>CM053792.1:18677264-19267264 GCA_028749045.1 Cupressus sempervirens | reverse complement strand
AACATGCTAATACTTTCAAACTAAATTGGACCTTGAAGCTGAATATAGACTTATCACAATGTTATATTACCACTATAACTTTCCTCCTTGGATATTAAGAAAATACATGTGATTTCTTCCCCATGTATTTTACCAAACAGTTGCCATACACTAAATTATTGTAGCTTAAATGACCCACTGTAATTGTTTACCTTTAATAATCTCTAATACCTCTATAATAAACTTTGTAGCAATTGGAATTAAAGTTTGTTTTGGCACCAATAGGAATTTCTTCAAACACTTGGCACATAGTCCTAATTATGACATTCTGATGTTGCTAGTGAATAACTTAAATATAGTGGGAATAACATATATCACTACAAACCGATAAGTGCTCTGATGATCTCATAGAATGATACTATTGTATTGTTTATTTGTTGGATTTGATAAGGAATGGTGAATTTAAAACTTATAGGAATTATGTCAAATAATTGTCAATAAACCAATTTATCAAGCACTCTCTCACAGTACTATTATGTTATTATTTAACCACATTTAGCTGTGGACTAATTATGATAATAAACAAAAACTTATCACCAAACAAGAATAATACATCAATATTTAATGATAGTAGACTCCAACATTAAATGTTCTTATGCATAATATGATTTTTCACTACATATAATAGGAAGATCACATACCGAAGGTGAAGTTACAGAGTAAGTTGTGAGGTATTGACCTAATTTCAAGATGAGGCGCCTTGTGGAAAGTCGACTGAGATGTATTCGAAAACCAATATCGACCATCATTTGTTTAATGCAATGAATTAGTTATTACCTACCACTATTATCAGTTCCAACTACCTCAAAACTTCTCACAAACTTTCATCACCTATAGTTGTTGTTGAAGACTAGGGACATGCAAGGTCTCTTCTCCACCAGTAATAACACCTAACCTACTAACTGGATGACAATTGCTTGCAAATATTACACTATAAATGTGTGTTAGTTTTGATATACCACAGCCCAAGCTAAGTTTAGACATGACTCCCACTAATGACTCTATCCAACTAATAATATTTTCTATTATTTTTTTCCAGAACTATACTTCACAATATAGCAATATAGACATATGTATTTGAATTGGAAGTCAAGGTGACTATTTCAGGTGTTAAGTTTTACCTTGGATAATGTGAATAACTTATCTCCTTGATGCCTAACTTAGATCACTGCTGGTGTGCTATGTATTAAACTAACTAGCCTTTTGTTTATCTCCCACTTCTTTCATGCACTTGAGATTTCACATTGAAACTAAATACTACACCTTGATGTGTGATAGCTAGGTTTGCATCTAGCTTCACCAACCTTCTAAAAGGGATTTCATCCTTAGAAGGAATCCAGTCATAAATTAAGTGACCATTAGGATTTGAAGAATTAGTTTATATTCATTCATTGTACCAATCCCAATGCAAATGCTTTCCTTTATAACTTCAAAATGAGGAGAGGTACAGACAGCTTAGCAATGTGGGATACAATACTATTTCGTCTTTTAGTCACTTAAGTCATTTTATCATAAAGTGACTTTATAACTTTATAATAGCATTAAAGTATTTAAATAAATTACTTAAGTCACTTCAACTTTAATATCTCTTGAAATACTTATCTGATTTCCATCCCGTCAGAAATAGGCATCTCTCCTCATAATTCCCCATGTGACCAAATACACTCTCTAAAAATAGAAAGGGTCCATCTCCATTATCCCTAACTTACTATATATAGTAAGTTGTTAGTTTGTGGTGACTGATCAGGAAAGTATTGTACATACTTCATAAATTCTTTGGGGCTTGAAAAAAATTTGGGCCCTATTTTATCGGGATTTTGGGTTGACATGTAATTATTAATTATAACCCTAAAGTGGTAAAATACTTGTATAAAAGGGCTTAGGGTTAGGGATTGTTTCATAAGTTGTGATGCAAAATTAGTTCTTGCGGTGGTATTGAGCTATAAGGGATTACAGATTGTAATTAGGTTGTAATCATTGGATCGTAATAATATCGGACTTGCTATTTGATGGACATAGCCTAAGCATTGGGTGAACCACATTAAATCTTGGTGCCTTGTGTTATTTTTTGTGTGATCTATTATTTTTTGTTATTGGTTATATTTTCATGTAATTGTTATTTATGTCTGTGGTTTAATCCTAACATAAGTATGGCAAATGGAGTTTGAATGACATTGAATGAAGGCCAAATCCATAAATCATTGAATGTTGGAGATGAACCAATCCTCAGAAGACACTCTAACCATCCTCATTAGCCTACGACAATCCAATATTAGGCTAATCTCTAGAATATTGATGCTAGAAACTAATGGGGACATTACAATCCTCCCTTCCTGAAATTGCTTGCCCTCAAGCAATCCAGCAATAATAGTGAACTCCAACCTCCACCTAGATCCCAAATAAAGTAGTACGTGACACCCCTATTAACACTAAACCAACTGCATACTACTAACATCATTAGGACCAACAAGATAACCTATAGTATAGCACTCAAAACTTGTGCTAATGATGTAGGGGTTAGAATATCACCATAAGAATCTGCCACACGAAATATCTCCATCCTAGTTCTCACCCACATAATATAAATTGGACTGGAATTCAGATCAATAATCCCTTGAAGAGACATAGCTACAAGAGAACCATATGCACTCAAGCCCACTGTATCAACCACAGGTGTAGCCACGTCAAAATTTGTGGACACAGGAATGTTACTATCTGCCACAACACAAAACTAAATCTTTACAAACAGTGAAAACTGAGCCCAACTCCACTCAAGTGAGTGATCAACCTCAAACTCAAAGAACAAATTGTCATAAGACAATGTTGCATCCATGTCAAACATAGGATTATCCATGAAGTGAGCATCAACACTTTGTTGATTGATAGTGTAACATAACTCTATCACTGCATCGCTCACCTCATCAACAATAACAAGTGTATTATCATCGGAGCACACATATACAACCACATAAATACTGCTAAACTCCTCAATAGATGTCTCAACTAACACAAAAGTGGTTGCTACTATGACAATATCATCACATGTTCCTACTCCCACTATCACTGCATTGTCATCAAATACATGATCTAGGGAACTCATGCCAACAACTACATCATATAACTTAACCTGACATAAATCGTAATCACATTCCACCTCAAGTGTGCCCAACTCATGCAATGTCTCATAAGAAATGTCCAGCAAATCTGAAGCCACAATTGTATCAGCATATTCCACACTTAGAAAATATGATATCATTCTCTGCTCAAATCTCAGCTTTGAAATCAATTGGATCATCCATTTGTGATTTTGAGCACATTTAATTGTTTCCCTATACCTTGTATCTCATAATCTCCCTCCAATCTCTAACTTTGAACTATTGGTTAGGCAAGATCCTATGTAACCCCCTCAGCAAGCCCAATCATCAAATCCCTATTGGGAAGCATTATAGCCAAGGTCTCTACAATCTTCCTCACCAATTGTCAAATAACATGAGAGCCCTGAATAAGAGCACCCTCAGATATACTGTATGAAACCTGCCACAAATCTGAGCTCTCAAGAAAATATTCCATGAATGACTTAGTACAATATAAATTATATATGGAAGCATCAATCTGCTCCCCTGCAATCCACAGCTAATATCCCTGAAAATGTGATAATGTGAATTGTCCCATGCTACCAACAATATGAAAAATAGATTCACTTCCACTAGAAGGAAGAAAATCACCCTAAGATCTTGTCTCCATTGATGCTCTCACTGCCTCCATACATACTACACTCATATCCTGGACAAAGGTGTTCGCCACATCATTGCATCCCTCATCCTCAGTCGTAGAAGCAAACTAACCACCAACCACAATATGTAACTGAATAGGGTTTGGGGCTGGTGTTGACTGTACCCATTCTAACTCTACAGTAACCTCACCCAACTGTGACTATGACTCCTGAAGAGCCAGTTGAGTATACTAAAGAGAGTCCACCATCACTTCAAGCTTTAGAGTGAGCTCAACCACCTCCTCTTTCCTTAACAACACCTCATAGTAGGTGCTACCCCACTCTAGAAGGTAATCTCTATCATCAACCAATTAAGAGTAACTATGTTTCGAGATCCTAAGAGACTCTTGAAGTACCTGAACCTCTGCTAGGGAAAAATTTCTATCACTGTTCTCATCTGACATTGAGGCACCCGAAGCAGATGTAACTAATGTATGCCGAATAGCATAATAATGATCAAGAGATGAATAAATGTCATTATCACTCACCTTCAACTAAGAAGTCACATGATGTCTTTGTAACAACTGACTCCTATGCAAGCTCTATGTCTCACTAATTGCACTATGATAGGAAACTGAATCAAAACTGTCCACCACAAAATCACTCATACATGTACTATCATCCTTGAATAACCCTGCATTCAAGATACAACTACTATGTACCTCAAATAACTCTGAAGAAATAGAACCCCTCACAATCTCAATCTCCACACATGTCTCAGCTTCCATCTCAATAGTTAGATCCTGTAAACATTGATTTTGGTACTCATCCAAAATCTCATAAGAGTCATCACCTAACATCTAACAAGGGGTATCATACCTAGTGCAAATCATAACATCATCCAACAAATCACCAGAGGTGTCCACACTATATGCATCTCCATCACCTAATAAAGTCTCAGTTGTTGTCATATGACTCTGCACACATGACTCTATGTCAAGCCATGAATCAATAACACTAGAGCATGAACCCACATCTACTGACTCTATTGTAACACACAAATCACTAGCATCACAACTGGGTGACTCCATACGTGCATTGGTCCCACCTAAGGAAGCAACTACCTCCTACACTGGAGCAATACTGCAGATAGGAGTAGCAAGTCTTCTATTAAATACAAGTACATTTGCATCATAGACATCTATTGGGAGAAACTCAAGTTTCCTTCCCTATAATCTTGATGTCGATCTTTTAAAGGCAGAAACCATATACCTCACTATCCTCTCAACTATCTTTGGATCTGACAAGCTCTCCATTTTTTGATTTACGTATTGAACAAAGGACAAATTTTGATTAACTGGATCAGGGAATAAATCCTCTTCATCATACATTGCCATGACATCATCTGGTAGCAAATTAGGTGTTACTGGTGGTGTTTCCTTGTCTTCTACCTTCAACACTAGCGTTAAAGGCCTTACAATGCAATGTGTGGGAGCCCTAATAGCTTAAGGTGATCCTGCCATAGTACCACCTCCATTGTGATAACTTGGGACTACCCTTTGAGGCGAAGCTAATTTCTACATAGCACCTATAAGCTATTGAAGTACAGTGGCTATATTGTCTTGCCCATCTCTAATAGCCCTCAAAGTTTCCCTCACTTCTTGTCCTTGTTCATTCTCATTATGAGCCATTTGAGTGTTGTTTATCTGTTCTACCTGTTCAAAATGATCAACCTATCTAGTTTGTTCAATTTGTTCACCTATTTCAAAAATTAATTCCTCATCCACTAAATAACTATCTTCAATCTCAATATGTTCTGAAGAATCTACTAGTTCCAACTATAGATTACAGAATTTATAATGTCTTTTACTCATTCTTGGCTGTCACTTTTTTTGGGATAAAAAACCAGTCTACACGTATTCTATTTTTCCCGCAAGATGACAGGTCTTGTGGCTTTGATACCATTATAATAATCTCTACTTGATTTGTGTTAAAATATTGAGCTAAAAAAGGGTCAAGAATTTCATCAAACAGTTTGTCATACAACCAACACTTGAGACTCATGTATTATTGTTCCAACTCTTTGCTATCATGGAGTTAAAGTTAAGAACATGCGAATACTTTCAAACTAAACTGAACCTTGAAGTTGAATATGGACTTATCACAGTGTTATATTACCACTGTAATTTTCCTCCTTGGATATTAAGAAAATACATGTGATTTCTTCCCCAGGTATTTTACCAAACAGTTGGCATGCACTAAACCGTTGTAGCTTAAATGACCCATTGTAATTGTTTACCATTAATAATCTCTTATACCTTTATAATAAACTCTGTAGGAATTGGAACTAAAGTTTGTTTTGGGACCAACAAGAATTTTGTCAAACACTTGACACATAGTTCTGATTATGACATTCTAATGTTGCTATTGAATAACTTAAATCTAGTGGGAATAACATATATTACTGCAAACCTGTAAGTGCTCTGATGATCTCATAGAATGATACTACTGTATTGTTCTTTTGTCAGATTTGATAAGGAACAGTGAATTTAAAACTTACAGGAATTATGTCAAATAATTGTCAATAAACCAGTTTATCAAGCATTCTCTCACAATACTACTATGTTGTTATTTAACCACATTCAGCTGTGAACTAATTATGACAATAAATAAAAACTTATCTCCAAACAAGAATAATACATCAATATTTAATGACAGTAGACTCCAGCATTAAATTTTCTTATGCATAATATGATTTATCACTGCATATAATAGGAAGATCACATATTGAAGGTGAAGTTACAAAGTAAGTTGTAGGGTATAGACCCAATTTCAATATTAGGTGCCTTCTAGAAAGTTAACTCAAATGTATCTAAAAACCAATATCCACATCATCCATTTAATGTAATGAATTAGTTATCAGCTACCACTATTATCAGTTCCAGCTACCTCAAACTTCTCATAGACTTCCATCACCCATAGTTTTTGTTGAAGACTAGGGATGTGCAGGGTCTCTTCTCCACCAGTAATAACACCTGACCTACTAACTGGATGACAGTTGCTTGCAGATATTACACTATAAATGTGGTTAGTTCTGATATACCACAATCCAAGTTGAGTTTAGATGTGACTCTCACTGATGACTCTATCCAACTGATAATTTTTTTGTTGTTCTTTTCCAGAACTATACTTCCTGATATAGCAATACAAACATATATATTTGAATTGGAAGTCAAGGTGGCTATTTTAGGTGTTAAGTTTTACCTTGGATAATGTGAATAACTTATCTGCCTGATGTCCAACCTAGATCACTACTGGTGTGTTGTGTATTAAACCAACTAGCCTTATATTTATCTCCCACTTCTTTCATGCACTTAAGATCTCAAATTCAAACTAAATATTGTACTTCGATGTGTGATAGCTAGGTTTCTGTCTAGCTTCACCAACCTTCTCAAAGGGATTTCATCCTTAGAAGGAATCCAAACACAAATTAAGTGACCATTAGGATTTGAAGAATTAGTTTATATTCATTCATTGTACCAATCCTAATGCGAATTCTTTCCTTTAAAAATTCAATATGAGGAGAGGTACGGACAGCTTAGTAATGTGGGATAAAAGACTATTTCATCTTTTAGTCACTTAAGTAAATTTGTCATAAAAAGACTGTGTAACTTTATAATAACATTAAAGTATTTAAATAAATTACTTAACTTAAACTTTAATATCTCTTGAAATACTTGTCTGATTGCCATGTCGTTAGAAATAGGAATCTCTCCTCATAATTCCCCATGTGACCAAATACACTTTCTAAAAATAGAAAGGGTCCATCTCCATTACGCCTAACTTACTATACATAGTAAGTATGGAAAATGGAGTTCAAATGACATTGAACGAAGGCCAAATCCATTAATCACTGAATGTTGGAGATGAACCAATCCTTAGAAGACCCTCTAACCATCCTCATTAGCCTATGGGATCCAATATTAGGTAATCTCTAAAATACTAATGTTGGCAACCAATGGGGACATTATAGCTTCTAAAGAATTTGGTGGAAGGAGTGCCAGCTGCTAGTAAGGCTACCAGTGCTTGGATGGCCACTTGTTCCTTCACCTTTGGTTCTGTCTCTTTAGGCTTGCCTTGGTTTATCACTATGACTTGGCTTGCACCTTTTTTCTTTTGTTATAGGTAGATGTTCATCTATCCATCCTGTTTCTTTTGTTGTTTTGCAGTGGTATCTTTTTCTTTTTCTTTCTTCTTAATAGTAACAACCTTAATAATTGTATCAACCTTGGTAGATGTAACTTTTGGCATTATGACCAAAGGTTTTGCATGAGTAACTAAAGGGATGATGGAAGGTGGTTCTTGTGGATTCACTTTTTCCCTTGCGACATCAGTTACTGCCTTTTGCAGTTCTTTTACACTAACCAAAACAAGATTGCCACATAGTTTGGCTTGCAATGTGGAAGTTGATATAAGATCTTCTTCAAGTCTTCTACAGTAGGAGGATTGATGTTCTAAGTTGATGCATTAGAGACATCCTTTATAGTTATAGTTTTATTAGTCTTGGTTTTGTAATGGGGAGGACTAACACTTGGCACTTGTGTGTCATGCACACTCTGTTCTTCTATCTTCTCGAGCTTAGTTGTTGTCGTGTCATCTTCTTTTATTTTTGTCTCTCCTCCAACTTTATCATCATCTTCCTTATCATAATCTTCTTTGTCATCATCATTAGTCTTTGAGAGTTTAGCTTCTCCTTTCTTGACAGTGGTCAACCCATAAATGAGTTTCCATTTTTGTGTTGATTTTGTTACAACATTTTCAATATTATTTTGAAGAATGCTAAAGGCTCTATATTTAGGTGTGAACCTAACTGAATATTTCTTTACTGCCTTAGCAATTTTTTCCTTAGTCAACTCTGACATTACTTGGGCTAGTGTTGTCTCCCTGATTTGTCTTTCCAAATTTAGACAATAATGCCATTTTTGCTTAATAATGTTATATAGACTTTTTGGTACTGAGTTGGCAAATTCTAGTGGCATTGTCTTAAACTTTGACATCATGGCATATAATGCCTCTTCCACTTGACTTTTCTCTTCTTCACCCAAATTATCAAAATCAACATGACTAAAACCTAATAAATCTGCATTGTTCTTGACATTTTCACATAGATTTGAGAGAGGATTGTGACTCACCACCTTGAATTGGTTGTTATCATTTAATTTTTTCTTCTCTTCGTCAGAATCTAGGTGAGCCACATACTTACTTCTTTGTCTTTTCTGCCCTTGACCTCCTTGCTCTGATTGCTTGGTCTTTTCCTTGGCCTTTTGGGTAGTTGCACGTGTGCTGGCTCTAGTTGTAGGTGCAGTGGGCTTTGGATGACTTGGTTTAACAAGTTTCTTGGTCCTTTCCACTGGCTATGCCTTTGCCTTCCTTTTCTTTTGCTCAAAAGGAGTAGGTGCTTCCTCTACTTCTTCTCCCTCAATAACTTTAGTCTCCTTTTCTTCTTTGTCTTCTCCCATGCCCTATGTTAATGCTAGAGGTTCTTGAGCTTGTGTTTGTTCTTCCTCTTCATCCTCTTCCTCCTTGACACCCTCTTTGAATTTTGCTTTCAATTTCCTTAGTATCTTTCCCTTCTTCTTCATGGAAAATGTAGTCTTCAAATCCATGGTAATCTTTGATTTTACCATCTCATAGTTTCCAAAAACTTTTGCAGTATTATCTACTTCTTCTGCAAGTAGAGTTGTTATTGTTGTAGAGGCTTCATCTACAATTACCTCATACCCTAAGGGTCTCAACCATCTTACCCTAGCTGTGGTAGCTTGCACAAATGTGTAATCAACATCAACAAGAAAACATACATCATTATAATGTTTCTCAATTAAGGAAATTGGTATTTTGAGTCTCTGCTTCATTGACTTCTTGAAATCTTTAAAGTAACTAGTCATTAGGGATTCAAAGTTTTCTCCTAGCTGCTCAATGTATGCACCTATATGTACTACAACTGATTTGTTAGTCTTCCATCCTACTATTCCAAATGAGGGAAATGTGTTTTGTACATAAAAGAATATACAAACTAATATTGAACCAAACTTGCATTGTGCACTCTTGGTTTTCCTTATTTCTCCAAGGTTCTCCATAAGTTGTTGCAATTGAAGTTTTGCTAGATCATATGTATGATCTTTCAAGTAACAATATTATAACCAAAATCCACAACTATGCAGGGTACACTATTCAATCTACTGGATTAATAGAATTTGTGTGAGATTACCCTTACAACAAATTTGATAAGAGGATCGATGATTGTATCTATAGTCATACCTCTCTTGTTCCAGACTTCTCCAATATTATTTTCAATCATTTCTTTGGAATCACTCCTGAGTGTCTTGGGTCGATCTACGGTTGGGTAACTAGTAACCCTATGAATTATTCTCTAGGTAATCTTGATCGGTCTTCCTTCTAGCCACAAGGAACCATCATGAATTCGGCTCAGCACAATTCGTATCCACCCTGTTTTGAATACATTTGGAAAATCTAGGGCTCGTGTTAAACCCTTTTTCTCAACAATTTTGAATTCTTCTTTCAAAACACCATTTTCACATAACCTATTGTATGCACCTCTTATTTCCATGGCACCAATTATATTTCAATTGTAGCATTTCCTCACGTCTTGTACCATTATCACATTTGGTGAGATCATAGACAATGCGCTAGAAGGATCTTGTTTATATGTGAGGTCAGGAATGGCTTTAAATATAGGCTGCTTAACTTCATTACTAACTAACTGAAAATTTAAAACTTCTTTCCCTTCAACATTTTTTGAACTTTATGTCATTGTGTCAAACTAGGGTTTATGAAAATTTAAACTACGTAACTCAGTTCTTGATAAATACCTTGTGAGATTAGACAAAGTGGTGATGAATTGTTGCACATATCTTTTGCAATCACTTCGAAAGGATTTCCAAATCACCTCTTTCTCTTCTTGCTCTTTCTCGATTTTGAAATGATGAAAATGAGCTCAAATTGATCATATACCCTTTGAAAACCTTACATTTAATGTTAAGTGCTTACACAGCTCTAAGCTCGGCAATAACTAATTTCGGGTTCACTCAACATCCATTGATATTTCCATCACTTGGTAGCTAGTATGAGTTCAACATCAACTACCATTCCACTCAGCGCATATAGGAAACTTTTCATACTCAGCAACAACATGAAAAACTTAAAGATTTGTCTTGAATTTATAATAACATATTGCACCTTTATTTATGCTAATGTAGTCTTTTTAGTACTATCTCCTTTTGGAACTGATGCATGATATAGCCTTTAAATATCAGTCCCACATTCCTCTTGTTTGTCTAGTTTGATGAGGTGTGATCACCTAACCCATTGGGTGAAGTGATCCCTTCTCCATTTGATGTGTTGCAAACATCTTTCTTTTTCCATGTCTTGTTGATCTCATCTCTGATGTGTTCAACATATGCCTTGCCTTTACCTTTATCAAATTCACAACTTGGTGCCTTTGACCTCATTGGACAATGTTTACTGATTTGACTAGTCTTCAAATAGCTAAAACATGTAGTTTGACTTAACCATCTTTTGTAATTACCACTGAAGTGTGTCCTAATACAATTCTCAAGAACATGTCCATATTCTTAACAATAAGGACAACTATATCTTGTATTATAATCCCAATTACAAGAGTTGTCATTTTTTCTTACCTTTGTTTGCCTATTTGATGACCACATGGATTTGGATCTGCATTCAAAAGCTCTATGTCCATACTTCTAACAATTGTAACAATATCCTTCAAATCTTTGTGTATGCATGGTCCTAGTTCTACATTCATGTGCCTGATGACCTTGCTTGTTGCACTTATGACAATGAGTCATGTTCTTAGGCTTGACATTCTGATTTGTAAACTTGCTCCTGCACACATTAGCAGTATGTCCTTTCTTACCACAATTATGACAAGTAGGTTTGGAGTTCTTACATTTGATGTTCCTTTTTTCTACACTTTTGGATGATTCTCCTTCTTTAGTGCTTGTGTATCCTAGTCCTAATGTATCATTCTTGGATTTAGGAGATCTTAGTAATTGCTCAAAGTATTTGATGGCTTCATTTGGCTTGTTGAAACTTTCAAAAAATTCTTTTTCTCTCTTTAGGTCCTACAATTTTTTATTCTACAACTTCAATGTAGTTATATCAATGTGCTTAACATTCAATTCATAGTTGGCATTGATCATTTGACTTAGAATATCGAATTACATGTTGGAAATCTTGGTTAGCTCTGTTGACTTCTCTTCCAATTTATTGGCTAGAATTATTTTGTCTTCTTCAATCATGGCTTTGTCTTTTATAGCTTTCTTCTTTTGTTCAGTTACCTCACATAGTAGTATAGCTTGTGATTCTTACTCTAACTTGAGATTTCTGATTTCCTCAACTTGAACTCTATTCTTTTCCATTAGATCTGCAACTGCAAATAGCTTAGTAGTGTCTATCTCTCTGTATAGTGTGTCATTCTCTGTAATAGCAATTTCTTTCCTTCTCTTCAAGGATTACTTTAGTTCTTCTCTTGCTTCATTCAGTTGCGGTTCTCAATTGTCTTTCCCAACTTGTAGACTTCCATTTCAAGATCTTTCCTCAAAGTTGCAAAGCTTCTCTTTCAGAGGACAAGGATTTGATACCAATTGTTGGAATTACAATAGGATAGGTAAACTTCTGAGTGAGGGGGGGAGTGAATCAGTAGTTTAAACTTGGACCCATTAAAAATTTCACCACACATCCACCACATGCATTCAATGAATAAACTAAAATAACATGTAAAGCATATACATCTAAATCATATAACCATGTAAGCATTCACACACATACCACCATATATGATTACCTAGAAACCCTCCAAGCAAGAAGGTAAAATTGGGGTGGGGATGACACCCACAAACTTCACTACTATAGTAATAAAGTGTATCCAAAGAAGGTTACAATGTTTTGACCATGAAACATGATCTACCTTGTGAAAGGTCTATCTTGTTAAAGGCTTACAAAGATTATTAGGTCTCACCCTATTAGAGGACTTCAACTTACAACTAAGTAAGCACCCTATTAAATGATTTCATACAGCTTGTTAGGACTACTCTACTTAAGATATTTGATTGAAATCAACTGTTAAAATGTCTCAACATAGATCTTGCGGTTGGCAATTGCTTGCTTGATAATAGATCACCTCTAAATAATGTCTTCTTGATCCTTCACGATCAAATGTCTCGATTTTGTATCCTTTTCCCTATCTGTTGTTCTTCTCTAACTGATTCTGTAATTCACTCTTTCTTCGTAACTTCTAAGTCACCTTGAATGCTTTGCTTGCAAACTGTCTTGTTCACTCCTTCAATTCATTAAACATTCCATACCATTCACTTCTCTACCATAAAGATTTTAGGGCTTTGTACTCCTTAAGAAGACTTTGGTGGCTTAAGGCTAGGTATAAATCTACAGCTAAGATTCATCCATTTTGTCGCTTAATCCTTCCCATTTTCTGATTGGTTACATGTAATTGCATAGGGAATCCAAATAGAGATTCATCCTTATCTCCAAAATATCATAATTTAATCTTAAGTCAGCTAAAAAATGATTTGCATAGTTGTTTGTGCCATTACAAACAAATATGTCAAAACTATCTTACTCGACATACGAAGTCTATGATGCTCGGCATGCACTATTCTGTATACTGTGACTTGGCACCTGCATTGCTCAACATCCACTATTTACTGAGCTCCTGAATCACTTTGCATGGTCTATTTGCTTGGCACTTGAGTGACTTGGCATATGAGTGACTCAACAATCATTGCAACTCGACATGGTCTAATATTTACATGTTGTGCTCATCATGTATTACTAGTTCCGCATGAACTAAGTAAATAGCTTAAGTGTGTTGACACTCACTTGTCAAAACCAATATGAGATTAACAAAAACCCAATTTGGAAAAATAATAGTAACATGCTACTAATTCTCACTCTTCTGAAGTGATGCCCTATGAAAGGTTAACCCTGTTAAAGGTTACAATACACACTGTTAAATGTGACCTGGTTAGAGGATTTCAATCACCGTACTAGGAGTGAGCCTTGTTAGAGGACTTTAAATCATTCACTTTGAATGTCACCTAGTTAAAGGATTTAAAAATGACTGTTAGTTCAACCTTAATCCAATGGATTTACCCTAGACTAATACAATGATTGAAAAGTAACAATAAGGCTTGATTTGATAACAAATTACAACTCACTTGGAGATTATAGATCTCTATTTCAGTCCTCCATTCTTCTTGACTTTCACACACTTCAACTCTGATAGTTGTTCACCCTTCAATTATTCATACTCTTAAGCCTTCTTGCTTTGCATGTCATTTGCAGTCTCTTATGTTTGGCCACTGAATGAAGCAATACCCTACACTCCTTGTCTTCCTTAGGTTCTCGCACATGACAACCTTTACTTCCAACCAGCTCTCTCTATAAATAGAGATTTAAGCTCTTTTGTCATTTCACTACAAATCATCCATTTTAAAGTTAGGTAGGATTAAGTGGGATACAATGAATCTACCCAGTTTTCTATTTGGTTCCTCTAGAAACTTCTTCTTCAACCCTTCCTTGAATTTGCCACAAAATGGTTTACTTTGAATTGTGTACCACCAACTCATCATAGTTATCTTCCAAATGCTTCACACAATCCAAGAAAACAAAATAGTTGATTTAGATTCATCAAATCTATGATTTAACATAAATACTGGCACTTGGCATCAATATGTTGTTACTCGGCTTCCATGTTGTTCTTCCACTCATCTTCCACTAGTTAACTCAACAAATCCTAAAGTTTACTGATGCTCGACACCAACTAAACTTTACTTGGCTTACACTGGATCTTTACTTTGCTTGGCTCCAACAGATTTCTGCTTGACTTGCACTAACTTTGTTCAACACCTACTATGCACTCGTTCAAGCTTGGCAGACTCAATTCTTCTTACTTGTTCTTCTAGACTTAATCAATGTATCCAACCTTTGCAGCCTTAAGTAGATAATCAATACACTATATCATCACTGTCTTAATTGATCTTTGTACTCCTTTTCATACCATAACTCAACCTTTCCTCTAGGTGCTCTTGTTATCTCATTTGATCAAATCCTCTTCATCAATCAAACAAAATGATAATACTCAAATAAACTAAGTGATTGTCTTACTAGCAAGTAGTAGGTTTGACATCGGTAACAAAACAATGATTGTTCCATTATAGATTCTTCACTTCTAAACAATCTCATATCAACACAATGTACCTTTTATAAGATTCATATGAAATATGCTCTACATTTCATTGCATCAACTTGATTGATCTTAAATGGAGCTTGGTCAATGTCCCACTATCTTTTCCTTTAGTGAGCATCAAATAGGGGAATGACCCCTAGTTTACCTCTTAGATACATAAATGCATCCTTAGGTAAAGCTTTGGTAAATATATTTGCTACCTACTCCTTGGTGTTCACATATTCCAATGTCACCTCTTTGTCTTGAACCAATTCCCTTAGGAAATGATATTTGATTGTAGTGTGTTTTATCTTTGAGTGCATCACTAGATTTTTTGATATATTGATTGCACTTGTGCTAACACAATATATACCCACCGGTTCCTTTATTTCTCCCTTTATTCCTAACATCAATTGCTTGATAGAGATTATGTTAGAACAATTAATTGTTGTAGTAACATACTCTTCTTATGTTGTATATTAAGAAATATAATTTTGTTTCTTGCTTGTTCATGATACTAGCCTCTTTCCAAGAAAGAATGCTCCTCCACTGGTACTTTTCTACCATCAATACTTCCTATCCAATCTGCATCATTATAGGCTCTTAACTCAAGATTTCCTCCTTTCTTGTACCATAACCCATAGTCTTTAGTTCCTTTTAGATATCTCAAAATTCTTTTGACTGCCATCATGTGATTTTCTTTATGATTAGAAGAAAATCTTGCAACTATGCCAACTTCCAATGCAATATTAGGTATTTTGTGAACCACATACTAAAGTCTTCCAATCATTGATTTATAAGTAGTTTGATTTACCTCTTTTGAATCATCATTTCTTGAGAGTTTATGTCTAGTAGACATAGTTGTGTTAAGGTTGTAGCTTCTGTTAGATTGCTTTTAATATGAGATACCTTATTGATGGAAAATCATCTTTAATAAATATCTTATATAGATATAATATATATTATATATATTATACAATATATAATATTATATAATAATATAATATAATATTACGTATATAGTTAACATATTAATATTTCATATATGCTTAAGATGAGTTACATATATGGTTATTTATATTACTATTATATTAATATGTTAACTAGTGATGTTTAACTGTAGAGACATGTCTCCTCTCATATTTATAAACCTTCATTTGTATTTGGAATGTAATAAGTAAAAATGGCATTATTAGTACATTTGACACGATCCTTGAAATTAACATGGTATCAGAGCCAAACTGCAAATGTAAAGAAGCAATTTATTTTACAAGAAGAAAAACATTGACATGCTTAGTGAGGGAGAGACAGGAAAATTTTAAAAATAAAAAATAAAAATTGAATAGAAAATTAACACCGCCATAAAACATGGTAAGAATTTGACTAAAAATTATTCTTTATGAAATCTTTCATGATAGATAAAATACATAATGAGCACTTAGAAGTATCTGGTCAAAAATACCTATCTAACTATTCATTGGGAGAGTGCAAAATGTTGGCAACATTTGATATTACAATGAGAGCGAATTTCAAATCTTTGTAATTAAAGGGTCAGCGAAGCCACTCCTCTGCTAGCTATGACACATATGATATATAAAATATATTTTTATGAATATCTACCTCACTTACAATCATAAATGTATATGAAAATCTCTATTCCTCTGGCTTGGAAGATATCACTCACAATTTAGCAATTTAGGTAGTGTGAGGATAGTGTATGGTTATTCTTGTTAGAGACAAGTGCATATTAGCATCAACATACACTCTTTAAATCATTGAAACTTACATAGCCCCGAACAAATATAAATATTCCATGGAGCATAATAAATTCTTATCAATGGTGATTTGTCCATTATGAATGTTCTTGTTGAAGGATTTGAACCTTCATGGCACAACAGGTAGAAGTTGATGAGAGTAGGGAAGAAATAACATGCTCAATTTCTTATAAAACTCAATCTCCTCGTTCACTATCCATATTATCCATATTTGGAGAAATGCTTGCAGAGCCATTCATGATTAGACGCAAGCCCAATTTAAAGTAGATGTAAGGTTTGATCTGAACCAAGTATCACATGTGAGCCACTACTCCTAATTCAAGAAGATAAATGACCTAACTCACCATTTTGCACTCAGTCAAAATTTAGTGTTGAAATAGCAATATAAGGTGAAACAATGATATCATAAAAATCCTACTAATATTCAAGTAAGAAATTGAATCCTGACCTTGATGTCGTACTGTCATTTAGAAGGATTTTGAAACAACTCTTTTAATGGCTCTTCCCTTGACCTAATAGCTTTTGTTGGTTAGAATGACAACATCGTATTGATCTATCAAACTTCCAAGGTTTGATGTATCATAAAATTTATTAAGGAATATTTAAAGCATACAATGAAAGACCAAGGTACATTATGAGAAACCAACTAGTGATCAAGTGTATAACATAAAAAAACCAACCCATGCTCAAGTAAATAGTCTGAGCATTCAATCAGAAATTAGGCCCTTTCACCACTAATTAGAGGTAATCCCAAGGAATGAAGGTCAGGCCATTCACATCCAATCAAATTGATAGAATTATGGGTGCACAGTTGTATGGAGTCTGTGCCCACCGATTCAACCCATCTGAACCTATTAAGAAAGAGGGAGATTAAGATCTAGAGGGAGCCTAGCAATTCATTAGAGGCAACCTTGAAAGAGAGGGAGCAATTAGAGGATGTGATTCAGTCAACTCTCGGTGATCTCGGTCATATTGATTCAGAAAGTGAGGACGCTTAAATTTGCATTCATTGGGGAAGATTAATGTGTTGGAACATGGGTATAGAACCAAAGCAGAAACACAAGGATCATCACAAAAGGACTGAATAGGAATATAATTAATCCATAAATGGAAGTGTTATTTTTAAAGTTGTTGAACTAGATGTTAATGAAAGAAGAATGGTACATTAGGAGGTTTATGACAATAGTTTCAAAGAAGTTGTAATCAAACTGCATAATGCGAGTCTCTTGAAGCAAATATATTTGATGATTGAGATTATGAGTATCCTTTTACATTAAGAGGGAGTATTGCACTTCTTCAAAGACAATAGAGGAGCTTAGAAGATTAATACTCAAAGGGATTCTAGAAATACATGTGTATGACTGCATGACTTTGATGGGCCTACTTTTGAGTGCATCATGAGAAAGTATTAACTTATCACCAAAAAGTCAAAAGATTGAAATCCGATTCAAAGAGAGTCTGAGAGGCATTCTTGGGTGAAGAGAGTCTCGAAGAGAGTTTCTATGGGACCTGACTTCCCAGGATCATTGTCTAGGAGGAGAAATTTTGAGATGCAATCCTTTGTGGATTATATCTTTTCTATGAGGAGAAGTTCTAAGTGAAATTCCTTGTAAATGTGCTCTCCTCTATGAGAGAGAAGTCTGAGGTGAAAATCCTTGTTCCACCCTCTAGTAGTAGCTATGGTGGTACATGGTGGATATCATGTAAGTGACTACATGATGTTATTATGATATGTAATGAAAGGTGACGATCTTCCATTGGCATATATAAATAGAAGGTAACCAATGTAAAGTGACGATCTTATAAATGGTAGACCTCTTATCAACATACTTCATTAAATGTTGTCCTAAAGTGTTGGAAATCGTGATAACGAACATACAAAAGGTAACCATTATAAGGTGATGATTTTATAAATGGTAAACCTATTATTATGGTTCTTTGGGCTAGATTTTTTCGGACACCATGATAATCAACTTGTTATGGTTCTTTGGACCGAATCTTGTCGGACACCATGCCATAACTACTACCATAGACCACACTTAAGGTGGTGTTCTAAAGTTATGGAAATTGCTTCAATTGTGTGTTATGAAAGGTGAGAAATTTAGCCTCATAGTGAAATTAATATCATACTAGAATGATATCTCTTCGTATTCTTGAGAGCATAATGTGTTTTATAAATCCTCCCTAGCTAAGAGGGAGGGTTAAGGTCGTAGCTTCTGCCAGATTATTTTTAATATGAGATACCTTGTTGATGGTAAATCATCTCTAATAAATATCATATATAGATATAATATATTATACATTATATATCATTATATAATAATATAACAATATTACATATATGGTTAACATATTAATATTACATATATGCTTAAGATGAGTTACATATATGGTTATTTATATTGCTATTATATTAATATGTTAACTAGTGATGTTTAACTATAGAGACATGTCTTCTCCTCTCATATCTATAAGCCATCATTTGCATTTGGAACGTAATCAGTAAAAATGGAATTATTAGTATATTTGCAGTGATCCTTGAAATTAACAAGGTGTACCAATTGGTTTGGAATCTTCCATTCCAGATACTTACAATGTTTCCCTGATGTATTTTGATTGAGTGATGAATATCCCATCCTTCATCTGATTAACTTGTAAACCCACAAAAAAATTGATTTCTCCAAACATAGACATTTCAAATTCTTTCCTCATTTCTTCAAAGAATGATTTACATAAGTTATCATGTCTTGTAAATAAGATATCATCTACAAATATTTTTGCAATCAATATCTTGTGTTGTGGTCTTTCCTTGATATAAAAATTGCTATTATTATTATCTTCTCAAAACCAATTTTGACTAGATATCCATGAAGTTTTTCATACCATGCTCTAAGAGCTTGCTTTAATCCATATAAGGCTTTATGAAGTTCTCATACCATGTTTCTTTGGCTTGGATCCATGAAACCTTTAGGCAGTTCAATATAGACTTCTTCTTCTAAGATTCCATTCAAGAAAGCTAATTTGACATCCATCTGATATATTTTGAATTCATTTTGTGCTGCATATGCTAGAAGTGATCTAACTCTTTCAAGTCTTGCAACAAGGGAAAATGTTTCCTCATAATCAATACCTTCTTCTTGAGCATAACCTTTGCATACAAGTCTTGCCTTGTTTCTTGTTACTTTTCCTTTCTCATTCATCTTATTTTTGATTATCCATTTTGTACCAATCACATTTTTATCCTTAGGTTTAGGAACAAGAGACCCGATTTTATTTTTTTCTATTTGCCCAATCTCTTCATTTGTAGCTTCTATCCAATTATTGTTTTCTAAAGCATCTTTTATAGATATGGGCTCAACTTCACTAAGTAAACATGTACCTTTTAGTTGATTCCTTGTCAATATACCTTCTGTCTCTCCTCCAATTATTTGATCAGGAGCATGATACCTTCTAACATATTTAACAAGCCTTGGATACTTCTTTCTTGATTTTGAATTTGGTTCACTTGGTTCTCCAAGATCTTCATCCTTTTTCTCAGGCTCCTTTGACTGATCTAGTTGTAACTCGGGTATTACTATTTGTGACTCAGGTTGCACTACTTGGGGCTGCAACTCGACTGCCTTTGTCTGTGACTCAGGCTGAACTGCTAGTGAATTGCTAGGTGCACTTGGTTGATGATTGGCTTCAACCTTCTGAGGTAAGATTTCAGGTTCCTCATAATAATAGATAATTTTTCTGTAATCTTTAGGTTCTTTGCTGCTCTGTTCTTCACTTGTTTATGCAAACTCATCAATTTTCACATGTGCACTTTCTATGACTTTGTGAGAAGTAAGATTTAGACATGTGTATGCCTTTCTTTTATTGGAGTATCCTAGGAATATTCCTTCATCACTTTTTGCATCAAGCTTACCTTTCCTTACATCTTTTAAGATATAACATTTTCTTCCAAATACTATATGATAACAAACATTAGGCTTATACCCATACTATAATTCATAAGGAGTTTTGTTTGTACCTTTCTTCAATTGAACTCGGTTTAGTGTATGAACTATTGTGTTGATTGCTTCTCTCCAATATTTTGGTGCAACACTCTTCTCTATCAATAGTGTTCTTGCACATTCCATGATGGATTTGTTCCTTCTTTCAGCTATTCCATTTTGATATGGAGTTTTGGGTGTTGATACCTATTTTTTGATTCCTCTTTCATTATAGAATTCGTTGAATTCATTTGAGATAAATTCTCCTCCTCTATCTGATCTCAAGCATTTCAAATTCTTCCATGTTTCTTTCTCAACTCTAGCCAAGTACCATTTGAACTTTTGAAAAGAATCTTATTTATCCTTCAAAAACAACATAGTCATCATCCTAGAATAACCATCAACAAATAAAATGAAATATATATCTCCATAGTAACTTTCTACACCAATTGGCCCACAAAGATCTATGTGAACTAGTTCCAAAACTTCTTCAAAATTGTGGGACTTACTTTTGAAACTTCTTTTACTCATTTTACCAATTTGACTTTGTTTGCACGTGCCCACATCAGGTTTCTTTAGATAAGGTATGCCTCTTGCATTGTTGTCATTGCTTATAGTGATCTGATTACAAAGTTAACATGACACATTCTTTTCTGCCATAGCTAACTTTCTTCAACTTGAGCTAGCAAACAATAACTTTCATTGAGATATAGGTAAAAAAAAAATTCTTTTGTCTAATTGCCAGTTTCAACTAGTTTTCCTTTACCATTCAATAGTTTAGCTTTTCCATTCATGAATTTAACTTTGTATCCTATATTGTTCAACTATGCTACACTGAGTAGATTATGTCTAAATCCTTCAACTCACTATGCATTCTCACATTTGACTTCATCAATTAATGCTATGATTCCTTTTCCTTTTACATAACATGGTTCATTGTTTCCAAATCTAACACTTCCACCATCATAGTGTTCCAAATGTTCAAATTTAGTTTTATCATTGGCCATATGATGAGAACAACCACCATCTATGATCCATGTATTATTTTTTAACATGAGAGGTAAGTGTCATCTTTTCATTTTCCTTATCATCAAATTCATCTTTAACAATAATATAAACTACTTCATCTTCATCATCATCACTATCAGAATCTTTTGCAATGTAACATGATTTCTTACCTTTTCCTTTGAAGTCTCTATAGCTTTTGAAGTCTTTCTTCCCTTTGAACTTGTTGAAATTTTTTTCATCTTTATCTCCTTTGTTTGGACACCTTGCAACCATGTGACCAAATTCTTCACATGAGGAACAAATCAACAGAATCTTTCCTCGGAATCTTTCCTTTTCCTCTTGATGTCCTTTTTCCTAGGAGAGCTTCAATGACTTCAAGACCTTCATCTGAATCATCTTCTTCTTCACTGTCAACTTGTTTGCCTTTTGAGTTCCCTCCTTTTCTACCAAGGGTTAGTTTAGCTTTCAATGTAGATTCAAGATTGTTAGAAGAAAGAGCATAATGATCAAAGTTGCCTAACTCAAAAGTAGTAAACCTTCCCACAAGAGTATTTAGAGTTAAGTCATGTCTTGGATTACATCTCATCTCTTGAATAGCTGGAACTCTAATTGCACAAATAGGAAGAAGTGTTCTTAGTACTTTGCTAATTATTGTTTCACCATCAATTTTACCTCTTGCAACTTTGATTGCACTTACACTTTCTTTGACCCTTTCACTTAATTGGGTAATGTTCTCACCTTTTTCATTTTGAATCGATCAAACTTACCTCTTAAAATTTTTGCCTTATCTCTTTGCACATTTTTTTCACCTCTAAATGCTTTCTTCAGCTTTTCTGACATGTCAAATGCAATAGGACAATCCTAGATTTCATCAAATTCAAAATAGTTCAAAGAGGATGCAATATCAATCATCATAATATTGTGATCCTTTGCTTCTAAAACTTTCTCCATAGTCATAGGCTTGGTGTTAGAATTAAACCATAGACAAAAATAACAATTACATACAAATATAAAAAATATCATAAAATAATAGATCACACAGAAAAGAACACAAGACACCAAGATTTAACGTGGTTCACCCACTCCCTGGGCTACGTCCACCAAACAACAAGTCTGATATTATTACGATCCAGTGATTACAACCTAATTAGAATTTGTAATCCCTTACATCTCAATACTACCGCAAGAACCAATTTTTGCATCAAAACACTAAAACAATCCCTTACCCTAAGCCCTTTTATACAAGTATTTTTACCACTTTAGGGTTATAATTAATAATTACATGTCAGCCTAAAATCTTGATAAAATAGGGCCCCAAATTTTTTTTTTTTGGGGCAATGCCCCGAGCCCCAAAGAATTTATGAAGTATGTAGAGTACTTTCCTAATTAGTCACCACAAACTAATAATCTCCCCTTTGGAGACTGATCAAACTCTACACTAGACAATAATCTCCCACTTGGAGACCGATCCTGTAGCAATACCGCTACCACATGGGGCTCCCACTAGATTGAACCACCCTAGACATCCTTTTGTAAGACATCCTGATCTTTAGCTTAGGTCTTTAAAACCTTTTCCTGCAAGCACCAACTTCTCTGATACCAATTGTTGGAAATGTAAGAGGAGTAACTAAGAGGGGAGGGGTGAATTAGCTACCACAAAAACAAAGCCTTGTCCCTTAGACACCAATACAAACTTTCACTGATCATGCAAAACTAGATAGCTCGGTTAACAATATAATATAACTGATGCTCTATTAACAAAGCAATCTTAAGATTTCTTAAACTTTTTTATCCTTTAGTAACTTAGTTGCAAAAACATAAAGCATAATAAAATAACATGAACACAGATGATACCAAGATTTAATTTGGAAACCCGATTTGGGAAAAACTACCTTGCAACTAGTCACAATAATTTTCACTCTTTTGAAGTGAGCCCCATTAGGAGCCAACCTTGCTAAAGGTTACAAAGCATACTGTTAAGTATGACCCTGTAAGAGGATTTAGATCATCCTATTAGGAGTGGCTTGGTTAGAGGTCTTCCAACACTCCAATCATGAAATGTCACCTTGTTAGAGGATTTCCAAAATGATTGTTAAGTTAACTCTATTAAGAGATTTCTTTACTTACAATAGTTAGAGAGCAACAACAATTTGACCTAATTTATGAAGTAACTATCTTTGCAAATTCAGATCTTTGTTCTGGCTTGACCTCTTGATCCTTCCTAACCAGATGTTTCTTTGTAGTTTATCTTCCACACTTTCTTGATCTGCCATTTCCTTCGCTCACATATCCATCTTTTTCATATTCTATTTGTTACCCTTTATCCTCACAACTTGACCTTTCTTATATATCATAAGCTAGGAAAAGTCAGCTTGAATACCCTTTCAAAACATCAATAAACATCAAAATAGTCAGCCTCAAAAAAATTTACAATTTCAATCTGTTGTCACTTAGTCAACACTGGAACTGAACACTCAGTTGACACTATGACTTCTTCATTGCCTGACCACTTGGTTAATATCAATCTCCTTTGATGCCTGACCACTCAGTTAATACTGATCTCCTTTGATGCCCTACCACTTGGTCAATACTACAAGTAGGTTCCCTTACATTAACCAACTACTTGGTTAATACTAGAAAGTCTTGATAACCCGACTGCTAAGTTAATACTAGGGTATACAAGGTTAATACTACAAAATCTATATTGCTTGGTTAATACTCACATTTGTGTAGGCATCAATGATAATATACAATTGAAGAATTGTTTCCAACACTTGGGATCTACCTATCTCGAGTGGATTTACTCTACCTCTCCTATGTTGACCATAAATCACTTGTATTCATGGACTTATATTCATCATTCTTCGAATCAATTTTTTTTAAAAATAATTATTTATCACTTGCGTTCAATAGTTTAAAATGTTTATAACTTTATTAACCCTATAGGATGGCAAGATCATGCTCTGATACCATTGTAATGTCCCTGCTACTAGTGTTGGCGAAACCTTAAGCCTTCATGTGGCTTCCCTTTTATTAGCTGTCCTTATATTATTGTTAACTTGGGTTGGTTATTTTAATGAGAGAGTTTATAAGGCTGGAAATATGATATGCACTGTCTTCCGTTAACTGCAAGTTGGTGATGTCAACACACTCGTACACACTCATTTATGAGTTGTCACCCTTGTCTATGATATACAAGGCTTGGTTTGATGGGTTGAATCAATTGCATATTTCGCCTTTGAATATTTTTTTGTTTAATGCCTATAATAAGGATCAACTGTCACCCTTTTCCCAATGAATTTTGCTTTTATTTCTATTTCTTTCCCTTGCTTATTTGTCTCAATATTAATTGTAGTTATATTACACGACTCCATCTTATGATTTGTCGCATCATTTAGGATTCTTATATTTAGTTTAGTTATAAGCATTAGTAGACTTAATATGGTTTGAGATATTGATTTATTAATTATTCAATATATTTTATCAAATCATTTAGTAAAATAAGTAGTTATTTTATTACAACTATTTTATTACAATCATTTATCAATACTTATTGCAACTGGGGCTATCACACAATATAACAACTGATACGACCCTTTTACATACATTCATAGCATCATCAATTCCAATATCAGTTGGGGCTAACAATTACTTGCCATAAGTAATATTGCTAGAATTCAATTAATTAATCAATATATATTTTCACTATAATGTTTATTTTGTTACGATTATTAATACTATTTAATTAAAGTAATAGCAATATTAATACTACATAAATATAATTAAAAAATATAATTTAAAATACCAATAATTAATAATTCCAATGAATATTTTTATTGAAATACTATGAAGGTGAGTGCTCCACTAGGTGGTAACAAGTGCCACTAGTGGCATGTACTTGCCGTTAATTATAATTATAGTAAAAAATAAATTATAATAATAAGTTATAATCTAATTTTAGTTTAGTTTTATAATACTACTTTAATTAGAATAATAATAGAATAATATAGATAAATGAGTCATAGACAAAATGAGGTTTTGCATTTGATTTGCTTATTTGAATATTTTGAATTTTTAAATATAATTAAGGTTTCTATTTACAATTTATAATAGTACAATATAATTAGAGTAAAAAGTATTTTAGAATTTAGGATGACTTTGTTAAATAAAGTGTAGTGTAGTGTTAGTATTTGGTAAAAAATATTGAATAGAGGTTAAATGTGGAGAAAAACTAATAATCATATTAATTTAATATACTATTTAATTTTGTGCAAAACAACTTCACAAATAACTTCACAATTTATATTAACCATGTTCTCTGTCATAAATTTTAGGCGAAAATATTGCAGTATGGAGAACCTCCGAAAAAAGGGCTCCTATAACACAAAATCTATTCAACTAATCATAATTTTTTTATAAAATATAAAATATAGAAATAAAATGTAAAACTTTAGAAATATTTTAATAATTAAAAAATCATTGTTTGTGATTGGTGGATTGATGTTAAACTAATTGAGTAATCTTGCAAACTGAATTGCAATAGTACTAGCCTACAACAAGTACAATAATAGTCTTCATGCGCATTTCCAAAGAGAACATTCTTTCTATAAGTACTTCATGATGTATGTGTGTAACAAATCTTTCTTTGACAAAGAGCAATGATGAAAGACAATATTTCCATAATAATAATAATAATAATAATAAAGGACATACATTGTAAAAATTGACGATACTTATATTTTGTACATTTTGGTTGAAGACATGAAATGTCCATAACTAAGAAAATACATTATTGATGATTACTACGTTTTGTACATTTCAATAATGACAATTTGATAGAAACCAAATAATTTTATTTTTTGGGCGAGTCATACATAGTTTCTTTTAAATATTTAATTTGATTGAAAGATCACGAAACAAATCTTAAAAAGAATGGATCCATGATTCATACATTCCGAAAGAATTAAAAACTATTCATTAATGCATTATTTTGATGAGGAAGAGCTTAAAAATAAATATAATAAAATCACAAATTTGATTATTTACTTTATAAATTACTATAACACTCAATTATGTTTTCATGTGAGTAGATGCCCCAAATAAAGAGCCAATATATCAAATCCAACATACTAACGACGAAGTGAGACGGCAAGTAGTATTATTGTACGGAATTCACGGGTCTACAAATTCCCTGCAACATTGATAAGAATATAGTTGAAATGATACGAGAACGGTCGTCAGAAGACATGCTACGTGTCAAAGGTCAGTAAAAGCCACGAGGAATGTAATTTATTTAGACTAAAATTGCACGGAGTCGGTGCACTTCTCAATACGTTAATTCGGGCTGGCCATATTTTTGGCTAAAATTGCACGAAGTGGATGCACCTCTCAATACGTTAATTCAGGCTAGCCATATTTTTGGCTTTTATTGTTTTATCTTATGGACAATTGTTTTGTAGTGGTCTATTGAAATTATATATATATATATATTTTTAATAGTAATTTTGTTCTAGAAAATATGATCTAGATTTAAGCCTCCTACGATAATATTTTTTGATTGGTAAGATGTGGAAGTCAAGCTTAATTATTACTATTATTTATCAAACACGTGTACATTTGAACCCAAGACCTCTTTGATAGGAGGCTCACAATTTACCATTGTGTTGTAGGCTCTTGCCTAAGCCTCCTACAACAACTTTGTAGGGAAGGGTTTGCTATGATTACAACTTGCATTCTTACAATTAAAAATAAATCATCATAAAATAATTTTTAATTTTTTCTTAAAGAAATTGTATAACACTTTAAAATAGTATTATTTGTTTATATATACACGAATCTTGATTACAATAAATGTTATGGTTATAAATATTTGTATTCTATGATAAATGGAACATGGACATTTTACTCTATTTTGAATTTTACATCTAACATGATGTCACATGTATTATCAATCATTTGCATAAATCCTTAAAATTAGTATTTCTAATATGTGTGAAGATAAATTAAAAATATATCCAATATTTTTTTGTTGTCTTTTCTATACCAATAATAATGAATTAAAAATATCATTGAAAAGTCATGATATTGCACATGTAAGAATAAAATCACATAATGATGTCATCTATCATTATGTAATGTAGAAAAAGACAGTGAAGTATGATAAATGTCTATATGAATTTTATGGATAGGCACATGACATAATAATAGGAAGTATTACTATGTAAAAGGTTATCATGAATATTCATAAAGGTCACTTAAGATGTAAGAGAATTATCATCATACAACACATAATTATTTATAAAATAAGCTAATTCATTTAAAATATATTCATCTATAAATATGTAATTATAATGACATGTAGAAAAAATATCATAGTAAGATGCAAAAATACATGCATAAGTAAAAATGAAAAGTACCCAAACATCACATAATGTATCATTAATAGTCATATAGAACAAAGAAATATCATAAATATCCTCTAAAATGAAAGTGTAATTAACCAAATAATTTAAAAGATAAATTACAATAAGAATTAGGTACATAAAATCACTTTCCATATAATTATGTAATGAAAAATCATTAACCTCATTATAGAAAGACAAAATACCATAGTAAGATGCAAAAATACATGCATAAGTAAAATGAAAAGTACCCAAACATCACACAATTTATCATTAATAGTCATATAGAACAAATAAATATTATAAATATCCTCTACAATGGAAGTGTCATTAACCAAGTAATTTAAAAGATAAAGCGTTCCATAAGAATTAGGTACGTAAAATCACTTCCCATAAGAGTATGTAATAAAAAGTCATTAACCTCATCATAGAAAGAAGAAGAAAAATCGTGAGAAGAAGATTACTAGGATAATTGTGTCACAAATAAGTAAATATATACTATAATATAATTTAATGAATTCTGCTAACATGTGATTAGTTACTATACATACCAGTACAATCTTCTTCAAAACTAACAAAAAAACTCACTACATAATTAAATCCCACTCTTTAATATGTCATTTTTTTCTCTTCTCTACATAATTAAATAATTTTTTATTTAAATATCTTATTTTCCACTTCACATGATTGAATACGTTTTTTTTTACACTATGATTAGTTTTCTTCTATCATTTTCAAAAAATAAAGAAACAATTAAATACATTTGTGATTACAACACATTATACATTATTGTATTTGTAGGCAACATAATATTATATTCACTGTTTTGATACTTACTTATTAATTTTCTATATTATAGAATTTATTTATCTCTCTCCATATTGCATTCTTTTCCATCAATTTTTTTTGCTAAGAATTGTTAATAGTAATATGTTTTTACCATGAAACTACAAAGTATTCAACAAAACTATATAATTATTATATAATTATATAAATGCTTTGTTTGAACTTTTATTTTTTTGTGCTTTAGTTAAAGTTATGTTTAAAATATGCTTTGTTTGAAATTTTATTTTTTTGTGCTTTATTTAAAATTATGTTTAAAATATGAACCATAGAGTTTATATTTGTTTCTTTGTTTATTTTCTAAATTATTGTTTATTGTTAGTTCTAGTCAGAAAAATAATTGAAACACAACAAAAAGGACAAAGGGCAATAATAGCCTTTTCAATTTATGTTGAAAATAAATATTTATCTATAAATTTTAGATTTCATTCTTTCTACTATGCATGTACAAAAACATGCAACTACTAGTTAGATTTGTTTTGCTATAAATTAATAAGTTTGAAAAAATACAAAATAAAAAAATTCACAAAACTCAAATTTAACATTCAAAATTTAATAATATTTTACAATTTTCTAAAAACAAGTTATATTCATAAAATAATTTTTTAACTTAATTAAAATAAAAATAAAAATTTATATTAATAAACAAAAATGAAACCATAAGCAACATCTATTTAAAAATAGATCCCAAAATATAAAAAAGTAAAATAATTTTTGTAACATGTATTTAAAATTAGTTTAGATGCATTATTACATATTCTAAAAAGTGATCTTGGATGCCTATAATTTTAGTTATGACATCCATCTATTTTAATATTAAAAAATAATTAAAGATATATTAATATGTTTTTCACATATGAAATATATTCTATTGTGATTCAAAGATATTTATAATGAAAGTTATATATTAGATTTATTTCATTTAAAAATAAATTAAATATATATAAATACACTTTTTAGAATGACCTTGTACGTCAAATTATAGTTATATATAGTTTCTAAATTTATAATAAATTAAATACATATAAACATATTGTAATTATTTAAAAAAAAATATTTATTAAAAAATAATTAAAATTAATAAAATTTCAACAACTTAATTGTTTATAAATATAGTACTTTTGCATTATTAAATCTTTTATGCACTATAACTACCTCTATTTTAAGTGACATGGGAATGCAAAGGTTCTTTTTAAAGCATTAGTAATCTAAGTCCTAACTCAATGTTAACAAACAACTAGAATTGATAGAGTTGATGGAGTTGACTCACAAATTGTCAATATTTATACAAAAATGTTATGTCTATTATAACTTGAGCAATATTGATGCTCTTCTTTCCCCCTAAATAATCTCAATCTCTACTTAGTGTTAACAATTTAAAAACAATAAATAAAAATATAATTTTAATTTTTTTTGATAAACCTTCCAAACTAACAATATGAAAGTCTATTTATTAAGAGACAATGACCATTACATATGGGAATGCAAAACTTCCTTTAAACACACTAATAATCTAAACCCAAACTCAACTTTAACAAGAATTGAGAGAGTCTATAGAATTTATTGACAATTCGTTAATATTTATACAAAAATATTCAAATATGACTATTAGAACTTGAGCAATAATTGGTATTCTTCCTCTTCCCCTATTTGAATGTGAGCTATAAAAGGTGCTCCTTGCTCTTCCCCTATGACGAACTTGAGCAATAAGGAATGTTCTTCTCTTCCCCTAAATAATCTCAATCTCAACTTAATGTTAACAATTATAAAAAAAATAATATATAAATAATGAAAATAATAATAAAATATACCTTTAAACTTTGTTATGATTCTTTGAGAACTAGTGTAATTCTTATTAAGACACATGGCCATTACACTTTTAGTGCCATGAGAATACATAACTTCTAAAATAATAATAACAAAGACTACTTTACCTTAACGCAGAAGTCCAGAAGTCCAGGTGAAATTATAGAATCTTTGAGCAACTCCAATACAATTATTTAAAAAGAAAAACAAATAAAAAAATAGTAGAGAGACTCGTCTTAGACTTACACGTCACCCATCGAAGAAAGCATTGGTGGGCCCCAGAAGGAAGCCGTTACTTTTGCTAAATTTTTGTTCTTCGATTCTTAAGCATCCACTTTTTACTAAATATATTTATCTCCGCTGACAAGTGGTAATAAATCAAGGACCCAATCGGGGTACGCCACGTGGTCGGGAAGCACTCGAAGTGAGCACAGTTGAGGAAAGGCGCAGATGATTATTTTTATTATTTATTTCTTCTTCAAAGACTCGGTTAATTCGTTCCACGCCGCGTATAAGGGGCGAAAGAGATATCCTGATTTATTGACTGATTGATTTATCCTTGTGATTCGAACCTCGGACCTCACCTCCTGTCATTGATCCTGTGATTTCTGTTCTGTCTCTGCTCTTTGGCGGCTGCTGTTGTTGTGGCTGTGGTGAAACCCTTGCGAGAGCGGGCAAGGGTTTTGAGAAGAGGAGGATAGTATGCAGCAGCAGAGGGCGCAGCAGTGTCGACGGGGCAAGGTTCGAACCGGGGCCGCGCAGATCTTGGTTCGCTTAATTTGGCTCAGCGGCATCTTCACGGTATCCCTCGGGGCCCTGCTTTCCACTCACATCTTTCCGAGCCTGAACTCGGTCTTTTGCTCGCGTCCCTCGTTCACCGACCTGCAGAAACTGCATCGCAAGGTATGTCTTCATCTCGTTTGAGCTTCCGGGCTCGATATTAACGTAGACGCGGGTCGCTGACGAGAGCTGTTTCTTTTTTCTCTGTAACTCTTGGTAATTCAATCGCCTTGCTGGGAATTTAAGTCGTTTATGGAATTTTTTTCCGTTGAGTTGATTTGCTGCTCGAAGTGAATTTGCAACTCTTTAGGTGTCGGATCATGACGAGCGACCAATTTTAAAACGTCGTCTAGGTATGCAATTTGCAATGCTTGTCACAATTATCGTTCCAATAGACGTTTAACTTTGTGTTTAACCTGGCCACAAATGGATGAGACGTCGCTACTGTAGTAGTTGTTGCTGCCATTGTTCTTTTCTTCCAGGCCCTTTAAACTTTCAGAAGCATCGCTTTATGCAGTGTCTTTGAAGCTTGATTCCTCAGCTCTTTGGAGTAATTGTCAAGCAATAGTTGTCCTTATTTGGACTATATATTGTTGTGGAAATGTTTTCCCTACTTCGAATGCTTCTTGCAACAGGTCGATGTAAGGTTTGCTTGTTTTGGTATGCAGCTAGGTAGTTGCCGTATTTTCATTGGGAGTAAAATAATTAGGTTTATTATGTCTTTGAACGTTGGTCTGTCGGCACCACTAGCGTTCAACAGGTGATATTTTTAAAATTACCATTTGTGAGCTGTTTATGTAGACGCCATGTGTTCATTTAGGTGGAAGTCGGGTTGCGGTTAGGTTGGGTTTGCGTGCTTGATGTTTTGTTTTATTTAGTAGAGAACTTAGGTTAATTATTTGTTTTTCTGTTTTAATGCCCTGTGAAACGTTTCGACTGGTTTATGTAAGGTTGTGGACAATGTTCTCGTAAGTGCACTTGCATCTTATTGTATATGTACGTTTATGTAAGACTTTGGACGATGTTTCGTTAGTGCACTTCTACATTATTGTATATGTAATATCTTAAACTCGATCCAATTTTTCTCTAGCAAGGCTTACCTTATTTTGAAATTTTATATCCATGTAAATGTTTTTCTTTAACTTGATTTTTTTGCCTTATTCTAGACACAAAACTTATTACAAAGTAAATCTACCCTACTAGGTGTATATGCTGCCTCTGTAGCTGACTCTATCAGCACTTTTAAATGTTTGTTAAGAAAAAAATGTGATATTTGGACAATGTATTACTGTTCAAATATTTCTCGATTTGAGGAACTTAATTTGTTGGCGAAAAACATTAGGGAACTGCTGCCCAAATTAGATTTTTAACTCTTTCAGGGCTGATGTTTGATTCCCTTAGAGGCAAGGATTACTTCTATCTAGTTATTTTTACTTAGACAACCTTTCGCAATTAATTCCTCCTTGAATCCTGTAGGTAGGCTGTTATTGAAAAAAATAATGTCTTATGAGAAGTTTAAAACTTTGTGACAAATTACTTCATTTTTTGTTTGTGGGAGGTGCACTTTCAACTTAACCTAATTTACACACATCAAGTGTGGCATGCTATGTGTTTGAAGCTTGATCCTTCGGCATTGTGTAATTTTCAACAACCAATTATGCCCTTATTCTGTTTAACTTTTTTTTCTGTCTTAATTTTGATTAGTTGTTGCTTCCAGTTTTCATGTTATAGTGCGAGGAATTCCTCAACGTGTTTTATCATTGACAAGGTAATTGGAGATTTTGTTTCATCATTTAGCTAGGAAACAGCCTTAATATTTGCCTACTTAGGGAAGTAGGATATCTTACATTCAAGCTAGAGTCCGAAATATAGATTTGTTTCCAGTGGATGCAGAGTTTTGCAGTATAGTTTCTTTGCTGTTGAATCCTTTTCAGGTAGGCTGATGGGGTTTTTTAAGTGGAATTTGTTTCTACTGCCTATACATTATAATTTCATTAAAACCTGAATCATATGCTCTTAATAAGAAATTCTTGCAAGATTTGTGAAATTTTGATTTTCTTCTTCTTTGTTAATGATATGTTGATATGAAAATTTTAACTCTGCTTGTGGTAGTCTTTATGATCTCTGCAGTTTTGAGGTTAGATGCCCATAGGGGTTTCTGTTGTTAAGTATTTTTTCAAGTCAGTGTTTTGCAATTTAATCTCATTGCCTGCTTGAATATTGTAAATTGCCCAATATGGGAAGAACATAACATGCCATGGAAAAACAAAATGTTTGTGGAAAATTTATTTTGTTACCTAAATTGAATTTACAACACAAGGCATTAGATGTCTTTGAAGCTTGTGCTATCAGTACTAATGGATGTTTAGGTGCACACTGTTAATATTTTTAGCATTTCTTGTTCAGTCACACATTTTGCTAAGTTCTTACAGTCTGTGAAATGTAAATTATACTTGATTTCCAAATTGTGATGTTTTTGTGGAATGCCAGAGTATCAGGTTTCTGTTTCTTTAGCTTTGCATCATTTTGTTTTTTTTCCGATGTAAATGTTTTTCTGTACTTTTTATTACTTTTTGTTGGTTGAGTACAACCATATCTCATTTTAAAATTTGGCGCGGATTCCTCAAGCACTTGAATACTTAGAGATGTAAAGCATTTGCCATACAAACTGCAGCCCGAGGTATGCTCTTGATTTTATATCCTTGTTAAGGTCTGAAGTTGGATTTGAATGGAGGTGGAGTTTTTGATTTTTGATTTTTTGGCAGAGAATGTTTTGCAATCCAATTTTGTTGTGGTGTTGAAATGCAAAACATTACCTGATGGGAAACACTCATAGCATTTTGTTGTGCTTCTGGAAGAATATTCTCTATTTTTAGGTATGCAGGGTCTTTCAATGTTGGTCTGATGGCACTTTTGAGTGAGTTAAACAAACAAGATATGCAATATCGCGAGCCTGAGGACCAGGGGGAGTTGTCCATCCCTGGTACAGGTTTAAGTCACAGCTCCGAGTCTCGAAGACAGCACTCTCATTACCCACGACAAAACCAAGAATTTGGGATATACTGATTATCTCTTGCATGTAATTAAGCTGCATTATTTATTGTGGGGTAAGTGGAAACTTGATTTGACTGAATTTAAGTAAGGACATACTTCAATAGTTGTGTACTTGGGGAAGGAGGTTTAAAATTTAGCACAATGTGAGTGATTTTCCTCAATAAAATTTAAGATTCAAGTTCAACAGAGGCAGTATTTGCTGTTTCTTAACTTCACTGGAGGCTTCCTTGCAATTCAATTTCCCTTTCCTTCAGCTGGGTTCCTGTGAATAGGATGATGATGTGAAATGTTTAATCTTTAGATATTTGCTAATTTTTTAGGGTTTTTTCATGCACTGCGAGTATTTTAACGTTGAGTCATTACTGTGGTGACCATTTTCTGTGAATGAGTTAAAAAGGTCCGAGAGAAATCTCCGGGGACATGTTGAAAATTATGTTTGAATTTCGATTGTAAGATTAGAAAATTGCATTCTGATAATGGTTATGAGACATGATTCACTATAATAATGCTGGTCATGCTGACAGGATGCATGCTGGTAATATTCTTAGCTGCAGGACACCTGCAATGCTGAAAAATTGGTAAATCAGCAATAAAAGGAGCTTCTTTCTCACAAAGTTCACATAGAAGACATTCCATCATGTTTTTCTATCTCATTCTATTTTCTGGAGGTGTTTCTCAGTCGTGCAGCAAATTGGAATTTTTGGAGTAGATATATGCAAATGAATTTGTTTCTATCCAAGTTTTCATGTCGGTGAATATTGAAAACACGAGAAGCAATATTTGTATGATAATATTCATGTGCCTTTCCTCAAAAATTGTAAATCAATTGTTAATACTTTCTCTCAAGTTTCCATTAGTATGAATTTCTTTTCTATCATTAGTTTCTTATCTTTCTACGTAACAGAGCTGATGGCTAAAATTGTGATAGTTGGTACATGTTAGAGGGTTAATAGATGTTTTCTGCACTGACTTTGGCTCAGCAGCACAAACTAGATTGATGATACTTTACTTTCATTGTTCTGCAGGGTGAATTTGGAGTGCAGAGTAGTACCAAATTAAGTTGGACAAGGGAATTGACCCCTCCACATTTGTCTAGATGGTCACAATCTTCTGAAAAGGTGCTTCACCCTTCGTTGCATCTGATTTATTTCTATAAATGCTTAGACTTATAGTGGTCAAAGCATGGCCATTTCCCAGTTTACTGGAATCCATAATTGTCGCCAGGCCACCTAGTTGTCCATTGCCAGGTTAAATGAATTTTCATGGATAGTGCCTCAAAGTTTTGCATCTTTCCATGTTTTCACTCCCCTAGACTTGACAGTTGGATGGTGTGGATGCATTGGCGGGATATGGGAAATTATGGAAGCATCCACCAAGGCGAAATTTTGAACCATGCGTCGAGCCAAGTGAATCATATAAAGGTGAGGCTATGAAATGAAAAAAATGTTAATTTCAATCCTGGATTTTCTAATCTGAATGTAGGTGCTTCTTGTTTATAGCTCCTGAGGAATCTCAAGGGTACTTACTGGTCCATACTAATGGAGGATTGAACCAGATGCGTGCTGGTGTAAGTGCTTGCACTTGATTTTTTGTCTCTTCTGTTCTCATAGGAATTTTAGATCTGTTGTCATAATTCATATCCTTTGTGAATGATGAGATTAATTCAGTACTAGAGAGAGATCTGAATGGCCTCTTGTATGGACAGTTTTGGCTTAACCTTGTGCATATTTTGTACAAGTGGATGAGAGTTTCTTTTCTTTTTTCATCAAGTTGCAGTGTGTTAAACAGTGCATATTTTTTATAGTTGTCCTTAAAGCACTTTTTGTATGTAACTTCCAAACATGATTTTAGCATATTTTTCTTAAGATCTTTACTAAATCAAAATTTTCATTGGTTGGCTTGATTTACAGATTTGTGATATGGTGGCTGTGGCACGAATTATTAATGCCACTCTAGTGATTCCAGAGCTAGACAAACAATCATTCTGGCAAGATTCAAGGTATGTGGGCTAGGTATTTTTGTCTTCACAAGAAAGCTTTTATTATCATTTCTTAAGAACCACAATTGTGTTTTGCGTTTACAAATTGATCTGATAAATTGCAATATTGGGCAACTTGCAGCAATTTTTCTGATGTTTTTGACGAGGAGTACTTTATAAATACTCTGGTGAATGACGTCAGAATTGTAAGAAAACTTCCAAAGGAGCTCACATCAGCTACCAAAGCAGTAAAACACTTTCGAAGCTGGTCTGGTGTTGAATATTATCAGGAGGAAATAGCTCCTTTGTGGCAAGAATTCAGAGTAAGTTATTATCATCTCAGACTAAAACATTTACTGCTGGTGTTACTCTAGTTTTCTGTAGTGAGTCTATGTTCTGGAATGCCCCTTATGCAACTGAAATATTGTGTTTTGTAGGTGATTCGGGCAGCCAAATCAGATTCACGTCTTGCAAATAATAACTTACCCCCAGACATCCAGAAGCTGCGTTGCCGAGTCCATTATGATGCTCTCCGATTTGCCCCACCCATAGAAGCAATGGGAAAAGTACATTAAAACTTAGTTACATTACCTCATTTTCCTGTTTTCAAGTTTTTATGATTGCAGGCTTGTAATTTTCTTTTAGTTTGCAAATATCACCATGATGTGCAGTTGTTAGTAAAAAGGATGAGAACTTATGGGCCATACATTGCCTTGCATTTACGCTACGAGAAAGATATGCTGGCTTTCAGTGGCTGTACTCATGGTCTCACAGCTGCTGATGCTGATGAGCTAACAGCTATCAGGTATTCTTTTCACTTTTTAATAGTTTGTTAGGATTAGATAGTATTATTTAGGTGATAGAAAGAAAGAAGGAAATTATATTAGTGTCAATGGATGACCAAAAAGTATGTCAGCGGGACTCTAAAATACGCCAGTTAATGAATAAAGTTTGACAAGAATCCTAGAGAGGCCTTGCAAATGGGAAGAACCAAAAACAACTCCAATGTTTATAATTGAAACCAGTGAGACTATTTAACTTTTAAGGTGATGAAGTCTAATTCATGTAAATACTAATTCCTGCAGGGAGAGCACCCCATATTGGAAGGTCAAGGAGATAAATTCCACGGAACAAAGAGCTAAGGGCCTATGTCCATTAACCCCAAAGGAGGTTGGTATTTTCCTCCAGGCCCTTGGCTATCCACAAAGCACACCAATATACATAGCTGCAGGAGAGATCTATGGTGGTGATGCTCGCATGGCTGAGCTTGAATCTCAGTTTCTAAATTTGATTAAAAAGGTTGGTAAATTTCTTAGTCATTTTATGCATGTTTAGAATTCCTTCTTTGAATATTGAACTGTGAATATTTCACATTGTTGTGATGTTGGATGAAGTGAATGAATGCTTCACTAATTGTTGATTGGCTTTTTTTTGAGCAAATTACTTGATTTTACATACTGGATGGTTGTGCTTATGCAAAAATGTCTTAAGTGCTTTTATGTAGACATTTGGTTCCGTATGCCTTTCTTTCTATGTGAGCATCTTTGTTTACTGTCAATCCAGGTATAATTTCTGTGTTGAGAAATGGGATAGTTAATCAAATTAAATAGCAAAGATCAGAATTTCAGAAGCTAAAATGACAGGGTATGTCCCATGCATAACCTTTGGCCATGCTGATGTGAAAATGTCTGTGCTTGCACATAGACATTTGGTTCTATATGCCTTTCTATGTGGGCATCTTTATTTACTGTCATTCTAGGTATAATTTCTGTGTTGAGAAATGGGATAGTTAATCAAATTAAATAGCAAAGATCAGAAATTCAGAAGCTAAAATGACAGGGATGTCCCATACATAAGCTTTGGCCGTGTGGATGTTAAAAATCGTAATCTAATCTATTCAGATATCTGGTTCAATATCATAGGCATTTTAAGGCTTCTATTGATCTAAGGTAATTCCATATTTAGTCCAGGTCAGAGAATTAGATGTGCTCTACTTCGATTGAGGTTTTTCAATGAGTATAGAAGATACTTGTCCATAGGCACATCCATGTTGGTATATTCATATCAAGAGTCGAGTCAGCAAAAATGGGCCAAATTGGGTCTGGGCTCGGACTTGGCTGAGTCTGTCCGAGTCTGGGCTGACAGACTTGGCTGACTCGCCAAGTCCCGAGCCTGGGACTCAGCCGCGATGGCAGGAATAATAAAGTGAGAAAAAAAATCAACTTGACCTTTTGGGTTTATACGTCTCTCTCAAACACAAAAAAGAACATTCTTTCATTTGCAAAAAAAAAAAGGAGGGAAAAGGGGTTAGAGAAAAATATTGGGGTTTTAGAAAAAAATCAGTAGATTGACTGTTTGTGCAAGTTAGTTGCTTGCATTCATGTTACACATCTTGGGCAGATAGATGTTGGGTGCTAACACATCTTGAAATATCCTTAGCAGACCGATTCACTGATCTGCTGTAATTTTATTTAAATAAATAGAATTATCCTGCAATTTTTAAGTGTTCTTATAGAGTAGACAGAAGTGCAGAAGTTTGGTGTTTGATTTTTGATATTTTCTCTTCTATCTACTAGTAACAGCAATATTTAAACAGCATAGTAATGATCCAAAACCACAGCATTGGAAAGCTGGGAATACCCAAACGAACCCAATAATAACTGTTACAAAAATAAAAGCAACCGGGTACCTTAGCTACAGTCAATGCCAGATATGGATAGGTGGCCAGCTACAGGTCTGCAGCAGATCTGTTCTTATTCCAACGCCCAGGTGTGCAGAAAAGGCGGCCCAATGCTGAAGATCAGATTTGAGATGGCGGCTGCTGCTGAAGATCAGATAAGAAGGGTTGCCATTGCTGAAACTGCTTGCTTTCTACCTGAAAATAGTACTGAAGACTTTCTGAATCACAGCTGCTTGAGGCTTACGTCCCAAACAGTTTACTCTCTCAACCTAGGGTTGGCATCCTAGTTGGAGGAATGTAAAAGATAATCTTTCCTCCCTTTGCTTCTCCTTATAACTCCCTACTAGGCATTCAAACCCTAAAAATGACCTAATATGACTTAAGTGGAAACTTTGGGTTATAATGTTTATTTTCATTATTGGCGTCCAACATAGAGGAAAAAACATTATTTCAGTCATGGTTAAAGTATCAAGCGTCACCGAAGCTCCTGTAGCTGAAAATCAAATAGTAGAGGTCTGGCACTTTCCAACGGACTATCACACCCCAACACAACTGACCAACTGGAGCCAAAAATCTCCTTATTTCAACCTAGTGGCTAATAAATTAGCCTTATTTAAATATTTAATTAGTAACTTCGGGAAATATTTAAATATATTTAAATATTTCTCCAAGAGCCAACTAATAGCCAGATCACCATCAAAAGGTGAAATTGAACTTGCCACCACTTGTGACTGATGCCGGATATCAAGAAATAATCGACAGTCTCATCCCTAAAATCTAGGGATAACCCTAAAAAGTAGGAAGACCTTCGAATCTCCCGAAATTGAAACCAAGGGACGGTCTCCTATAACCTCAATGCTGGATGATACCTCCACCTCCTAGAAAGTAGGGGTCTCCTCCTATAATTAAGGAACTCCTCTGAATCGTGCCCTCACAGTCAGAAACTTCAAATCCGAACAATGTAACCCTGATTGAGCCTTTAAACACTCTTGCTAGCCTACGAGACTCCTTGATAGGCTAACTCACATATCATTGCCAGATTGAGCTAAAGAGGTGACATGACACATTTCCTATCGCTATAGAGGAGGTTGATCCGTAGGTAGATTGGAACACTTAGGTTGATGATCTTGTCTTCAATGATGAAGACTTGGATTGGGGTGATGGTAGAGGAGGATGCTAAAGCTTGAGGAGACCCGTTGGAGAACCTTGAGGCTGAGAAGTGAGGATGATGTGTGAATATATAAAATAAAAAAGAAACGATAAGCCCTCGGGATGTGAGTATTATGGATAGATGGAAAACAGTTATTAGGGGAGTGGGCTTTTATAGTAGAAAACTTCTTGTTTTTGCATGTGGGAAGTGGAGAAAAATTAATTTTTTGTTCTTGAATGAAAAACATGGTAACTCCAAGGGGAAGTCCTTCTCAAGCCTAAAAAATGCTACGAAACACCCCCAACCATTTGGGGATGGCTAGCTATTACTTGGATGGCTGGGGGATGTTTATTGCTTTGGGTAACAAGTTTAGCACATATGGAATAAATAACTAGTAAAGTAATGTCATAGTTGAAAAACTCGGATTCAGCAATAACACAGCAGACCCAAACTTTTTGAAAAACTTGGAATCGCAAAAAATTCGGCAAAAAAATTGGGCAATAAATCAGCACATTTATCAAACATTTTAAAATATATAAAATTTTAAAACACACATATATACACCAAATTTGTAGAACATATACTGATTTGAGCTATTAGAGCTTAGTAGTTCGAATTGCATTTTGGAAATCAAATTTGAAAAAGCTTTGAGTTTCATTAAAAAAACTATTATCATTTATTATAGTAAAAACTATATGTAAACAGTAAAATAATAGAACCTATATTTAAAGACTATGTTTGAAAACTAATCTAAAAATTATATTTAAAAAACTATGTTAATAAACTATATTATCAAGTATATTAAAAATATATATTTGAAATAATACAATTTATATTAAAAAAAAAACTTTTTAAAAACTATGTTAAAAAATTCTATTTTTAAACTATGTTTAAAACTAAAACTATATGTAAAAACTGAAAAGTATATGATGGCGGAATTGAACACCTTGGTCTGCAATGTTGTTCTCAGAAACTCTAAGAAAAATCACAATTTGTTCTCATTGGCAGAGGACTACAATGTTGCGTCCACGTTGTTCTCAACAGTTCGCAATCTCATTTTCTTTTTCTCATTTCTCAGGAGCCCTACAATGCATCCACGTTGTTCTCAACAGCCCGCAATCTCATTTTCTTTTTCTCATTTCTTAGGAACCCTACACCCTGCATTTTTGTTGGTTTTAATAAAAACTGCTTTTTGTTAGTTTAATGGGTGGAAAATGAATGTTTTAATAAAAATTTAGCAGTTCACTTTAGTGCACAATTTTTTTGGCCATTAGTGCACAATTTTTTAGCGAATTTTTTTTGTAGAAACCAATGCGATTTTTTCATTATCTCGAAGGCAAATTTTTTTGTTGTTGAAGAAACTGACGTGATTTTTTCATTTTCTCGAAGGTGATTTTTTGTGCGATAATATTGATGGGCATTATGACTCGCGATATATCACAACTTTTCTAAACTATGAGTAATATAATGCAACATGACATGGTATCGAAGAACTTGTCGACTGCTTTATTAATCTCAAGAAATATTTATATTAATGTATTCAGATTCACAACGACAACATTATTTCTTCATTCACAATGATGCTGATCGGATACAAGTACATAGAATATAAATTGCCAAAGGGTTGCAACTATAAACCGTTGTGACAATCCAACTACTTGAACTGCCTACCCCTTCGGGCATACTAATCACATGTTAACAACTATTTGTACCAACAATTGGGGATGTTTTAAGGATGGCTAGCCCTATCCCATACAGCTAAGAATGCCCCTCCAGGCCTTAAAAAATAATCTATTTTAAAAGTTTTTGTTTGCTTCTATATACTAATTTCTAGGATCTCTGCAAATGTAATAATATTGCCGTTATTATTGATATTTTCCAAATGCAGATCCCAAACTCTTATAAATATAAGAGTAGGAGACATGTCTCACATGTCTTTGTGATTAATCATTATTAGTTAATATATATTAACAATATAAATCATAATATAACATATAATTTATATAGATATATATAATATATTATATATTATATAATATAATATATATGTGTATATATATATAATATAATATAATATTATATATATATATATATATATATATATATATTTATAATAATACATATATATATGTAGTATAATTATAATATTATATATATATATACATATGTATCAACATTGCATCTTAAGATTAAATCAATCCGATTATAGCTATGATCTTAACACTCCCTCGTAGCTAGGGAGGATTTGTTATGGAACATAATATGATCTCAAGCATGTGGAGATATATCATCTCAATGTGATATTTACAGATATCAACAAAGATCCATCAACTCACACATATATTAACATATGCTACATATGGAATTTGCTTCAATTTACTATGAGGCTAAATTTCTCAACACTCCCTTTTTAACAAAGAGAGAATTAAAGTACTTTAATTACAAGATTTGAACACCACCTGAAGTGTGGTTTATGATAAATTTAAGCTATGGTGTTCAGCAAGATCCGACCCGAAGAACCATGATAACACTTGCTCCAACACATGTTGGTGTTAGGAGATAGGTCTACTATTGATAAGATCGTCACACCTTTCAATAGTTATCTTCTATTCGTTATCATAACTTCCGACACTCTGAGACAACAACTTAATGAAGTTTGTTATGATAATAGGTCCAACTATTTATAAGATCATCACCTTTCATTAGCTTCCCTCTAAATATATACATCAATGAAAAATCGTCACCTTTCATAACATAATCACAACATCATCATGTTGTAACTCACATGATATCCACCATGAACTTTGTCAGAGGGTGGACCCACCATAGCTACTACTAGAGGGTGGAACAAGGGTTTTCACTTCAGACTTCTCTCTCATAGGGGAGAGTGCATTACAAAGAATTTCTCTTAGAACTTCTCCTCATAGAGAAGATATCATCCACAAAGGATTGCATCTCAAAAATTTCCCTCTAAACATCGATCTTGGGAAGTTAGGTCCTCTAGTTACTTCCTTAGAAACTCTCTTCACCCAAGGATGCCTATCAAACTCACTCTGAATTTAATATCAATTTTCTGATTTTTCGGTGATAAGTCACCACTTCCTCATAATATACATAGGAGTAGGCCCATCGACATCATGTAGTCACCCATATTTATTTGTAGACTCCCTTTGAGTATCAATCTTCTAAGCTTCTACATTGCCTTAGAAGAAGTGTCATACTTCCTCTTAATGTAGAAGGATCTCATAGTTTCAATCATCAAAGATGTTTGCTTCAAGAGCCTCCCTTCATCCATCTTGATGATCAGGGTCTTTGGAGCTACTTGTTAGAAATTTGTGCAGCACCCCCGTTGGGATTCATGACAAGGGATTAACCGCCTCCTGTGTACTATAAGTTGAGTGGTTGTATCGGGCATTGATAGATCGATTTTTTGGTGCAACGACATCCCCACTCTAACAAGTGATATCAAAGCTTAGTCACAGGTTTGAATCCTCAAACCCTCGGGTAACGTTGAGGGGTAGATTGTTAGAAATTTGTCTAGCACTCCCCTCGAGATTTGTGACAGGGGATTAACTGCCTCTTGTGTACTATAAGTTGAGTGGTTGTATTGAGCATTGATAGATCGGTCTTTTGGTGCAAAGGCAACCTCACTCTAACACTACTATCATTAGATTGAGTCTGCACAATATTTGGTATCATGTGTAAAGTACCAACCTTCTTTTCCTAGAACATCCTCAAACATAAAGCAAAAGATCAAGGCAGATAACCCTTATAGTATGTATAGAATACAAATAAGAGAGAGATAAATGTAAAAAATAAGAATACTTATCTGCACATGAAGATTCAGAATTGTCTTCTTAGATTATTTGAGAATGGAACATCTCCCCTCTAAAAAAAGTTTCAAGCGGGAATGGAACATTGACTATTATTCCTCCCTACAATGTAAAATTTCCACTCATTCTGTATTGTTGAACAATTTTGCATCAAATCAAATATCGATTCCTTTGACATCATCTCTCGTGTTGATTGCCCCAAATTTAAGATCTACCCCTTCTGCAAGTAAGAGCTGATCCAAATATCAAATCTAAATCAACCCATATCCGTGCTCTCATGTTATGTGTGGCCCAATGATTTCTTCCCAACCGAGACGCTCTTCAATTGTTTGGTTGTCTATTCGAGATGATTTTAGACAATGCTTGATCCACTTATCCAATCTGATTTATGTTGCCCTTGCTATCCAAAATGAGTTGAAGATAGTTAGATAGTGGAAACATTGAATATTATTATCCCCCCTATTGACAAAATGTTCAACTGAATGATCCTATCAACACTATAGAACCCATCTCAACATTGTTTACTTCTTAATCAATAAGACCAAGTTCATTGAAGGTTTACTAAATAACATCCTCAGTCTTCTCCCTCCCTTTCAAAGTTGCCTCTAATAACATGTCAGGCTCTCTTTGAATCTTAATCTCCCTCTTCCTGCAATAACATTCTCGGAGGAAAAGATCAAGGCATGTGGCTCTTATAGTGCATATATAAATAAGAATATGTTAACATTGATTTAAAATGTTAGTAAATTGACTCATGCCTATTACTACCAATCATAAATGATTATAACATAGCTCTTTGTTTTATATTATCAATAATAATTCTTTAAATAAGATATAATAGAAAATACTAATTAAAATATAGTTAGACCTTCACTTTACCATTTAAAATTCCATGATGAATCACCTCATAATAGGCTTGCTACACTTAATCACTTTTGAGTTAGCGGTGGGTCCTTCACATTCAGCTCAACTTGACCACCAAATTTGTCAGATTTTCCAAGGATCAAGGTGAAGTCATTTATGTTATCACTTTTCGTGGGGTGATATTTGTCAAACTGCTCCAGATCGCATCTTAATTTATCTTGCTAAGAATGTCTGATTAGTATGTGATATCTTGTCAGATTTATTTGATGATTTGTGATCAATCCAATCAGTAGTGACTTCCGCTATATGGATCCAAGGGTAGATGCTTCTAATTATTTTATCAATGGTATAAGTGCCAACCTTGTTTGATGTTAAGAGGTTTCATGCTAAATCGTTTTCAATAGAGCGATGCCCTTTTTTAAGGAGATTGAATTCAAACATTTATTTGGCCTATCTTCTACTGCAGGGTCCATAAGGAATAATCATGCACTATGAGGTAGTTAAAGTCCTTCCACCCTGGCAGTAGCAATAGTTATCTTTGAATATGGGTCGTCTTTCCTTCCACCGACCACGGTTATATTGGTATTCAGGTTTCCTTGTGTATTCCCCTCGTTGGTGGTATTGTCTACATTGGATGATTCTGCCCTTGTCCAACATATCTGTAATTGTCTGGTTAAAATATATTTCTTTTCTCTTATGCCAAGTATAAACAGGGATGTCCCGCCTAACTCGGTGTTCTAATGTGTGTCACTTCGTACTCACAACTTTTAATATATACACAAGACGTCGACCATCTTAGAACTTAACTTACAATAATAGCCTTATATTTTAACGCTATGTTCCTTAATCTTGGGTAGAGTGCGCTATATATATATGTGTTGACGTGTGACCTCTTCACCAACTATCCTTGTGCACTGCTTTGTGCGAGCTTTGATTTCTCTCGCCCCTTCTTATCAAAATGCTACTTGACTTTGTACTTTGGTAATTTGAAATGGCCCATCCAATGATTGATGTTATCCTGTCGGTTTGTTGTTAATTAGATTATGTAAAGTGCCTTGACAATTTTTGAAGTTTTATCCCTGTTTTTTTGCCTTAGGAATTTTGTCAAACACTTCCCTTGCAGCCTCAGTTTGCTGATGTTTGTTGTTTTGCTATGATTTTTGAATGCCAATGATATTGATGAATACAAATGATTGCAAAATAACTAATTGGAAATCAAAGTGATATGCAACTTTTTATTATTATTTTCCGAATGCAAGTACATGAAATTCTGATGTAAAATGCACACGTACAGCCAAGAGGTATTTTCACAAACACTTGGCATGCATCCTATGAATGACTATGCAATGAGACGTTTTTACAAACATTTGGCATACAAACTGAACAGCTGAATTAAGTTGATTTCCCTTTAATACTTCAATGTTTACAATGACTGAATACTTTGGTAACAAAAAGACATATATTACTTGTCAAATGTATCCATCTACAATTGCCAAATGTAAATACCAAAAGAACTTGGAATAAGTAGCTGAGATGACATGCTCTTTGGCTTTGCTTTTTTCGGATTTGCTTTTTCGGATCTTCTTTTTCGGCTTTGCTTTTTCGCTTTGTTTTTTCGGACTGCTTTTCACTTTGCTTTTTTAGATCCGTTGCGAAAACTGAAACCTTTCTCTTTGCCAACTGATGTCAAAAATTAGATGCACGGGCTGAACAAAAATCATTGAATATTATCTCCCAATTAATCACAAATGAATTGGCTGAATACCAATTTCTCCACTCCCAACTAAGGTTGATATCTCACAACCGAAATTGGCACCTTAGAGTCTTCAAACCCTCAGGCAAGTATGCAAGCACTAAGGCTCTCAGCACAATAGATGAATATGCAACTCAAGATGTGTAAAATGACCCCCCAAAGGCTTCTTATAAAGATTTCACAAGCAACTCCAAGAAGCTTCTAGAGGAATCCAACACTTTATTCTTTCAAGTGACTTTTGATATTTTATTATGTTAGTCACTTTAATATTAAATCAATTAAATATAAAGTTATTTTTTAATATTTCATTGTTTAGTAACCTTATAAGTAATTAATTTAATATATCTTTTCCCCATTATTTCTTCCTTTTTAGACTCTGGGGAAAATAAAGGCTAAAATAAAATAAGTAGCTGGTGCCTGTCAAAAAGGGGACATTACAGATTAGTGCACAGATCATTTTCACGTGGTTGGCAAAACATTTGAAAATATTGATGATGATATATCAATTGGCATGTTTATAGGCAGCTTCTCCATGGATACTCCTCTTTGTAATTAATTCAATTCAATGTATTCTGCTACAGCTAACGTGTTCAGATTTACACCCAAGAACTAATGTTCAGGAGTGAGAAGGTTATGCAACTATGTATGGATAATATTCAACAGCGTTAAGGAGAAGGAAGGCTTCCAATCCAAACCATAAGAATATTGCCACTCCGAATCTGAATATTAACAATATTGATTTCAAACACTAGCCACAACAGACTTGAATAGTTCTTCCACAAATATTATCGTTATTAGCAAGTCTCGTCCCCAATAATTAGCCAAGGCACTCAATAAATTAAGTGGCTTATATAATCTCAGAAACCTACTAATAATCAATAAGTGGACTGTGCGGGTTACACTTCAAGTTGGTCACTGTCAACGCAGGAGATCTGCGTTCCCATTATGGTGAAAGTCAACACTCACAACAATGTCTCCGGTGAAAACAAGGCACTGAGAACTCTTTGTGATTGGAATGAACTTGTAATGATTTGACAATAGCATTCAATTATGTGGGGGGATGTTTCATTCGGTATGATTGCATTTGCAGCCTGCTCTGATACCATGTTAATTTCTAGGATCTCTGCAAATGTAATAATATTGCTGTTATAATTGATATTTTCCAAATGCAAATCCCAAACTCTTATAAATATAAGAGTAGGAGACATGTCTCATGAAGAGACGTCTTTATGATTAATCATTATTAGTTAATACATATTAACAATATAAACCACAGTATAACATATGATATGTGTGTGTGTGTGTGTGTGTGAACATTGCATCTTAAGATTAAATCAATCCGACTGTAGCTATAATCTTAACACTATATGCTTGTAGGAGAGTAGCTATATATATATATATATATATATCAACATTGCATCTTAAGATTAAATCAGTCCGACTGTAGCTATAATCTTAACACTATATGCTTGTAGGAGAGTTGAATTAAAATATTCCAATTTCAAATGTATAAGAATCAAATATGTTAAATGAAATACCCATTAAAAGTTGTTTAAGTCTGACCAAGCCCAAGTCTCAATACTATGCTTGAAAAGTTCCATTCTTGAGTTTTGAAATTAAAACAGTGTAGTTTTTTATTTCTTTGTATGGTTGTACTCTATTTTCTCTGAAAATGTTTACTATTTGGCACTGACCAAATTTTTTTCTGTCTTTGGATATTGATAACTTGAATGAGGCTTAGTTCTGTAGACTATTGCATAGTTTGCTGACCCAGACTTGAAGAGTACATAACATTTTCATTTCATTTCAGCAAAACACTTGTCAAAATAGAAAGGACTAAAATTAAAATCTCTTAAAGAAACTTTTTTTTGTTTTCATTTTTTGTAAAATTCAACAACAAAATTTAATAAATTAAATATTGACATCTTGAAAGAGAAAATACATGGTTTTATACCCAAAACTTCATGAGAAAAATGCACTTTATCTAGTTTTTTGCTTGTGTCGACATATTTATCCACATTCTTTTGTGTCTATTAAAATGCAAGAGTTAAGCTTGTCAAAGCTCACCCAACCAAAAAAATTAGAGAGGACTCAGCAACTTGCAGTATGCGAACTATGTAGAATTGTATATTGATGTTTGAGTCTGCTGTTATAATGCTTTATTGAAATTTATTAGGCTGTTATACTACTGCTCTCATGATTTATTTACATATTGATACTGTTGTTATCAGTGATTGCCATATTTCTCACTTTTTCCATCTCTTTCTAGTACACAAACACCAAGTTTTTTTGTATTTTGCCGTCCCCTAACAATCAAGCTCTAGGAAACGTCCCAGAAATGCCAAAATAATTTAGCAAAAACAGCAATAAATGTGTAATTTCAACAAATTTCAAGTTTTTTTAATAGCAGAATTTTCTCACTTTTCCCATCTCTCTAATACACACACACATATTAAGTTTTTTTTGTATATTGCCATCCCTTACACACACACATTAAGTCTTTTTGTATATTGCCCTCCCCTAATAATCAACCTCTAGGAAACCTCCCAGAAATGCCAAATTAATTAAGCAAAAACAGTAATAGACTTCTAATTTCCACAAATTTCAAGTTTTTTTGATAGCAGAAATTTCTCACTTTTTCCATCTCTCTCTAATACACATACATTAAGTTTTTTCTATATTGCCGTCCCCTAACAATGAATTTCTAGGAAATGTCCCAGAAATGCCAAATTAATTAACCAAAAACACTAGTAGACTTCTACATATTTCAACTTTTTTTTGATAGCAGAAATTTTCCTTACTACAATTAAAAGAGTTACAAAGTCAGAAGTTTCTTGTTTGTGTCCAAGATCGACACGGAATAATATTGGATTAAGTTCAAAACAACTTTATGATCAAATTCTTCAAATATAAATTCGATCCTTTTTGAATAGGTAAGAGATTTCTATACAGCAGTGCCACACTTATAAACCATGATAAACTTATCAAAGTTGAACTGTAAAAAACATAATAACAATTGCAAAGATGTGTTTTTTGTTAAAAATAATCAAGAGTCAATTTAAAACTCCCAAAATAAGTCATCAAGAGCACTTAGTTGAGCTGAGCAAAATCATTGTCAGTAGATGTTCTAAATTTATCATAAAATAGGTATGCTCATCTGCAATTTGCCAGTCTTCTGGAATTTGTTGGATTTGTGAAGAGGCAAATTCTATGCTGATTTAATCATAATGTAAAGAAGCTTTCCCAAGTTTCTACTTGTTCCTCTTTTTGGAATGAATGTGATTGATGCAACTCTAGTTCTTCTCACAGTTTGACGATTTTTCTCCTTGACTTAATATTTGAATTGCAAAGCATTGTAATTCAAAGTTAATTCAAAGTTTTGTGCTTCATAGGCCATAAATAACAAGCTGTTGCACATAAAGTGCGTGCAACAGCAGGTAAAGATGAATGCAACAGCAATTAATGTAAATTTTTTTTAAAGCTTTAGCTTTTCAAGTTCAAGATCTCTGATGAAGTCACTATGTCAAGCCATGTGAACAATCCGATATCTCTTGTTCAATAAATAGCTTCCTGAACCTTGAGAACATCAGTTGACCGGTTTCTACAATTTCAAGATGTGCAATCCATTTCTTCCAATGATTGTCCCCCTTTTGGACTTATCAGATCTTCTGTAATTTGAGTATACTTCTGACTCAGTTTGAGGATCATCGTCTGCAATATTTCTCTTTTCTTCAGCTAGAAGAGCTAAAATCATACTTTCCAGACTTTGAGGAAAATTGACTAAAAGAAAAGATGACATTGCTGAATTTTGAAGTTAAACGACTGAATAAAACGGCTTTAGCATCCTCATCATCAACTGCAAGATTGACTTCTGGTAGTTGTTGAAGACACGGAGGAATCTAGTATAGATAAGGCTTAGTATGGATAGCTTGGGAGTCTGGATCTTGGGAGTCATACCCTTATGAGGGTTGTGAGACAACTTAATGGAGCTCTGAGTGTGTAGCTCAGTGTGGATTGTTGTCCAATAGTTTGGGAGATCAGTGATTTGGGAGTTTGGGGAGGTGGAGATCCATCAAAGAATATAGAAATTCAGCTCAGGAGCTACAACTCTATTAGGGTTTGAGGCAGCTTGATGGAGTTTTCTCTGATGTTCTGGTCTGTATGATTTCATGCCAAGTGATACATTGGACGTTATTGAGATGGTTCACTATCTGTAAGCAGTAAAATTGTTTGGTTGATCCAAATTTGGGTAAGTCAAGTTAGTCAAGAAGGCTAGCTTTTCACTGGTGCTTTTGTTGAGGGTAACAACTAACCATTATGCCTAGCCCACAATGATTGCGCTCGTTCTTTTTTTTTTAATTGGAAGAAGAAAAATAAAAGCAGAACAGCAGTGAATAAAAACAATTGCTGCTTCTGTAAATAGTTTAGTCATCTAACAAAAGATGAACAGCAGCAAAGAAAGGCTTTTGACACTGCTCAAAGACGAGGAAATATAGCAGACTACAAAGAGCACATAGCCAATAAACAGCAAGAGGAGTCTGGAGTAGACAGATTGTACTCTTGATACAAATGATGTACTGCCCGCATAACAGCAATTAAACTGAAATACAACATAAACCCTGCCGTCTTTGTTTATTTTCCTGGCTATCATTAATTGTTCTGACCTTCTCTGTGGTGGAATCAAATTCTTCTTCTCTGCAGTCTTCAAAGACTCCAGTAGAGTCTGAATTGTTGCATTGTGTTGTGTTCCAGGGCAGAAGACCTTCAGCTTGCATCTTGATAGCATCATTTTTATAATACTGATCTTTAGAGAGGTAGCTATGTAAGTCATTTGGGTTAGAAGACAAAAGCAGATGGACTGAATCTCAATCTCACAGGGAGAAAAGGAGTGTGAGGACGCAAGACATATAAACTTCTGGATGCATTTGATAATGGTGAGACATCAAGAGCTAGTTATCTTGTTGTGAGCTGAAGAATATCCTAAAAGAGCTGCTTTCCATGACCATGGGAAGTGAAAAAGGGCAGGTAGAGAAGTGAAGAGTGTTTAGCCCATAACATTTTAACATGATAGCATACCCAGAAGCAATGTGTGAAAGTTTCTGTCTCACCACAGAAGAGACATGAAGGGACAGGGCTAAGGAATTTAAGGTGGGAGCCAATTCGGAGTTTCGCATGCAAAAGCTTCCAAGTGGTGAATTGGGACTGGGCATCAGCTTTAGACTTCCAAGTTTGGAGGCTAAGTTTGTTCTACGTAGACTGTTTAAATATGCATCTCCGAGGGGTGTTGAGTCGGCTGGAGATGGGCAGGTCAGGCTGAAGCTGCTTATGAAGGACTATGAGAGGAAAGGATCCAAGGCTGCAACCATTAGGCTTGTTCGTGAGGAAATGATATATATGATAATCATTGGAAAAGGTAGAGGAGGAAGTAGTCAAAAGAATTGAACTCACAGAATAATGGGATATGATAGAGGGAAATGTAGATCGAATAGTTTAATTCCAGTTAAACACATTTATAACTAGTTTGATATCAGTTGAAAATGCCTCTTTCAAAGACTGGATGAGCAGAGAGTAGATGCATGTTTCAACAATATTTGAACATGTCAGATATGAAAGAGATATGGCCTGCCGGTTTTAAAAAGCTCCAAGATGTGTCCAAGAGGTTCTTTTTGGTTGCTATGATGCTTGAACTTTTTCCTTTCACTCATCTGTAACTCTTCTTAGTTTAAAAGTCTCAAGAGGGATTGTGGTCTGAATTCAATTCCTTAGTGTTGTTTAAGATTATTACTCGTGTAACTCTTGCTGGCATCTGACCAGTCTTCTAAAGTGTGGCACAGGCTCAGGGAGTATGTGAGTATTGAAGAGTTTATGGTATAGGAGATTGCTGTTGTAGGAAAGAAATTTTTGTAAGCCTTGTTTTAAGGGAATAAACTATCTTAACAGTGGTTGAGATATTGGATTGAGAAGCAATATACCCCTCTTACAAAGTTTTTCACCAATTTAGGCTTTTTCAGATGCTGTTGCTAGTTTTTTTGTTCTTGTTTCTGTTTAATAGTCTTTGCCTGTATTTGCAGTGGATGTGCTTAAATACCTTGCTCTATTTTAGTGCTCTACATTAGGAACGGCAACTTATGCAATCAAGTTAGTCAGGTAAGAAAACGATTTGTGTTAGTTTATCATGGAGTGGAATATCCTCTCTGGTTACTGATTATTACTGATTAGTGAGTACAGATCAGTTGTGTTTAGGAAAGCTTTTTCAATTTTAATCTCTGGGGAAGTCAACTTAAATGTTGGTTCAGTGCAGCTGGATTTGAACCACTGCTAGAGCTACTCAAACATTGTAGGGTCATCCTAATGTAGTACTGTCTGTTAGAGATCAGGGTTAGTTCAAAACAAGCATAAGAATAACATACTCATGAAATGTTAACTTTGTAAACTATCTAAATTGATCAAATGCACGTAGAATAGCTTTCCAAAAAGCGTCCCATGGCCTTCTTTCTCCAAGGATTCATTTGATCCCTTTATTGCTCTTAGTAGCACATAAGATCAATGGCAACCTAAAGTACGAGTGATAATGATGCTAGAATGCACAATATAAGCCACTATGAGAGTGAAACATGCAAGATGGGGATGAAATGATGAGGATGAGATTAAGCTAAAATGATGTGAGGGTTTAAGCTAAGATGCAAATGGATGTGATATGGAATGAAAATGATAACAACTAAGTGCTATCATGATGAGAATTAAACTAACTATGATGCAAAATGAGAAATAAACTCCTAAATGATGATATGAATGCAAAATGATACTAACAAGATTTCACCATGCAAGAATGCACAGATTGAAATGTGCTAAGGTAATGGATGCAATTCCATGATTATGGATCCTTTTCCTTCAAAAACGGTTTCTATTTATAGATTTTCCAAGGAGGGGTGCGGTGTCCTTGTGATATTCTCCTTAAGCCATGCAGTGACAAGTGTGGGATTGCTTGAGACAAGTGTAGGCTTGTTGAGCAAAATGGAAGATGTATTCTTTGGAATGACAAGTGTGGCATGTGTGAGCCATTTGATGGCATGTGTCCCAAGAGGCTACATGAGGTTGGAATAGAAGGCATGTATACTTGGTGGTTGGGAGAAGGAATCTCAATATGTTTGGAGATAAATACCCAATTATTAATTAGAAAATATGAATTACTGTTACAAGGTGAGGTGGCCATGATGAGGTGGAAGGGGTGGAATGAGATGGAATTCAATTGAAGTGGGATGAATCAAATGATTTAATGGGAGCTGGTAGAATATTAAAGAAGAAATGAACTATACAAGTATATAATTAAATTGAACTATAAAGTAGAGGAATTATTCCTAACTAAATAAGAGGGTATTTAATATATTGAACTAACATGCAAATTCTTGTGTGTATACAAATACCAAAAGAGAATCTCTCAGGGTTAGTAGTAGTCTGTAAAAGTTACATAGTTACAGATGTTTGGCTATCATGTATCCTCCCTAGATTTGAAAAAAAAAGAATAAACTGTTGTCGGCCAAGTTCAAGAAAATTTTGTATACAAGTATCTGATGCTGCACCTAGATTGTGTCAATGCTCAAGGAATAATATTATTGGCTGTGACTTTGAATGTAAAAGTTAGCTACAGAAGGGAAGCCATTGCTGTGGATTGAAAAGTGGTGGTGTTTTGTCTCATAATAACTGGAAATTTGTAGGAAATATTTCTAGTCAAGTGTATAAGCTGTACAATCAAAATGAGTCACTTTTGACACAAATAGAGAAGTTGACGCAAAACTTGATTTCCTATGTGAAAGGGAGAGAGAAAAAAAGAATGCTTGCACCTAATCAATACTATGGGTGACATAAGACTGAAAGAGCTTGTGTGAGAATTTGAGAGCAAATGTAGACGAGCTCAAACTTGCTTCTTTGTGGCAATTGTAGGTTCATCTATTGCCTACAATGACTTAGAATTTATAAGGCAATTCTATTCTGAGCTTAGAAGCATTTTTTCCTGCTTCTTCAGTTGTCAGAATGGTCCTCTGTAATTAACACCCAAACAAACTTTAATGAAGAAAACCCTATTAAATGGAATCACTAAAGAGGAGATTACCTTAAAGAGATTAAATTTCCACAATCCATAGCAATTAAACTGATATATTTCTGGATTTGATTGTGTAAAGATTTTTACCATCAACGTTTCGAATCACACCAAGTGATCCATCATCAGGATGAAGAGAGCAAGAGATGTCAAACAGAATGGATCACTTGGTGTGATTCGAAACGTTGATGGTAAAAATCTTTACACAATCAAATCCAGAAATATATCAGTTTAGGAGATTACCTTGTTCAGCCCCTTTGTGGACATTTGGAAAATCCACATGAATACAGGATATGGCAAATTTATAATTAGATTTTGCCCAAAAAAATATGGCAACACTGAAGGCTAAAACAAAAATGCCTAACAGATGCAAAAGAGACAACAAAGAAGAATCAATGAGAAGGGGGACTTAAAGACACAAAAGAGGAAATGACAAAGATTTGGTAAGGAGAGGGATATGAAGACAGAATGTATGCAGAAAATGGACAAGGAAATGAAGAAAACTTGGTGGATATTGGAGAAGGAATAAGAATAACATGATGACAAGTGGGGAGAGATAAATGAAGCCTTATTAGGGCTTTATGAAAGCTCTAAGGACTCCAAATTGCTCTACAGCTCCAAAGCAAAGCTCCTGGATGATTACAAGTTGATAGAAAGCAGCAAGATGATTACAAGATGATTACAAGTTGATAGGGAGCAACAAGATGATTGACAGTGTGTGATGGATGAAAATGAGAAATTGGAGAGTTCATTTATTGGTTATAAAAAAGTTTTCTGAGAAGGGAAGAATACAAATGTAGTAGGTGTTCACTGATTGGATTCACATTATTTAGTGACAAAATAAGCAAAACAACAAACCTGTCAGCTGAATGGGAATCATGGGCAATGGTGCAATTGGTTTTAATCGAAGGAAGATTAAATTTCTAAGGGAGGTTATGAGGATCAAGGAAAAGTGATCCACAAGGTGTGAGGTATAATGACAGAAAGTGGAAGAGTTCACTATACATGTAAGGGGATATAGAATGAAGTTTGGAAAATTCTAAATCTCGAAGGGAGCTTACGAGGATCAAGGAAAAGTGATGCATAAGGTGGGAGGCATACTGGAAACAAGGGGAAGGGTTCACTATACATGGAAGGGGATATTGAATGGTAGGCTGGAAAAATAGAAGCACGTGGAAATTGTAAACAAGGTTTAGACAAGGGTTAAGCGAACATGAGAAAAGGGGAAGAACAAGCACATAAGGATAAACCACAGAACACAAGGTTTGACAAGGGATAAAAAACTAAAATGGATGCAGTGATCACTAGGGTCCTAGTGATCCAATGGTTGTTCTTCTGGCCAAGTTCTTGCACTTTTTTGTCCTTTTCCTCGTGCCAAACTCCTTCCATGTACTATCTCTTCTATTCTGCTCATCGTGTGTTCTCCACCAATTTGTGCAAACAAGATTTTTAAGAAATTTCATACTGATTTGCACACAAAAAGTCAATTGCTTAAATATCTTGTTTTTTGTACCTCCTTAGGCTTAAATATACACTCGGGATTTTAGAAGCTCGCCCTTTTTCCATTTGGTGCACACTACTGTGATCATTCTGTCCTTCGGCAGCCTACTATAGTTACTTTGTAGTTTTCTGTTGCTTGTTATAGATGCCATCCTGCTATATCAACTATCAATCTTCTGTTATCATGATCTCAAATGCGACATAATCTTCTAGCTCATTTAATTAGCCAGTAGCTTGAGGCCTGATAGTTTATATGTCTAGTGCTTTGTTTTCCTTGCCCCACCATCTTCTTGTGAGTGTATAATCCAATGGATGCTCTTGTGGGCAAGTTCGTGTCCTTTTTGCTTGTCCTTGTGCCCATTGTGCGTTTTCCACACATTTGTGCAAACGCCCTCATTCACATTTCACCTCCATCATGCTTGTCCTGCATTTACTTCTCTCCCCTGTACCAAAATTGTGTTGTGCACTCCTTTGTGCCTTTGCTTTTGAAGCCTTGTAAATGCTTACCTCTATTTCTGGCATTAGCAGACCTTTTAGGCTTGGCTTGTGATATGTTTCCATTAAAAATACACGCAAAAGGGAGCAGCTAAAATGAGGGTAAAAAACAATAAAAGTAGTTGTGTTCTAAGCAATTTCTGTTATTTGTATTCTACTGTAGCTTTTATTTTGGGTTGTGCATGTACTTGGACTCTCTTTTGCTTGCTATGCACCCTAAAATGGCTGGGGTTAGAGTGGGGATTACAGGTTTTCTTTAGATTTGTTTATCAAGACACAGCAACCCTACTAGGATCAACCTGTTGATTTGTATCAAGGCATAGGCACACACGAGTCTGTTGCTTGCTACACACCCTAAAAATGGATGGGGTTAGCGTGGGGATGACAGTTTGCTTTAGATTTGTGTACCAAGTTATAGGAACCCTACTAGGATCAACCTATAGATTTCTATCAAGACATAGGCACACAAGTGACTTAACTGTGAGGCAACTGGCTTGGTCTGACTTGAACCTTTGCCTTAATAACACAGTTTTTTGTTTGCCTTTAAATTGATTTCACCACAATTTTAAGCTATTTCAGTTCATAAATTTGGTACCATAAACTCTTAGGGAGGCATATGAAATGTGTGTACATTGTTGTTTCTATATCTCCACATTTTGTCTTACATTTTCAAATATGCATGTAGCTGGACTCTTCATTTCTTGCTATGCACACTAGAAATGGCTAGTGATGAACAGGGATGACATCTTTTCCCTTAATGCTGTCTTCTATGGTTCCATATCAAGGCATTGGAACCTTACCAGACACCGTTTGGGAAACTTGTCTTGTTTATAGTTTTTTGCTTCTGTTAAATAGTTAGTTACTAAGTTTAATATCGTGTTTCCTTGATTTTTCCCCTTTCCTATCATGCTTGGATATTCCAACTTCTGACCAAATTTGGTCTCTTGTTTTCAAATGCTTTGCACGTCTGGTTTTTGCTCATTTCCATGTTCTTTTACGATTCTTTTAATGATAAGGGAAGACACTTCTCAGTACTTCGTCAATTTGTTTTAGATATTATATTGCAGTCATGAATAAATTAGAATAATCATCCAGAACAAGCAAAAATGGGGAAAAAAAAGTGATTACATGTTTGAATTGTGCTCATCCATGACATGTCAAAGGTTAATCAGAAATGCTTTTATCTAGTCAAACCCATCTTTTTTATTTACTCTTCCTGTTTTAAAACTGTATAATTGATCTAGATTTACACTCAGCTTGCCTGTTAATTCTATGTGAATTTAATGCTAGAATGATCCAGACCAGTTAAAATACTTCTAATATTTCTGCATACATGCATGCACACGCACACACACATAATTTGAAAGCACTTTCAGACTGAACACTGCTATCTATGCGTAGTATTTCTCTTGGATGAAGATGGGCAACACCTTTATCCTAGTGTGTTTATTACCAGAAGATGGTTAACACTTCAATTAGTTTATGGTATTATACCAGTTTTGATCGATTTAAAAGTCAAGTGAGCTTGGTCACAGCTTATGTCTTACATCATAGAAATAGAAACAAATTCCCCTCTGTAGATTACGTCTCAGATATTTTAAAAATTGAATTCGATAGAAATGAAAAAAAGAGAGGTTGTGAGTAGGTGGAAGGTTTGGTATTGAAAATAAACAATAGAGAGGATATATTTATGAGATGCAATATTTATATGTCCACCTTGACTGGGTATTTGTTGGGATCACTGGATGACTTCTATACACTTTTGAACAATCACTGGCCAACTATATTTTGTATTGTGAACTATAGAAACTATATTTTGAATATGATTTTCAAGATATGTTATCTTTAAAGCACGTGTGGTATTGATCACTCTTGATAGAAATTATATTTGTAACATGATTTTGGAATGAAATATGCCTGTTCGAGCAGTTCTTACTGGACAAAGTGAGCATTTAGTAGTTGCTCTGTTCTCCAGATGTTAATTTCTCATAATTTTATTTTCTTCACAGGAGACTTTAGCATCCAAAGAAGAGTTGGCACCTTTTGTATCACATGCAACTCAAATGGCTGCTTTGGATTATATTGTCTCAGTAGAAAGTGATGTCTTTGTTCCTACATACTCTGGCAACATGGCACGTGCTGTTGAGGGTCACCGCAGATATTTGGGACATCGCAAAACAATTCTTCCTGACAGGTAAAATTTTATTGTTTCATGCGATGATTTTTCGAATGCTTACTCTACAGGATTGGGGGCCTAGCTGATGTTCACGAAGGGTTTTTACATTTGTAACTTTATGCATCAGGAAAGCACTTGTATATTTATTTAACAAGATGGATCGCGGGAAACTGTCAGAAGGAAAGCTCTCCGCAATAATTACAGATATCCACAGAAAACGGTAATTGGATCAAGTGTACTGCTCTGGATATATTATCGGATATATTGTTTTGTCAAGTTTGCTATATGTAAACTAGATTTTATATGATTCTTTGATGTTTAACAGACAAGGATCGCCAAGAAAGAGAAAAGGGCCTATTTCTGGAACTAGAGGCAAGGAAAGGTTCCGCACAGAAGAGGCATTCTATACAAATCCTTTGCCTGAATGTCTCTGTCAAAAAGAGTCTACTCAAGATATCACAGAATCAGTTTTTGCAGTTACAAATGTAGCTTCTGTCCAGAGGTTACAGGATTCGAATACAGAAAACACACTTAATCAAACCTCTTTGAATTCAACTGGAGTTTCAGGCGAGATAAATACTGTTGTGACAAGAGAGCCAACAGTTCGACAATAGTTCGCGCCTGACAAGTAAAATCCATGCACACTGAGGAACCATGTAATCATATTTTTTATTTATTAATTTTTGCAGGTAATCTATCACCTTTGCTAATATAGTGTATAGTAATGTATAGTTAAAAGGGCCAGTGGATAATATTTTGAAATGAGATGATTTGTTTAGTTACGCCGCCGTAGTGCATAAAGACAGGCACGATGAAAAAGAGGGCAAGAATAAGCATCCCTCTTTTGTGAAGAATTAAGCCGGCTTTGTCTATTTTCTGTGTTATTTATGAGAGTTGAGCCGGTTTTATTGGTTAATGACAAATTTACAAATGCAGCGAGGGAATGAACATTGTATCCAACACTTTTGACATAAACAAAGCTTACTTCATATAGTGAGCAAAAATAAAAAGTTGGTCCCAATAAGTTCTGAATGTAAAAGAATCCTAGCGGTGAGTAGAAATTTTTGCCAAGGCGTCATAATTTATGAGAAGAATATTATTAAAGGTATTGTTTGAGAATAATTTCAAATTGAGTATATATTTCCTACTAAGAAGCTTAACTATAAAGATTCATTATTCTTTGTCTGGATTGATTTAGGCTTTAACATCCGTTTCTTTAAGGATTTGGTGCAATGCAAGGTTTGAACTTTACAGGACTATAAATAAATTAAGCTGTCTATATGGTCCAATAAATCTAAGGGATGCGACATACTGGCATCTTCGTCCACTTGCAAACTTTATAATATCACATTAACTCCAAAATGCTGGATATTGAATCTTTTATCTGAGAAATTCTCAAGCTTAGCCGAATTAGTTTGTGGGGCCACCTCCAACACATGGAGCTCTGAAAGCATTCGATATTTTACATAGCATGGCTCAGCAAGATTGTGCCTGCAAATTCCGTAAGGTTAGATCTAAACATCCATTAAATTAGTTTGAATTTTGATACCGAATCTGCCTTTACCTCGAAGAGAATATAACAGATCAGTCATATAAAAACAATGGATCAATTTTGAACCAAACTTACATCTCAAATGAAATGAATAGATATAACAAAACAAAGACAAAACATGTAAAAAAATTTAATACAAGATGTATTCTTAGTGGAAACCCCCATAGGACTAAAACTTCTTGAAATGTCTCTCTGATTTAGCTAAAAATATTTTATAGTGCTCCACTCAAAGCACAATTGTTTCACTAACAATACTATTTCATTAAGTGTCCATTTGGTTCCTAGTAGATGACAGGGATTGGCTTTTTCAAAATCTGGATTTGAAATTTTTTGCATTTGTTTTAAAATTGGCAAAATAGAATTAGCATACTGGACTTCCAATTTTGCCTCAAAACCAGGTTTTCTAACTTCCTACTAGCAAGTAGGAATTGAAAATCAAAACTTGGTTATGTTTTTTTGAGCGTAAAAACAATAGATTGGACTACTTTTTGAAATTTGCCTTCAACTCTAAGTTTACACATAAAAATGTGTCTTCACATGCATCTTCTGAGTGAAACAAATGGTTCAAGTAAAATCCCAAAAATCGGAATGAAGATTTGAAAAACCTTGATTTGGCTAAACGAAGGTTTGTCGAATTCCTGATTTTTTTAATTCCATGAACCAAATGGACCCTAATAGATTTTTTTGTGCCTCGGACTTTCCTTTTACATACGAAGTTAGAAACATTGATTCAACATAGTAATTTTTATCCAATACCACTTATCAGTAAGAACTAATATCGCTTTGTATTGAACAGTACATCATTTAAGATAATGAATCACTACCTCAATCTAGTTTTATTACTAAGCTGATCGTGCTCGAAAATAAGTTATGTCGTTTCATGAAGATCCAAATACCCTCCCGCTATCATGTATATAAAAATCATTTTGAAATTGATTCACTGCCCATACAAATTTGATGTCAAGAACCGAGTCATGTTAATAAAATGCTAATAAAGAATTATTTACCAATGCAACTACGTTTCTATTTTTAACTTTTTATAAAGAAACAATTATGAATGTATAGATGTTTTTTATATATCACATGATAATCATCACGACAATGCAAGCTTATTTTATCTCCCACTAATCACTTAAAATCTTTGTTAGAGAAATTATATAATTGAAATCTATAATTATCCATGTTTAAATTTGCAATATAATCATTTTGTAATCCTTATTGTTTGTGTTATCTCTCCTATGCAACTCAAAACAAATGAAATTTGGTTTAGCATCTTAAACTCTTTTCTTAAGTCTTTGTCCAATTGAAACTTCTTAACTATGACTTATAGATCAAAACCTTGTTACTCATTTTTAGTTTGACAAACAAGTTTATGGAGAGTGCCACAAAGACAAAACCACCACACTACAGTTTCAAAACCCTAGGGTTATGCTTTGATTGACATATACATCTTGTAATACTCGTCCCTTTTCCATCATTAAAGATCCTATTGATAAACTATTACCAAATCCTTTTTGTAAACATGTTTGTTCTTCAATTATAATTGACAATGCAATACTTCGATATATGTAGTATTGAATTTTATCATAGAGTGGATAGTGATACTTACTAGTTTATGATAATATATTGTGTGCTTTTAGTTGAAATTTGTTGATATTTTTATGGTGATGTCATACTATATTATTTCAATTGATGATTATAGTTGTATTCATGATAATGAAATTTATATGTTAGGACATGGTATTATTTATATTCATAGCTACTATAGTATTTATCTCATATTTACATTTAAATGGTGCACGTGTTTGTTTTATGTTTTTGTTTGACATGCTTGATATGATTGAGGGGGGGAGTGTAGTCACCTGCAAGTTAGGATCTATGTGATGTACCACTTCCCACCATTGTCTTTTTAGTTAGATATATATTAGTGTATGCTTGTCTTTTATTCAAGTTTGTAGGTACTGGGTATCAATTTCCTTGAATTGTCAAAATGAGCATGTCCAATTGCAACATCTCAATGGTAAGAGGGGAGATAATGTTTCAAGTTTGAATCCCAACTTAAGCATATTACTATCTTAAGGAGGACAAGTATTTGAGTGACTACCCATTTGAATTAAGATGATGTAAATTCATGAACTTACTCCATGTGTATGTTTTATTTTTTTAAATATTTTGTTAGTTTTTTTGGTGGTTGTGTTGTGTGTGATTTGTGATGGATGTGGCATTATAATAGTTGAGAAATTAAATAAGATTATGTAACATAAATAATTATATCTTACAAGTTATTGGACTATTGATTGTGTAGGTATTTAAGTAATGTGAATTAACTAAATATCATTAATTATTTAAAAGACTTAAATAAAAGTTGAATAAGAAAAAATGATTTAACTAAATATTAAATTAATAGCTAAATTAAATGTACAAGTAAAATAAAAAGTGTAATCACTCATTTTTGCTCTAGTAAACTATAAGCCCCTCTATAAATTTAAATTCAAATACTAGGCCTTATTATGCAATAAATCATTTTTGCATAATTTAAAAATCAATAATCCTTTATCAAATCATCACATAATTATTTATTTGATTATATTGCAAAGTTGTTTTTTTATCGGTAAAAGGCCAAAGTCTTGTATATTATATTAATAAAAATATAATAGAGTTTAAAATATAGAGTCTATTCAAATGGGCACTGGTAGAAAAGAACAGAAAAAGGAGACCGCCAGTCTTGCCCGAGACCAAGTCCTATACAAATACATAATTGAAAGCGGCATACCCTAGTTTTCTTATTCTATTGAGCAATTTATCCTCCTTGATTCTTATTGTATGCATAATAAATGTTTAGCAAATAAATGCCTTGTATTTATTCGAAGCTGACTTGTTTCTCCTTTAAATTTGTAGGAGTTATAACTTCTATATTTAATTTGTTTGAAACAATGTTTACAAAGATTGTCTTTTCCTGGTTGTTTTAGATTTTCTTTGTTGACTATGATTTATCCATCCTTCCGATAATTGAGAGATATTGCAAAAGAATTCTTCTAGCCAAGATAATTGTTAGCAGGCATATTTAATATCTTATATCAACTAGAAAAGCAAAATTATTCCTAATTTGCATCATTATAAGGATTAGTAGCTTGTTTTAATAGCTTGCATCATTAACTTGTTTCTAAGTTTTGTTTTTGGATTCGCTATTTCCTTAGACTCTGTTTTGATGTTATAAAATTGAAATGGATGGCCTTCCTCTTTTGTAGTGGTGAATTTAATCTCTATGGTTCAATTCACCTCTTTATTTAGTGTATTTTAGTCTTCCATTTGTTTCCTTTTAGGAATCTATTTCTTGTTCTCTAATTTATTTTTGGGTTATTCTGATACTGTCTAATGTCTAGAATTAGTCATCCCTAAGAACGTCTTTATAAGATATTAGATTGTTCATTTATGCCGGTCTAAAATACCATTGCAGATTTATGTTCTTTCTCTATTTCTATTTTTTATAATAGACTTAGTTATCTTCTTGTAGCCCTTTGTTTAGTTGATTCTTGGTTGGGGTTGATCCTCAATCTACATTGCTTATATTGAGGATTGTATTTAATTTAGCCTTATTTTCTAGAATTAGTATTGTTCTTTGAATTCTACTTATCAGTTTAAATAAAGGTTACCGTTCATCAGAATTAATAAATAACTTAAAGTTTTGGTCTTTTATAGTAGAGATGCGAGAGATTATCCCAATTCATAATGTTCATTATGAAACTACTAATTTAATCTTGATCAAATTTTTTGTTAATATTTTAAACTTACTGTTGTTTATTCATATTTTATCCATTTTCCATAGCTTTCCATACTCAGTTTATGTTCATCTGGTTACAATCTTTTCTTTTTGTGTCGAGCTTACCACATCTTTCCGCGAACCAAAGTTATGAAAAATGCTTATAATAATGAAATTCCTACTTGAAGAAATCACCAGTCTAGAAAACAATCAATCTAAGCTAATAAACGCATACAGAATGAAGGATTACAAATCAAAATAGATTTTTTACCTTTTCTTACCACTTGTAACATGCATTCATTGTCCTCCTAGTCTTGAGTTTCCTGATTTTGTGAGTCCTCTGATTGTGATAAGTCCCCTTCTTCAAGATGTTTCAAGGTTTTGGAGATTGTGAACTTCAATGCAAGATCTATTAAATGATCCTAGAATGCTAAATGAAGATGATGATGAATGATGAAAGACTAAGATTCTAATGATATCAGATGAACAACTATGGAGTTGATGACTAATTTCTTGTAAATACTCAAAAGCTAATTTGAAATGCAAAGTCTAAGTATAGATGTTGGTATTAGGAGATAGATGTCCCTTTTATAGACTCATAGAAGACCCTAGCCTAGGTGGCAACATCCAATGGTGGAGAGACAATTTAGGACACATGGATCGATGAGATTGACTTGGTTGGAGAGATGGAGGAAATCAAGGGTTTAATGAGATGTGAGAGCAAAGTTAGGGAGAGGAAAGACACTTGGCAGAGATCTCATCAAGACTTCTTGAGAGGACTCTAGCTTCAGGGAGGATTCCATGGACAAGTGTCTCATGAGCCCTTGTTGACTGCATAAGGTGGATTGATTGACTCAAGTTAGTAAAGGAAGTGGAAGAAGACTTAGTCACCTAGAGACACGTGTCTTAGAGGTTGAGTTAATCAAGGCCTCATATTCTCTCTTAGCCCCATAAAATAGGACATGTGGGTGAGGATAAATAAGATTTTTAATAATTAATTAATAATTATTGGTGCAACTATGAGGTGGCACATGACATGGTTGACTAGGTGGACTAGAAGACTTAGTCTATTAAGTGAGTGGATAATTAAGCAATTAAAAAAAATCACTTAATAGGATTATTTAGAAGACTTAGGATAGTGTAACTAAATTAGGTGAATTAGTTTAATAAATTAAATAATTTATTAATACTAATAGAGGAATAATATTAATTAAATATTAAAATATTTATTTAATTTATAGAAAGTGAATTAACTTAATAAATTAAATAGTATATTAAAGTTAATAAAGGAAAAATTATTATTAAAATATTAAAATATTTAATTAATTGATTTGACAATTTTTAAGTGTATACATTTTGCCCCTCTTTGGAATAATGTGTGGACAACATATTATTTCAAAGACAACTAGCATTTTTTCCCCTGCCCCAAGATTTTGAACAACATAGATTGTATGGGGTGCCCCCTCGAAAGTTGATTAGGTTGTTTATGATGCAATCGGTCGCTAAGTTGAGCAATCTTTTGATAAGCGATGACAAGAAATGATGTTGGTGATAGAAAATGGTTAACACTGATGTGCATAGTGATGTTCCCCAAGAAAAGCATCCCATAGGTATAAATAGAAAAAAGACAAGGTGGATGAGTCATCATTTGTACACTTAGCATTAGGAGATTCAAGGAGAGCTTAGGATAGCGATAATGTTGTTCCCGATTTCATAACACTGTTTCGAGTGAGTCCGGAGGTTACAACAACCAACCGACTATGGAGAGCTGGTGAGTGATCGATCCCTCTTAGTCGATCGATAGATTTTGATAGGGTAGCCTAGGAAAATTTGAAAATTTCCAATCGCGTAGATAGATGTGCAGTTGCGGTGCACAAATGCATAGGTATATTGCGCATTTACGTAGTTGTTCATAATTGCACACATTTGTAGGTTAAATATGTTCATAGATAGGATAGAAGCTCACATTTGTTAAAGCTGCACATTGATAGAAAGCTTAGTCACATCTAGATAAGGATAGTGTGCATTTGTGCAAGTTGTGTATTAATTTAGGGTAGATGCATGAATGTTTAGGGGTTGTGTGCATTTGCGAGAAATGCACATTTGTGGGGTTGTAAGGAACTTTTGTTGTGTATATCTATACAATTGTTGAAGTTGCACAAACATGTTAGGATTATGTGCATTGTCCTATGGAATTGTGCTTTTGTTTGTGTGAAGAAATAGTGATAGGAAGTGATGCAATTAGATGTTCAACAAGGTAGAGTGATAATTAGTTTGTTAGTGAGGATAACTGATAAGACTACTGTAGGTGTCATTGTAGCAATGTTAGCTAAAAACCCAATTAGGCTTAGACAAATGATATATATGTCAATAAACATGTGATAAAATTAGTTGTAAGATAAAACAAATAGATCACAATTCTAGACAGTAATGGTTCAGGATAACTGATTGCATGTTTTGTTTGATGTGTATAGGAGGACTTGTTAGATATACTGATGTTGAGGGAGAGATTTTTGGATACACATTCTTTGAGACCGTTATTAACTAAGAGTGATCGCATTCTGATTGTCGCTTGTGGACTGCATCACACTATGTATTGCCTAGTGATCAAGGCCAATCTTGGTTTATTGACAACCTTAGTAGAGAGATGGAACTCAAAGATGAGTTCCTTCCATCTTCTGACAAGGGAGATGAGTGTCGAGATGTGTTTAGGGAGCTAAGCAGAGGATGTCTACAAGATACTTAGACTTCTTATCAGTGACGAGCTAGTTCAATATGATCAACACAATAGGTTAGAGGAGTGTCAAGATGTGTTTAGGGATGAGGATTTAGATGATTATGAGATCAACTTGGATTTCATGATTGAGGCATATGATCCATTGCCAACAGTATTAGTAGCGACGATATCAGGGCACATATGTTTGGACAAGAGATTGAGTGGATTCCTCATGGGATGGTGATGGACTCTACAGAGGATGATGGAGGATGGAACCCATTTTACTTGGGAAGTGTGTTTGTTAGCACACTTATATCATGACCTACGTTAGGTGGTGTACCAGAGCGGTGCATCATTATCAACAAGTGTGACTTTGTTGCATGTGTGGGCATGGGAGTACATAGCTATATCTCGACCATTGCACATGGGATTTAGGAGTATTGTACAAGCCTATGCCCATCTATACTCAACTAGTCAATCCCAACCTAAGCTAGAGTAATTGGATTATTGGATGTACACATTAGATACACTAGATTCGTTATATGGAGACCATACTTGGACTATGAGGACTGAGATGATGAGAGGGAGCTAGGCTATTGTTTTGAGACCATATGCTTGATCAACAGGACATCACACATACTAGAGAGACCAGTTAGTAGGTCAGGTGATGAGATAGTTTAGGAAATTACATGGGATGCCTTGGGGTGTTATAGACTTTTCTCGCACCCATTAGGAGTAGAGAGATTCAGGTTTAATGGCTTCGTATGAGGTTGCATTACAAGGGTTTCAACATATGTCCTTCAAAGCATGAAGGTTACGATAAGATATAGTGGATCCTAGATGCACCACAAAGTATAAGAGATATTCACAAAGTCACCCATATCCATTGATATCTACACCTAATGAGCCACCACCAGTGGTTGGACTTGGCAGGAGAGGACATAGGAGGAGACGGGATAGGAGAGGTTAAGGGGTGATGATGCTAGTGGTGATAATGGTGATGATAGAGGCCAGAAGAGAGTGCGGACCTGGGGTGGTATGGTTAGAGGGTTGAGACTAGTTCCTGAAGCTACAATGTTGATATTGGTTCCTATATAGGTGTTGAGGGTAGCAAGATAGGGAGAGGAGGCAAAGAGACCGAGACAGAATGATCCCACATAGGATCAACCTCAAAAGGTGCAGATGGGGGAGGATGATGTTTATGTCGAGGGTGGTGGCAAGGAGGAGTTAGAGCAAGTGACAGATGAGTTTATCGATGTAGAGAGGCAAACAACTAGGGTGCCTTAGCTAGAGCAGCAGAAAGAGCATTTGGAGGCTTAGCTGGCAGTCACACTTAGATCGAGGCATAAAGACTTAGAGAGATTGGGTGCAGCTGAGGATTTGTTGAGTACCTGGAGAGATCTCAGACACTAGGTTTGAACATCAAGAGCATGAAATTGATGTTATGAGTAGGCAAAGAGATTACTTACTAGAGGGAGGCTTACAAGATGTCCCTGAGGATCAACAAATGGGTGGCTTCAAAGAGAGCTCCTATTATGGTTGAACAACTAGTAGAGCATGTGGGTAGAGTGGTGATGTGACCTTGAGACCTCCCAAAATAGAGACTGGTGGACATGCAAAGACAGGGAGATAGGGCGGTGGAGCAGAGGGTGCATGACCTTGTATTTTTGGACATCGAGATCAGCATATAGAGTCTGTCGGTAGTGTCAGTTAGATTATTTTTATACACTTTGGATAGATATTTTGTATTTTGATGGACTGTATCTCGAGACATGTTTGTTATTATCATGGTATATCATCAATGATTGGACATTGTATATTATTTTTGGTCATGTCTAGCCGTATGACTATGGACATTGGTCACTTATTATTTTTGTGACTTTTTGGGTTTTTTATGATGCTTATTTATGATGGATATTGACACATTATTATGCAGGATATGATATGACATGACTTGATATGATGTTATGTGTAGCTATATACATAGTTCATGATGTCCTTGTGATGTGATGAAATTTGATCTTCTTATGTTCTAGATGTTGTATTTTGACTGGATGAAAGTGTGGTAAATGCTATTTATTTATGCAAGGTTTATGAATGATTAATGATAGATGATTTTTGGTTTATGAATGCATTTTATTTTATCAAGTATGGATGCCTAAAATGTCAAATGAGTAATAATGAATGATAACAAGTTAACCCAAATTGATAAAATGGATAAACACACAAATGTAAAAAGTGAAAGAAATTGCTAATGATGAAAATATATATGAAATACAAATGTTTTGATCAATGTTCCAATAACTTCAATCTAGATAATAACAAAGTCTTACCCTAAAATACCCAATGAAAGAAAATAAAAGATCTATAAGAATTGACCCATAATCTATAAAAGGAACCTCACATACTTAAAATGAAATGAATATGGATGGAATGAAAATGAATATGGATAGTTAAATGCAACACTAAAGTTCACATTCTCTGTTGCGTTGTAGCATATTGATTCCAAAGGCAACATGATTTTTATCATCATTGGACTCTTTATTGTTGTAAGAGAACACAAGCATCATGGTATAATTAAACTAGGATGACTAGAACACTCCTTACATGGATTATAATATTGCAAACTTGACAAGAATCTAGGTATAATTGAAACAAGATGACCTAAGTTTTGTTTGCAAGATCAACAAACAATGAATGCTTGCCCATTCATCACATGAACAAATATTTGAGGTAAAGATATGTGTGACTCTTCATGATCAAAGCAATAGTGTGAGAATTGTATTTTTCAGCATGGAATGCTCATTAGATGCATGAAGGTTATTAGGCACAAATACCCCAAAATAAAAGTTCAATGAGTACAATAGGAAACACCCCACAAAAATAAAAATTTCATGTTCCATCCCAGCTATTCTAGTCACAATGGTAAATGTGAGCAATTAACTCTTACTAGTGAGACATCCTGGAATAGCATAAGAGCATGATAACAACGAAATCAAATTGATGAATGCATGTACTCTAATAGTCAATCAAAATTGTCACCAGATGCACGAATATCTTACCATAGATTATGTTATGGTTTGATGTGATTTGTTTATATTTTTGGATAAGTTGAAGTTTTCAATGTAGGTAACAATTTGATTGAATTTTATGAGTTATGAGTTAACATTTTTGAATCCACTGATAAGAACCTCTTGGTTCTTATTTTGTGTCTGAAGATTGCTAAAATATAATCCTTTTTTGTCCTCTTATGAGGCATGGTTTATCAAAGACCCACTTCCAGAATTAGGTCGAGGACATGCCCCTAGTTAGGTATTGGACTAAATTATTAATGGAGAAAGACATGAAGGGAGATATGAATGAAGATCAAACCCAAACCAAGATATGATGGAACTTTATTCTGGATATATACATGGTAGACTTCGTGGACAACCAATTTATTATGGATATGTACATGGACAGATGATGGGTTTGGATAAATGGAATGACGGATACAAACTATGTGATGGAGAACTTATAATAATCCTAATAGATAGAAGAACTAGTTTTCTACAAATGACACCTATTCCTAGGTTTTCATCATTTGCTTTGTTTTTTTTTTTAATTTATTTTTTTGAATTTTTTTAAAAAAATTTTGCATCCCTTACACTAGGATTTTAGATATAGAATCTCTTAAGGTGTATGTTGTTGATAGGTTTGTCTAGCAATTCACCCTCAAAAGTTGATAACTAATATGCCCTAGATCCAAATACGACAGATTACAAAAGGACCTAGCCAATTCGCTTCAAATTTTCCTTACATGATTCTTTGGATTTTCCCTTAGGACTAGGTCACCCACTTTAAATTCTCTAGGTTTCGCTTTGTTGTTGTACTAACGGGACATCCTCTATTGGTAAGCTTTCATACAATAAAAAGCTTTCTATCTCTTTTCATCTAGCAATTCAATTTCTTGCAAGTGTAATACTCTATAATCTTCATATGTAATAAGATCTCTTAATGTCACTTTGAGAGATGGTAACTTGACCACAAGGGGAAGTATAGCTTTGGTGTCAAAGACAAGGGAATATGGAGTGGCACTAGCAGGTGTATGAATGGATGTGTGATAAGCCCACAATGCTAGAGTGAGTTGAACATGACAGCCATGGCTAGTGTCATTAACAATCTTTTTAAGGATCTTGACAATGGTTTTATTAAATGCCCTAGCTTAACTATTTCCTTGTGGAAAAAATATGGAGGAAGAATGATGGGTAGTGTGAAATTTATCGCATAGTTATTTAATATCCTTATTTTGGAATTGTTTACCATGATATGTGATCATGGATGTTGGAATACCATATCGATAGATGATATAATTAAGGATGAACATGGAGACTTACTTGTCGATGGAAGTTATGAGTGGAAATACTTCAACCCATTTAGTAAAATATCGTGTTGCTGTAATGATGAATCTATGGCCATTGGAAGAAGATGGATGGATTTTTCCAATAAGATTGAGTCCCCACTAGTTGAATGGACATATTGTTGTAGAAGGATGAAGCTCATAAGCTAGTGCATGAATTAGATTCTGATGTATCTGGCACTTTTTAAAAAAATTTCTTGGCATATTAAAAGGAATCTGACTCCATTGTAGGCCAATAATAACTCATACACATAAGTTTCTTAGCCAAAGAAAGACCACTCAAGTGTGACCCACATATACCCTCACATACTTCTTGTAAAGAAGTTTGAGACTTATCATGTTTAAGACAATGTAAGAGATTATCATCAAGACCTCGTTGATATAAGGTATCAACAATTAATGTGTGTATCATCTTAAAATGGAAGCACTTCCATGTTAAGATCATTTAGCCCTTCAAGTAAGTGGTTTGGGGTCATGTCAAGTGCCTTGAATAGGCTTTTGCATGGATTTGGTTGTTTTCCCCTTGTTATGCTTCTCTTTCTATTTCCAACCTATTTTTGACAATTTTCTCTGTGAAATTGAGGACTTTTACTTTCTGGGTCAAGGTCGACCTTGATCCTAATCTAGGTCAAGGAAAACCTCAACCCTAACCTAGGGTAGGGTTGACCTCATCCCTGACCTAGGGAAGGGCTGACATCGTCCCTGATCCTAGGTCCAATTTTCAAGTTCTAAGAGTTTTGGGATATTGGGCTTCAAAAAGTTTCATTTTCCCACTTCCGGATTAGTTGCTTTGGGTTTCAAAATGGTATACTCTTAAATTGCATTTAATCTAGGTCCATTTCTAGGGTTTATGGTTAATTAGGATTTAATGCTTCCATGTTGGCCTTCTATAGAAGTTTGTGCCCTAGATTCCTATATAAGGAAGCCTTCTTCCCTCATTTTGACATCTACTTTTCATGAGAGGATCCACCTATTATGAATTTTACCACACAAGAGAGATATCTTGCATGTTAGATTGTGGTGATTGATCAGGAAAGCACTATACATACTTCATAAATTATTTGGGGTAAAAAAAATTTAGGTCCTATTTTATCAGAATTTTGGGCCAACATGTAATTATTAATTATAACCCTAAAGCAATTAAAATACTTGTATAAAAGGGCTTAGGGTTAGGGATTGTTTCATAAGGTGTGATGTGAAATTGGTTCTTGCGGCGGTATTCAGCTGTAAGGGATTATGAATTGTAATCAGGTTGTAATCACTGGATCATGAAAATATTGGACTTGCTGTTTGGTGGACGTAGCCCAGGGATTGGGTGAAGCACATTAAATCTTGGTGCCTTGTGTTCTTTTCTATGTGATCTATTATTTTTTGTTATTGGTTATATTTGCATGTAATTGTTATTTCTATCCGTGGTTTAATCCTAACATTGCACATCCATTATTCTATAAAGTGAAGATCCACTATTTATCAAGCATTCAAGCACCCAATTCATCAAGGAGATCCATTATTAGCTATTGAAGGATTCAATCTCTATGTAGCCCTCTTGTTGAAGATTTCTCCATCCATATTTATCCAAGCCTCTTCCTATGCAAATATACATTCAAGATTGGTGTTGAAGATCTATTACCATTGATTTGAGACATCCTACATACATTTCTACATTCATTTGGAGCATCCATACTTGTGGATTCAAGGACTCGAATCCTCCACAAGAATTTCAATATAAGCAAGGCGAATAGTTCCATTTACTTTGTTTATTCATATTGCAATTTCAATTACATTTCAAGGTTGATTCCAAATTGGGATTTGACCAAGGCAAACCTCATCCAAACAACAAAACCCTTTTTCTTGCAAATACAAGTACAAGACAATGAATTAAAGTGCAGATTTGGATACCCTTTTTGTAGAACTTGTGGGATCCGTGATTAGAAATTTAGTCAGAGCAGTGCAGATCAAGGTCAAATTTTTGGTGTACAATTGTACCCCAAGGTAAGATTATGCCTCGCTATCTAGGTCAAGGTTGACCTACCCTCGAAAGAATAAAAGTTTTTTGGGTTTTCTCTATCTCGACATTTTTAGTCCAAAGCATATTGTAGAATTCCCCGACATTGAATACAGACATCAGAAATCAACATTTTCCAGATTTTCTCTACTTTGAGGTTAGTATTTGTCTTTTATTCATTTAAGGTTTCAAGTACTTAATTTCTATAGTCGATTATAGGATTTCCTCCTTTCTTCATAATCACCATTATTTGATTTGTTTGTGCATTGATCACTTCCTTTTGGTTAATCAATTTGGATCATTCCTTTTGGGAATTTGGGTTAAGGATAGATCCTATATTCCCCCTTCACACACATTTCTTTCTATCATCCATATTTTAATCTTTTCATTTAGATGAACACATTTTCACCCTATTCAATGTGTAACAAAATGTTTGGCGAAGGAAGTTTCTCTTTTAGTTTGAGGATAAATTAGGTGGTAGGATATTGTCTTTTAGATAAACATATATTTTTTCATAAATTGAGGAATATTGACTCACTAGATGACATATGATTGAAGAGTTTGGATCATCGTAAGAAGGATAAGATAAAGGTTCCACTAAGAACTCAAAATGATCTTGTGTGTTTTCCTTATAAAACAAAGAAGCTATCATTGCCATGGCATCTACAACTTTGTTGTCCTATCAGGGAATCTACTCAAATGTGATCACTGTAAAATATTGTTTGAAGTTATCTATCATACATTTATATGGTAATAACTTATCATTTTTTTTGTGTACTCATCAGTAACTTGATTAATGATCGATTGGTAGTCTCCATAAATATTCAACTCTATTATTTTCTATTGTAGTGTCATTTTGATTCCTATGAGCAATGCTTCATATTCAACCATGTTATTCGTAGAAGGCAATAATAGTTTATAAGACTTAGGAATTGTACATCCTTGTGGTGTAACAAAGAATAATCCTGCTACCAAACCATTTTGGTTAAATGACCCATCAAAACATAATTTCCATGATTATGTTGATAATTGCATGATTTGGATATTTGGAAGCTCAATATGTATTGGATGTTCATCTGATAGTGAAGCGTTTTCTAATTAATCTACTATAAATTTTCCCTTTATGGATTTGTGGTCCATATACTCAATGTCAAATTCACTTAGTACCATAATCCACTTTGCTAGTTTGTTTGTTAATGTTGATTTGCTAATAAAATTCTTCAGAGGATCTATCTTTGCAATTAACATGACTTTTCCATATAACATGTAGTGTCACAATTTTTGTGAAGCATAGACTACTACCAAGTATGCTCTTTTAATAGATTTATAGTTAAGCTCATATCCCACTAGAGTGCAGTTGATATAATAAATAACCTTTTCTTTTCTTTCATGGTCTTGTTGTGCCAATAATGCTCCAAAGAGTTTTCAGTCACTTATATATATATAACAAGAGTAACAAGAGTGGTTTTCCATAAATAGGTGACATCAAAGTTGGTGGATTTTTCAAGTACTATTTGATCTTGTCAAAATATTCTTCAGATGTGACATCCCAGTGAAATATCACATTCTTATCAAACAAGTGCATGAAAGGATGACTTCTATCATCCAATTGTGAGATGAACCTTCTGATGGATTGCAATCTTCCTTGTAATGATCTCAACTAACTTATGTTTTTTGATGGTGGCATTTTCATGATTGCCTTAAATTTATTAGGGTTTGCTTCTATTCCTTTTGTAGAAACTATGTATCCCAATAGTTTTCCAAATGTAATGCCAAAAGCACATTTCTTGGGATTTAATCTGACATTGTATTTTTCTAGTTTGTGAATATCTTGTCCAACACTTGTAAATGACCTTTCCTAGTTTTTTTATTTTCTTAGGATATCATCAACATAGTTTTTCATTATGGTATGCATCATATCATGAAAGATTATAGTCATAGCCCTCTAGTATGTAGCACCTACGTTTTTGAGACCAAAAGGCATGGTATTCCAACAATATGTACCCCAAGGACATGTGAAGGTAATTTTCCCTTGATCTTATAGTACAATTTTGATTTGGTTATAACCAAAAAATCCATCTGTTAAAGATAACATTTCATGTCCAGTTGTAAGATCCACAATAGTATCAATGTTTGATAGAGAAAAATCATCTTTAGGACAATATTTGTTTAGATCTTTGAAGTTAGTGCATGCCCTGATAGACTTGTTTGGTTTTGAAATAGGTACAATGTTTGATATCCACTTTGCATAATCAATCTCTTTGATAAAGCCAACATCCAATAGTTTCTTTAATTCAACCTTGACTAGGAGTGTCATGTGTAGATGCATCTTTTTGAGTTTTTGTTTCACTAGTTTGACTCTCGGAGATATAGATAAATGGTGCATTATGAGATTTGGATCTAAACTTGGTATATCAATGTATGACCATGAAAAATTAATTTTTTTAGATCTGAAAAACTATAGGAACTCATCTCTTTTTTACTCTAAAAAGGATGCAACTGCTTTCAAGATGCGTTGAGATTCTTTTGTTCCAATGTTGATAGGTATTGTTGGTTCAATGAGTATTATTGATTGCTCTCAATATAAATAATCAGGAAGAGTGTCCCTCCTTTCACCTTTAGGTGCATCAGAGAGATTTTCACCCTTAGATACATCTTTTCTTTTTACTATTGTCAGATTTAATACTGCCACATAATGGTTTTCACTATTAGATCTATTGATTATTTTCATAATTTTATGACTAGAAGGATTGACATTCTCACCAAAATAATCCATGTCATTGAGTTCAATAGGGAATCCTTTCTTATGATCTCCCCATGTTATGTGATCTCTAATCTCAAGATAATTGATGCTTGCATCATTGTGATGGAAAACATCAAGTTTAGGAATAGGAGGTGAAGCCAAGTTGATTAGTTTAGGATGTAATAGTGGTGAAGGATCATTTGGGTCATTTTCAAAGGTGGTAATGGTATTAATGGATAAGTTCTCAAGGTTTAGGAATGTGTCGACAAGGTCTATTTCCATACTCTCATCTGAAATGTCTTGAAGCTAATAAACCTCTCTTTCTTCATGACTGTCATGATTAGCATAATAGGGGATTGACTCTAATGAGTCTTACTGTAATGTTTCTCCCTCATTATATGAGTTACTATAAGTATTAATAATGTCAATTTTCTCATCTCCAGTGAGGATAGATAGCTCATCCCATTCATAAACATTGGAATCATCTTCATCAAAATTAGTATCTGCTTGTTTATCTCTGATTTGATTTAGAAATTCTAGGGTGACCTTTTGTTTCCCTTTTGTTTCATATATTTAATCTAGCATATATCCCAATCTTTTAATATCTCTCTAATGATTTGGATTTCTCAAAATGGGTTGCAAGACACCTTCTATTTGTGAGCCAAGAGGTCCACTTCTTTTGTATCCCATTTTTACTAAGATAGCATATCCTTTCCCATAATGTTTAGGAGATATATGTTCATTCTTGATGATCTCTTGTTTCTTTTCTTTGTAAAGGAATTGTTCAAGATTTTTGTCATTTTCTTCATCCATTAAGGTGCCCCCACTCACAAAAGTGACAAAGATAGTAGTGGCAGGTGATTCCAATTGTTGTTTTATTACCAAGGATATTACATATGATCTAGGAGATAGGGGTAATTCTATGATGCAATTTTTTCCCCCCAAGGTGTATTCTCCCATTCTATGTTCTTTGACAAAAATTTTTATGACTAATGACTTGGAAGTAGATGCTATATTGCTAGGATCCTGATTGAGAGATGTGGATATAACTCGAATGTATTTTATTAGATAATATATTGATGAATTTAAGGTATTGTAATACTGAAAAGAATTGGGATCTCCTTTGATTGTTATGTCTTGTCCATCATGAGGGAAATGTAAAAACTAATTAAATTTTGAAGGCACTTCTTGCATAGAGTGAATCCAAGGACTTCCTAGAAGAATGTTGTAGGCTACTTCCATATACACAATTTGACAAGGTGCGTCTTTGAACATAGGACCAACTCTGATAGGTAACACGACTGATGCCCTTTTTTGTTCATCATAATCTTTGATTGTGATTTTATTTTTAGGATATACTGCATTTTTGGAAAATCCTAGTGTAAGGACTAGTTTTAGAGTAAATATATTCAATCCAACTCCTCCATTAGGACTCTTTTGATCTTATGATTTTGTACAAGGACTTCAATGTGGAGTAAAGCATTATGAGGTTGGTGAATGAAAAGATAATCATTTTCAATAAAGGATATGAAATGTGGTGTAATCAAATGTCCCACCATAGCTTGGATTTGATTTTGATCTAGACTTGTAGCTAGGTATTGTGGTCTCTACTAGAGATTTCTTAAGAATTTCTCTATGTGATGTTGACAATTGCAAAAGCTCTAATGTGGATATTTGGGCTAGTTTTTTCTTCAATTGGTCTAAGAGGTTATACTATTTTGATGTTATAGTCATAGAGTTTGGTACATAGACAACTTTTGTTTGAGACAGAGATGGTTTGGATGAAGCACCTTATAGTGTTACCTTAGCTTGATTCCTAGTGGTAGCATTAACTTGCTTGGGATCACCTTTCTCATGAAAGGTAATTACATTGGCATAATACTAAGAAAGATCACATTTGGATAGGTTATTAATGTATGTGTAGGATGTAGTATTGTAACTAGCTTGGCTAATCTTATTTACTGTTGAAGGCATTTCCTTTTCATGATCTAGAAGTGGATCTTTGAATGCAGTATGTGTCTCATTTGAGGTATGTTCATCAAAATTTACTTCATTGCTCACGACCAAATCTTATATCACATATTTAGTCTTTGACCATCATTCATTTTATGCCCTTTTCCTCTATGGAATTCACAATAGTCGTGATTGTTCCACCATGGTGGTTTCCCTTTTGGTTCATAATCTTTTATTTCAAGAAGTGTTATAAGTTTTTCAATGATTAAATTCCTTAAACATAATTCAAGAGATTCACCTATACAAGTAAATGTTCTTTTCTTGGGTATAAGAGATGTTCTTAGGAAAGAATGATTATTTTGTTGATTATTTGATACTGTTGAAACAATTAATTAATTGTCTATTGTCTTTGATGTTACACAAAATGTCATATCATCACCAGTCAGTGTATGCTGAGCTCACTTAGGCATTGAAGACAGTTTTCTATGTCTACTGAGTATTCCAGAGTTTTCCTAGTTCAGAAGTCAATATCTACCGAGTTCACTCGGTGTCAAAGGAAAGTTTGCAGAAGTTGAGTGTTAACCAAGCTCACTTGGTTAATGAAGGAAATGTTGGATGGAACCAACATTAACTGAAATCACTTAGTTACCAAAGGAACTTTGTGAATATGTAGTGTTGATTGAGTTCACTTGGTTAACACAGGAAAATAGTTTCTGAGTTAGTGTCTACCGAGCAGGGTCAGCTAATGAAGGATTTTCTTGTTTTGGCATATTAAGTTCAATTTATTTATCTGTTGGTTCTAGCCGAATGGGGAGATAAATATTAATGATTTTAAATGATATTAAGTCAAAGGGAAAGAATGAACTTGGTCTAAGGCAGAGTTTTCTATCAAAAGAAGTTATAGCAGACAAGTTTTTCTAATAGAGGGAGAAATTAAAGGCAAAAAGAGTTCACATGGATAGAGGGAGTTCTCATGGATGAGAATCAAAATAAAACTAAGGATTTGTTCCTTACTCCAAAAAAAAAAAAAATCATTATGCTATGACATGTTGTATTTCCATCAATGCCAAAGAGGGAGATTGTTGAAACAATTGATTAATTGTGTATTGTCTTTGATGTTACACAAAATGTCATATCAACACCAGTAAGTGTATACCGAGCTCACTCAGGCATTGAAGATAATGTTTTGTGTTTACCAAGCATTCTAGAGTTTCCCTAGTTTAGAAGTCAATATCTATCGAGTTCACTCGGGTGTCATAGGAAAGTTTTTGGAAGTTGAGTGTTAACAAAGCTCACTTAGTTAATGAAGGAAATGTTGGATGGAACCAATATTAACTGAGCTCACTCGATTACCAAAGGAACTTTGTGAATATGCAGTGTTGATTGAGTTCACTTAGTTAACACAAGAAAATAGTTTCTGAGTTAGTGTCTACCGAGCAGGGTCAACTAACAAAGGATTTTCTTGTTTTGGCATATTAAGTTCAATTGATCTATCTGTTGGTTCTAGCTGATTGGGGAGATAAATATTAATGATTTTAAGTTATATTCTAGCCCACTTGTTAATATGAAAGATATAAAGATAAGGTCAAGTTGACATTTAGAAAGTGTGTATGCATGGATGATATTTGAAGATTTAATGATGCAAAGAGGAAGTGAATCAAGAAGGATAAGCATAATATCCTTGAGAAGATGAAAAGATATATTCGATCAAGAAGGATCAAGTATACAAGCCAAAGTTAAGATCTGTAATCAGCAATTTGGTTGCATCAAAAATTAGGTTATCTCATTGTTAATCTCTAACCATTGTAGCAATGATCTAAATCTCTTAACAAAGTTGGCTTAACAATTATTTGTAAATCCTCAACAAGGTGACATTTCTATTGAATTGTCTAAAGACCTCTAACAAAGCCACTCCTAACAGGGTGATTAAATCCTCTAATAGGGTCACACCTAACAATGTGTTTTGTAATCTTTAAGAGGGTTGGCTCCTAATAGGGCTCACTTCAGAAGAGTGAAAATTAGTAACTAGTTGCAATTGGTGGTTTTTCCCAAATTGGGTTTCCACATTAGATCTTGGTGTCAAATGTGTTTATGCTATTTCTCTTATATGTTTGCACCTACATTAAAGTAATAGTAATCACACATAATATCTTAAGATTTGCATGTTAAGTATTTATTGAGCATTTTCAGTATTTACCAAGTTACAACATTTTCTATGGGTTTGTCGAGCTTCAACAAAGTTCAATTTTTAGAGGTTATTTTGTATTAACATCTAAGGGATCTGAGATTTATTTTAGTGGTAACTGATTCACCCCTCCCCTCTCAGTTACTCCTCTTATGTGATGCATCAACCAGAGCATGTTGAAGATCAATTAGTTGGTACAATATTGACAAGGGAATATTGCAAATGAATTTGTACTTGAGGTACGTTGATATTCAGTACTTATTTTATTTGGCATGAGATGTCAAAGAGTGAGAATTTTTTGTCATATCTTATAGAAATTTTGTAAAGAGAAAGAGATGTCAAAGAGGGAGAATGAACCTGGTCTAAGGTAGAGTTTTCTGTCAAAAGAAGTTGTAGTAGATAAAAGTTTTCAAATAGAGGGAGAAACTGAAGGCAAAAAGAGTTCACACTAATAGAGGGAATTCTCATGGATGAGAATTAGAATGAAACTAAGGATATGTTCCTTACTCCAAAAAAAATAAAAATTCATTATGCTATGACATGTTGTGTTTCCATCAATACCAAAGAGGGAGATTGTTGAAACAATTGATTAATTGTGTATTGTCTTTGATATTACACAAAATGTCATCTCATCACCAGTCAGTGTATGCCAAGCTCACTCAAGCATTGAAGACAATTTTCTGTGTCTAGTGAGCATTCTAGAGTTTGCCTAGTTTAAAAGTTAGTATCTACCGAATTCACTCGGGCATCAAAGGAAAGTTTGCGGAAGTTGAGTGTTAACCAAGCTCATTTGGTTAATGAAGGAAATGTTGGATGAAACCAATATTAACTGAGCTCACTCGATTACCAAAGGAACTTTGTGAATATGCAGTGTTGACCGAGTTCACCTGGTTAACATAGGAAAATAATTTTTGAGTTAGTGTCTACCGAGCAAGGTCAACTAACGAAAGATTTTCTTGTTTTGGCATATTAAGTTCAATTGATTTGTTTGCTGGTTCGAGACGACTAGGAAGATGAATATTAATGAATTTAAGTTATATTCTAGCCAACTTGAAAATATGAAAGATATTAAGATAAGGTCAGGTTGAGATTTAGAAAGTGTGTATGCATGGATGATAATTGAAGATTTAATGATGCAAATAGGAAGTGAATCAAGAAGGATAAGAAAAATATCCTTGAAAAGCTGAAAAGATATATTCGATCAAGAAGGATTAAGTAGACAAGCCAAAATTGAGATTTGTAATCAGTAATTCAGTTGCATAAGAAATTAGGTCATCTCATTGTTACTCTCTAACCATTGTAGTAGTGATTTAAATCTCTTAACAAAGTTGGCTTAACAACTATTTGTAAATCCTCTAACAAGGTGACATTTCTATTGAATTGTCCAAAGACCTCTAACAAGGCCACTCCTAATAGGGTGATTAAATCCTCTAATAGGGTCACACCTAATAGTGTGTTTTGTAATCTTTAAGAGGGTTGGCTCTTAATAGGGCTCACTACAAAAGAGTGAAAATTAGTAACTAGTTGCAATTGGTGGTTTTTCCCAAATTGGGTTTCCACATTAAATCTTGGTGTCAAATGTGTTTATGATATTTCTCTTATATGTTTGCACCTAGATTAAAGTAATAGAATCGCACATAATATCTTAAGATTTGCATGTTAAATATTTGCCGAGCATTTTCAGTGTTTACCAAGTTACAACATTTTCTATGTGTTTGCCGAACTTCAACAAAGTTCATTTTTTAGAGGTTATTTTTACTGACATCTAAGGGATCTGGGATTTATTTTAGTGGTAACTAATTCACCCCTCCCCTCTCAATTACTCTACTTATATTTCCAATAAAGACATCTTGAGTATTTTGATTTGTTTACGGAGTAGCATATTTGTTTCCCAGATTCAGTATTGGTTGTGATGCTTTGACATTTTGATTATCTACTACTCTGTCAATCACAATCATGTTCTTGTTTTTGTTCCAATATTTGGATTGGTCATTGTTGGTATTGGAATTGTTGTTGTTGAGATTTGAAGAGCTAGCATTGTCTTTTGTGTAAAGTTTGAGTTCTACTTTTTAGACCATAACTTCTTCAATTTTTACACTAATCTCAATGAGATTTTTGAAGTTTGGTGGGCATTATAATTGTACTCTATAGCTCATGTTTGGTGTCAGATTTTGTATAAGGATATCCATCTTTTCATGTTGAGGAATGATTCTTGGATATTTTGATAAGGGGTGATGCCATCTTTGCAAGAAGGTAAGAAATGGTTCCCCATTCTTTTATTTTGTAATGAAAAGGTCTAACATTGTCACTTCATGTCTAATGTTGTAGGAGTAATGTGTTACAAAAATATCAACTAGTTCATTAAAAGACTTGATACTAGGTGGTAACTCAGAAAACCAGTCCATAGCTTGGCCTCCCAAACTTCATGGAAAGAGTCTTATAAGGTGAGTCTCATCATGAGCTACTTGTTAATCTCATTTTGGTTTTGAAAAGGCAATAACAAAATAATTAGTCATTATTCAAAAGTGAAAAAAGCAAGCCAAGTAATTAGTGTGAGCCGAGTGAACAAAGCATGTTGAGCATAAGTCTCTAGACAATATATGATGAGTAATATGACAAGTAGTGTCGAGCACTAGTATGTGCTGAGTAGATAGTGCATACCAAGTTAGTTAGGTGTCGAACAATTAGAGTGTGCCAAGTGGTTCAGGTGTTGAGAAAACAAAGTGTGTTAAGCTATTCAGAAGTCGAGCATTAGTAAATAGAGCACATTGAAGGTCGAGCATAAGAGCCTATTGATGCCAAGGGAATATTTTTTGTCATAGATACTTGTAATGGCACAAACTTCTATGTAAACCATTTTTTGTCGACATAAACATGAATGTTTGATTATAAGGAATAAGGAGGGAGTCATATTACGTATCCCTATGCCATGCATGCAACCAATCAGATTAAGGGAAGCTTTAGGTGACAATATGGATAAACCACAACCGTTGATTCTAACCTAATTTTGTTTCTGTGATGTTTATAAAAGAAGGAAACCCTAAGGGCAACCTAAGGTTGTGAAGGAGGATACTAAGGAGAGTATCAAGTAAGAAGGAAGCATGGAGAAGATGGCCGAGATAGAGTTTTGCAATGAAGAATCAAATTGAGAGGAACAAAGACAAGTAGTGATAGGTTAAAGAAGATAGATCTGATCAAGAGGATCAAGAGACAACCAATACAGAGGAGATCTGGCATCAAGCAATAAGGTGATAACTGAAGGATCAGGTGTTGGATCATTCTAACAAGTGATTTAGAGTAAATAACTTAACAGAGTAGTCTTAACAGACTTTTGTAAATATCTTAACCGAGTGTTTACTTTACTATGATTTCAAATCCTCTAGCAAGGTGAGACCTAACAATATTTTGTAAGCCTTTAATAGGGCATATTTCTCATAGGGTATATCATAGTTTATGATCAAAACAGTTTATCCATAATAGGCCACACTTTACAACTACAGTAGTGAAGATTTGTGGGTGTCATCCCCACCCTGGTTTTACCTTCTCTATTAGGATAAAACCACATACATAAATAACAATTACATGCAAATATAAAAAATATCATAAAATATTGAATCACACAAAAGAGAACACAAGACACCAAGATTTAACATGGTTCACCTAAACCCTAGGCTCACCCATCAAACAAAAAGTCCAATATTATTACGATCCAGTGATTACAACTTGATTACAATCTATAATCCCTTATAGCTCAATACTGCCACAAGAAGCAATTTTCACATTACCCACAATGAAACAATTCCTAACCCTAAGCCCTTTTTATACAAATATTTTTGTTGCTTTGGGGTTAAAATTAGTTACAACATGTTGACCATAAAATTTCGATATAGTAGCCCTGAACCCCACCGAGGAATTATGGAGCATGTACAGTACTTCCCTAATTAGTCACCACAATCTAACAATCTCCCACTTGGAGACTGACCATGAGGCTCCCACTGGATCAAACCACCTTGGACTCTACTTTTCTTTTATTCCTCATCAAATTTATGTCTAAGGAAATAAACCCATACTTTTCTAGTTGCATCATCAATAAATGTAACATAATAATGAGAGCCACCAAGGAAAGATACTTGAGCTGGTCCCCATACATCTATATGCACAAGCTCTAATTTCTCACTTTTATTTTCCTTCCCAGTCTTCACAAAACTCACTCTCTTTTGTTTTCCATACACACAACTTTCACAGAAATCCATATTAACACATTTAAACCTAGTAAAAATTTCTTTGAATGAAGTACTTTCATATATTTCTCACTCATGAGCCCAAGTCCAAGTGCCACAATGTTATATCAAAATCTATAGTAGCTATTTGTCCTCCCTACTCAACTGCAAGAATTATTCTTGAACGTTCATTTTTCTTTGAAACAACCAAAGTAGAATGAACAATATGACCTGTAAAAAGATATAAGGTGTCTACTTTCATACCTTTTGCTCCTACAAGGGAACCTTTTGAAACCTTCCAATTTTTATCATTAAAAGTAACTAATTTTTATCATTAAAAGTAACTACACAACCCTCATCATCGAGTTGCCCTGTTGAAATTAAATTCCTACTCAGCTTTGGAATGTGTCTTACCTCATGTAGTAGCCAATGATTCCCATTCTGCAAATTAATCTTAACTTTACCCTTTCCAACAATCTGATAGGGCTCATTATCCCCCAAATAAATAAGCTCAAAATCCCCTTGGACATAATCAATGAAATAACCTCTATGAGGTGTAGCATGAAATGAAACACAAGAATCTAAAACCCATGAATCATCAACACTTTCTAAAGATAGAAGAAAAGCATCCTCTTTGGATTTGTTACTTACCACATTTACCTCCTTGTTTCCTTCTGGTTTACTCCATTTTTCTTTTGAGTCTAAGAATCTTTCTTCTTATGCTCTGGTTTCCCACAATACTAGCAATCATTTGGTCCTCTCGATTGAGACCTCTTCCCCTTTGACTTTCCTCTTGATTTCCCATGATTTTTAGAATTATTTCCTCTTTTAGTCATTCTGCCTCTACTTTGTGCATTCAAAGCACTTCCTGACATAGATCCACCTGATGTTTTCCTACGAGTTCCCTCACTCAAAATAAATTTGATCGCATCTTCATATTTTAGGGTATTAGATCTAGAAATAGAAATAGTGAACACCATTACCAAGCCATTCTAGCTTTCAAGCAAAGAACATAAAATTAAGAGAGCCCTAATTTCTTCATCAAAATTAATACCCACAAAAGATAACTAACTAGTAACAATATTAAACTCATTTAAACGATCCACAATAGATCCACCTTTTCCCAATTTCATATTAAATAAATGCTTCATGAGAAATACCTTATTTGATGCGGAGTGCTTTTCATACCATTTTTCTAGGGTTTCCATCAACTCTTCTATTGTCTTTTCTTTTGTAATGTTAAATGTCACCGATCACTAGTACATTTGGGCTCATTTTTTGACCATTATTGGTCGTAATTTTTCTTGTCAAAATTTTGACCAACTCACTGGTTGGTCAAAATTTCAACTAATACGATGGTCGAAAACTTTCAAAACTTTCGGCACAATTTCTGCCTAATAGAAAACTGCACAGCATTGGTTGAAATTTTGACCAATGCTTGGTGGAAAACTGCCAAGCATTGGTTGAAATTTAATGCTTGGTAGAAAGCTTCCAAGCATTGGTTGAAATTTTGTGAAATTTTTTTTTAGGCATTCCATAAAATAGTTCACATGCCTTGTCTATGATTTGACATTTTGCATCATTGTTTCAGATCACTCTCTGTAATCCATCATCAGCTAGATGAGAGAGTGTAGGATGCATGCAAAATGTCAAATCATAGGTAAAGCATGTGAACTATTTTATAGAATGCCTCAAAGAAATGTCATAATATATATATAGAATTCACTCTGATTATAGGTAAAGTATTTGAACTATTTTATTGACTGCCTCCATGAAATCTCATCTAATGGCAAGCCAATATTGTAGGATATGCATATTGATTTGTTGAATATATCTGCGCGCGTGTGCACACACACACACATGTATGCACATATGCGTGTGTATATTTATATACGAAAAAATGAGTTAAATATATGTGCTTTGCCAAAATCTCTTGTCTGTGCCAAAATGGAACCTTTGAAATGGGTTATAACCATCTCTCAAACCATAAATGATAGAGAACTATTGTTGTATGTTGTTGCCATTAGCTTGGTAGATAGGCATGCAAAATGTGGAACCATAGTCTGCCTATACACAATATAACATGGTATAGTTAGTACTGTTACTACTACTACCACTACTACTGACTGACCTAGCCTCCTGCTAATCTTGCTGGCAACTAAAGTATTGTATGTAAGCCACTTCTACTACACAGTGTATACAAGACCCTTTCATTTCCTTTTCCCTTTATTCCTTCTCCACTAAAAAATATCACTGCAGAAACATAGATCATAAGGGCACAACAAAAGACAAAATATATATCCACTCTTGAATCATAAATGAATGAATGAAGGGAAAAACTAGGTGGTAGCATAAGTTATAACACAATCAATCAAAATTTAATGACTTTTGATTCCCGTTCCATCCTTCCAAGTCAAAAAAAGCTTCCATTGTGTAGCCCCCTGATTTCTCTTTATCATTGATTTGTGTGTATACAAAAAGGAGAGATAGAAGAGCCTGCAGTCAGAACAACACATCAAATCCATGTACAACAACGACCTGCATTTTTCAGTACCTGGTCATTCATGATTTTATATTCTTACCTAGCTTGGAAAAATCCCACCTAGCTTTATACATCAAAACCTTACAAACTAGGAAAACAAAAACCTTAATCAATGTTAGTAGATATACTAAATGAATATATGAATGCCATGAGAATGTTGGGGAAGGGGGTTGCAATTGTGCAGCAACTTAGTGCTAACAAGAAGTCAATACCAAAAAGATTGGTGCCACAAATTGTGTTGCTCAATTGTGACAAGGGTTACAGTGTCCTTAGGGTGTAACTGATGGTGTTTTTGCACAATTTTTTTATGATTTCAAGCAATTTCATTTTCAAATAAAATCAGGTTTCAAACAATTTCATTTTCAAATCACATAAACCAGGTTTCAAGCAATTACATTTTCAAATCACATAAACTTGAAGCAGTACACATCCTTACCCAGGTAGTGTAGATCATATGTGGGCTTGTAGTGTTGATATTGTCGACAGAGATTGTGGAATTTAGCTTCGCATAAATTGGAAGAATGTTGGCAGAGATTGTGGAATTAAGCTTCACATCTACCAATTGCATTTGCTTGAATATAATTATAAACACAAAAAATCTATATATATGTGTGCATACATCTACATATATATTTATGTGTGTATGTATGCACATATGTATACATAGATGCAACACACATGCCCATATAAATCTACATATGTACATGTGATTATAGTGCATGCATGTATCTACATATATATCCCAATTTGTGCATATCCTACAATTATGGAATGCTATAGACCCAAGGAGCAGTTGAAAGTGCTAGACTTCTTACACTGATAAAGTGGACCCATTTAGAGTTCCAAAAATCCCATCCAACAAGATTCCAATTCCCTGCAAAAATACCTATTAGATCTCCTCCCTAACCTTCCTCTAATAATGCTAATGTCTAGACACAAGGAAAAGAGGAACGAGAGAAGTAAAGAAGAAAAAGTCCACTCCTCACCTACCAACCTATACCTTAGCTTAGGATAGATAGAGGAGGATTTGTGACACTTGTGTGCCTTGACACAGCATAAAATGCACCACTAGATTGCCAATTCAAAGCACAATAATCAATACAGTTTGCAACATATGGATAATTAACAAAGTAGTCAACAACTACAAAAATAATTAAATATGAAGAATGGAATTTGGAATTTGACAAGCTAACCTCAACGAGTGAGACAAAAGCAACAACCATCATTGCAAATGCTTGTCCTGCATCAAATATGGGTGCTCCCCATTGGAATGGATAAGGAATCCTTATTCTACAAAATAACAACAATGAGTGGAAACTATTTTAAAAAATGTTATCTTTACAAAAAAATTACTATATGATTCTTCAAAGTTGCATGATGTAATACAAGTTTACCAATTCTTACACTAAAAGTAGCTAAGAACTTGGGAAAGTCCTTTATCAAAATGACAATGAACAAAATAGGTAGGAGATTTTAATCATTATGCTTTTGCATTGTATGTGCTTATCACCCCCATTAGTATGATTAGCTACAAAAAATTGGTATGGGGAAAGTGAATCATGTTGATAACCTGCAAATTTTTTCATTGCTATTTTGGTATTTTTCATAGCACATACTCAGGATCGAGAACCTAATTCATTGACACCTATATTGTAGCCAAATAAAATCCCTATTCACTTGAGTTGGAATTACCAATGTGAAGCTCATTTAAAATGAAATTGATCATAAGACCAAAATATCAATTTTGTGACAAAGGAACATAGTAAACTTAAAGGTGACAGGGCCACAATGATGTCTACAAACATATTTTGAGCTAGAATATAACTCTATCGATAGGTTAAGTATTTACCTTCCTATCAAAACCATACCAAAGATTATGTTGCTCTAACGAGTGAAGATTTAAGAGTAGAGTTGTATCTTGCACAACAAATAATGGAAATTGTTGAAAAATAAATAGAGGCACAATATTACCCTCAGACAAAGGAGCCCCAAGTGAGACTTCTACCCTCCAATTGTCTCTCATTGCAACTACAAAACTTTCAATGTCCTGAGTTTGACTGTTATAGGTTGCACTAGCTAATACACTTACCTGCATGCAGCCACAAAAACCAATTAACAAAGAGTTGAGTATCCCTAAGTGAATGTTCTGTATGCAAATATAATTCCAAAAAGAAATAGCTATAGTTAAGTATATTATCCATGGAGCCATAACTTATTTCAAATACTAGAAAAATGGTTTCTCAGATCTAAGAGCATTCAACCTTTTAAGAATTATTCATTTTCTTATCAGAAATAACTTCTTCCAAACATACAAATGAATGTGTCATACTATAGTAGCAAAAAACTTTCTCGAGATTGACTTGGCAAACCAAAAGATCAAATATATTCAACTAATTAGGAAAACATTGGGACTTAAAAAATATATTGGTTCTTAAAAATAGAGAAAAAATATTGTTCTTATCATTTTAAGACAAATTGGGATTAAAGAGTGATTTCGCAGACAAAATTGGGATTAGATCCTTTTTTTTTTAATGATTTTCTTGAGATTTGGGATTTGTACCCAAAATTGAAGAACAAGGTGGCAATCTTATTCAAATAAGATGCTAAACAGTTTGAAAGCAATGTTTAATTCAAAATATTCCCAAAAATTACTACTATACGTTATAATGCTCGACAACCATTTTTTTGGACTTGTATATGTGTATATAAAAAATTTCTATAACCTACAAATCAAACAAAATTGATATAACCTTGTTGAAAGCAATAAATAGACAGACATTACTGATGTTAAGTAAATCACAATAACCATGTACAAAGTTGCAAACAACACTAAATGAAAAGCATCTTAACTTTAAGCAACAGTGTGCCAAGACATGGACAGTTATGTTCAGTCACCTATTATTTAGTGTATTTACGTACTGACAATTTCATAGGGTCTTCAACCGAGACAGGAAACAAATCCAACATCCCTTTTAATCAACTTCCACAAGATTTCAAGGGGAATAACTGAATGCAACCAATAAACCCATATCAAATTATGCTTAAAACTAAAATACCTGCTCTTTTAAGTTTCAAATAACTTCAATTAGCAACTTGTCAGTGACAACTATCCTCAACCTCCTTATGAATGTATCTTTCCTAATTCTTCCTGCTTGAAAATTGTAGGCAGTGTATAGATCTAGTCTTATGCACATTTTCTCTTGAAACTATAACACTACTTCAATGACAATAGAAACTCTGATAAATAATGATCTACCTTATACATATTGTATTGATGTTCCAATAATTTTATTTTCGCTGTGGGAAGAAACTTTCCAATGATAGATAGTAACTCCATAAATGGCATGTTCCATGTGTTGGGATCTCACACAGGTTCTCTTCTAGGCACCTCTACCTTATATTGGTTTTCTTTGTTTGTGTTTGCGCATGGCTCTTGGAAACCAATTAAGAAAGTACGTGCTCAATAAGCCACCTGCGGGAAAGCTCTTACAAAAAATAAGTATGTGACACATATTAAACAACATAATTATGAAATTAGATCGTTTTAGATTACCATCTCATAAATATAAAATCCATTAGCTACATGAGCATCACTCCTCGCATTTTTGCAAACAGCAAAAGAAGGTTCACTTGCTCCCAATCCATCAGAACAAGCTATAACATTCAAAACACATTATTACTCCGGGTAAAGAAAACATACAACTATCCAAATTGTAGATTGCTTAGCATAATTGAGATGGTATTAAAAAACACAATTCAACAATACTAGGAGATTGGTGAGGAGGCTTAAAACTGACAACATATTCTGGCAGAATGTGTGTATTCATGTAAGTGCTCCAAATAATGTAATTCTTTGGATTGGCGATATCGTTAGTGCCAGAATCAAACTTTTCACAACTCAGATGAAACTGAAGAGAGCCAAGAGGAACTTCCTCAAAATTCCCCAAAATAACTCGACACAATACAACATATTGTTCCCCATTAATGTCCAAGTCTAAAAATGGAACACCGTAAAGAATAAGCAATAATAGTCAGTCAAACATTCCTTCTTAAATAAATAATATGTGTATTAAAGGAAAGAATATTCTGGAATTCAAACATTTAAAAGAAATCCCCACTAAAGACATCATCTTTGAACATAATCTTTCATACCTCAAGTAGGAGCAATCTTCAAGAGCAAGATAAACACCAACACCATATGTCGGACCACCATTCATTAATCTATTATTGCTAAAACCATGTAGTGTAATTGATGATATACTTTTATCGGATCCCCCATGCCATGCATATTTAACATTTTCTTTACCATGATAATTTCTTGTTATATAAAACTATTTGTTGAAAATTTGCAGTCGAGCTTGTCCCAGCCTACCTGTATGTGAATTTTGATAAATACCAGTAACACTAATTGCAAGTTCAATTCTATTTAGGCTAGTAAGGAAACAATTTTTCACAGCTAAAAACTTTGTATTGCAATCCATTAATTTGATCAATCTGTCCCCCAGATGTTCAAATTCACGAGTCACAAAACTAGAACATTGTTGGGATTTAGAAAGCAAATTGTTATTAATCACACCATCCTTAACCTCATCACATTATACTTGACCATTCTCCAACTGAGTTGCTTCTATGCCTATTCGAAACTTAGTTGATGGTTTATCAAACAACTGCTATGTTTGGAAAATCTTCATTGGTAACTCAGATAAAACAAACTGATGTAAGATAGAAGCCTAATTATGCTAAATGAAAACTTATAACATAATAAAAAAGACAAAAATCAAACATGAAATTGTAAATGAGTGGAAATAGAAACCACATTTCATCACTAACATAGGATTTAAATTTGAAGTTATTTTGGAGGGTATAGGAAATCTAGATTTCATATACCTAGGTATAGGATGCACTAAGAAAAGCCAACCCTTAGATGCTTTAGACTCTCCAGGAATCTTAGAAGAGAAATATGTCCAAAGCCCCAGAAAAAAGATAGGTGTTAGATATGATTTCTCTATAGTCCATGTGGACAAGATAGTGCACTTCAACAATAATTAATGGGCACAAAGCAGTGGGAAAAGATAGGTGAATAGTCAACATAAGCATTCTTTTAGCTCTTTTCTCCTAATCTTGACAATGGATTGCTGAAAGTGATCCAAAACATTATGCTGAATGTGATCCAAAACATTGATGCAAAAAAAAGTAAAGAACAAACTTGCACAATTATTTGCAAGCACATGGTAACTCAAAATATTAAGTGTCACAAACCTTTGCAACTCTAATAGGTAATGGAAACTGTAGTTATCAACCTATTGCATCACCCAAAATTGAACCCAAGCTATTCTTAGAATAGTATATGCCCATTTTCATCCCAATTTGTACAATGTGGATTTTGAAATAGGAAAAAGTTATGTCATAGGAACTACTCATGATTAACCACAACTTACTTTTATGAAAAAATCATTGATAGAAATCCTTCTCCCACCAGATGCTTCTTGTGCAACATTAAGGCAGCTCCATAATGTAGCATAACAATTAATTAGAAAAACCTTAAATTTCCTCAAAGAATTTGAGTCATTGTGGATTTCACTACAATCAAAAATATGATCCCATGGCAAATGTATAAAGACCACTAAACAAATAAAACTCAAAATTAAGAATTAATGTCCTTACTCCATAAGCTTGTCAACACGGGTATCAATTGTCAAATAGTAGTGAGGAATTGTCTATTTAGAAAGAGGAAGTCATGAAGCTGTGATCTGAGCAAGCAATGTGAATTTTTATTGTCAGTCAATATGAGAATGAATCCAGGACAAGCTCAATTGATCTAGTCTATACTTGAAAGTTTTAATATCACCATCTTCTTCAACAGAAATATACAAACATAATAAAATCAATAACATGAACTCTACATTAAATATCACCTTTCTTATCTGTGAATGTGGTATGTTTGTGTACTCGAGTGTGATGGTAGGAGACATAGAAGGTTTTGCTAGTTTTGCACTTGGAGCTGCATTATAAAATATAAAGTAGCACAAAAATTACTATAAAACATATATAACATATTATGCATTGGCATTTATGTTTTAGAATTTTAATTCTAATTAACATATAAACTACAAACTAAACCAATGTGAACTCCACAACTAGTGTCCATATCACACAAAAATTTCCCTCAACAATACAGGGTTATATTTTCCCCTCATCAAATTCTATAAATACCCAACATGATATCTTACGTGTCTTATGTGTGTAACAAAGTTATGTCCAACAAATTAAAGCAGTGATCATAAGCAACAATACAGATGTGATGCAAATAAACATTTCTATTTGCAATCCCTCTTTAAATTAATCAATATTTCTTTATAACAGGTAAAAATCAATCATATATAACAAATATGTCATTGATTAAATGCTCCAACATTTTCAAATTCCTCTTTACAACAACCCCAACATATGTGGTGGAAGAGAATTTCACAAGGGCCTATCACACCTTGAAACCCTAGAAACCCTTTAAAATGTTAATACCAAGCCAAGAATACAATTGTTTACAAACATTTGCGATAATAGTATTTCTCTGCAACTTAATGAGAGATTTTATGGCAGATACACTACCAACATTTGAAACCCTAGATGACTCTAATCAGCCAAACCCCAAAAAAAACAACCCTCACAATGAATGAAGATGTTTCATAGCTAGACTACAACAAGAAATATAATCCTAGAGAAGAGACATAGCCATGTGGTACAAAGGATTAGCCATACCCTTAGTTGCTATTGTGATAAGACTCAAATTACAAATCATATTTAATTTGAATTAAATGCTAGACTAGAGAAGAATCATAATGTATAAAAGTGCTACACATCTATTGTGGAATGTATATAATACACCATAATTCGTGCATATAGGCTAATATGTATATAAAACTATGGATTGAACAAAAGCTAAAGAGGTCTCATGTCTGATCCAAAGCTGCTTTCTTATCCAGTATGATAATTAATGTGTGAAGCTTATAATATCACAACAATATCAACCTTGGCCTTAAAAAGGCCTATAACATTACTTTTTGTGCTTCTAATTAGCAGCAACGGAATGTTGATGATTTGCCTGATAGTTTTTGATGATTATTGATTGTGATAATGTTGACATTATTGTTGTACAATAAAACCTACCTACCTTGAGGACGTGTCCCCGGTGAAAAACCTCAAGTTTCTGAGATTGATACTGTATTTTTCATTGCTCGTCGATTTCATTGTGGATGGATAATTGATTGTGGAATGAAAAATTCTACAAATCACCAGTAAATTCTACCAAATTCTCATACCTTAGTGATAAAAATATCACACCTAATAGACAATCCCAGCTATTTCTTTTTTCTATTAAAGACCTGTAGTCAAAGGTTTCAAATGACTCCTAAAATTTGTCTCACATAGAAATATCATTTCTAGATTTATATGCACATTCTGATTTTTTTGTAATTAAACATTGTGCAGATATGCTTCAGTATATATTAATGTTTATCAAATAAAATTTGTGGGTTTCTATGATCAGAAATATGAAAAAATCCTATTCAAGCTCTTTTTTGTTGTGGGTAGTTGATATGGCGTGTATAACTTCTATGCACATTTTTCATACTTGCTCTCCTTATTTTGTACCCATGGAAAAAAATTGTGAAGAGTGGTCATGATTTAGTGGGGGCTTATCTGGGTAATTTGTCCATTTACACATCTATTCATGTTATCTATAGGGTAGGCATGTTGATATGCCGAAATTGGTTTTTCTGTAGGTCTTTTATGTCAAGTGTAAGATATAGAGTGACCTATATTTATAGATAATAGGAATTGTATTTGCATCTATGGAAGGGATGCTGTCAAGAGTAAAGAGGAGCAAAGCATGGTTAACAAGGCATTTCATGTATAATAGATAATATAATGAAAGAGCATGGACATAGGGTCCTAGGTGGCAGTGAGGCCAAGGGAAAAGATGAAGCACAAACCATACAACATTAATGGGAGAAAAAGAAGATGTCGAATAATGTTATTTATTTATTTTTTTTTAAATTTTATTAATAGTTCCAAACACTTCTAATCACATTATATTCATTGAATTCACTGTTTGATAAATTCAAAATATTTCTATCATATACCTCTCCATATCTAGCAAGGTCTACGAAAGTTATTTCTCTAACCTACACTACTTGTTGGATGTTGGAGTTTCATGTGTTTTATGTTCATCTTTTCTCTTGAAGATTACATGTACATTTAAAGCTTATTGAAAAAGAAAAGGCGTCTTCCAAATAAAATAAAACTATAAGAAATATGCCTAAGGTAGATAGTTGATGTCAATAGCATGGCCGACAACTCACAGCTTGAATACCATAACATTATATTCTGTTAAAAACTATTTGAAGAATTAGAGTATGAAGTTCTGAGGCAAACTTATTGTAGAAAATGTTGATTTACATCAAAACCAAATTTAATATTTAATATATAATGTGTTCGCTTATTGTTAAAGAATTACTGATTTGTTCTCTTTTTTTTGCTTTTTCTTTATAATCACTCTATACCCTTGTAAAGGCTCATTTTCAATTGACCTATAAAATAGGCATATACCTTTTATGTTCTTTTTAATGGCTTTGTTGTGTGTTTTGATCAAAAAAGGTATTTATCTCTTGTATGAACGTTGTGTCAAGTAGGGTTCCATAGTCACGACAAAAGGACATAATAGTTAAGCAAGGTTGAACAGAAAAGTGAAAAATCATCTTCTGTAATTTCAGCTATTGGGCAAGAAAAGAAAATGGAGTTCAAAGAGTGGCAGACAATTGTTGTAACAAGGGTTTTCATAGCTTTAATTGTATGGGATATTAGTTGGGATATAGTCGAGCTTTGGATAAAAGGGGTGAACTAGATTCCTAGCAAGGTGCTTGTTTTAAGTGCTCTTATAGTCCAACTTGTAGGATATTTTGATAGGAAAAATATTGATTTTTTCGCAAGTCCAAAGAGTAGTAGGTGAAACTCCTTAATGACAATCAATTGTTTATTGACGGTGCTAGGCTTTGTTTTTGCATATTTTTGGGATATATATAGCTGCAGATGGCGTCTATCAAGTCTAGAGGGAGATGGACCAACATTGCAGCATTGGTATTAAGTTTATCTCTCCATGTTGCTACTAAAATTTTTGCTCTGGAGAATGTCAGTGAAGCTAGAGAACTCAGAAATGAAAAAATTGTTTCTTCCAATGTGGTTTTCTTTGTGGGAGCTACTTGTCTTGTGATTTATTTGGGCTTAACAATCTTCGTGGGTAATTCCATTCTAGACTCTCTCTCTCAAAATTTGTCTCAAATCCTTTTAGAAAACCTATCAAATGAAGATAATTTTTCCAGCTCTAGAGAAAAGATCTCCCAGATCCTATCAGAAAATACAGCAGAAGGCAATACATTGGGTAACCTAAAAGAAAAGATCTCTTAGATCCTTTCAAAAAATCTCCCTGAAGAGAATAGTTCTTCCAGATTTAAATTAAAGATGCTCAAAACTTGGATTACAACTTTTGCATGGAAGGCACAATACAAGTTAGCCAGTTCAGCTTTTGTTCTAGCAGTTGGACTAATTATGACGATCTGTGTTGCAGTGGTGGGCAACAAAGCTAGACATCTTTGGCATCATGGTAGTGATTTGGGATTGTCATCCTATCTTTAGTGTGCTTTTGTCATTTTAGGCTCGATCTCCATTCTCTGTAGATGGTCTATGGTAGTTACTTACTATGGGATTTCTATAGACAAAAAACTTAGTGATATCTTCCACTATATAAATCACTTCACAAATCTCCTCTTTCTATATATGCAAGTTGAATTGAATCCCAAGAGGCTTATCAATGAATCTTATTTGAAATGTAAACCTTCCACAATTGTCATGGCAATGGTGGCACTGTTAACTTAGATAATCTTCTTCATGGTGTTGATTCCACTTGTCATTTTTATTGTAGCTCTTCACTTACTATTCATATTCAACTACTTATCTTAGCTTTGTTAGAGGATTTTGTTCTTCATCGGCTATGGGATTATGTTTTGTCTTAGTTGTATTACTGGATTGCCCAACATGCTGGAGAATATGATGGATTGTCAGGAATCGTCAAAAACTACAAAAGAAGATGAAGAGTTTCTGAAAAGCAAGGAATATCTGCAGAAAATGTTTCAAGATGTACAATTAGATGAAGAAATAGACCGTTTATGGAAATATCATCTGAAATGTTATAACTAAAGAAAGCCTTGCATGAAAGAAGCTTATGAAGAAATCCAAGAGAGCCAGGAATTGTTCAAGGTATTAAATGTTGGTGGAAAAGGTGGAAGTTTTCTAAAGCAGATTCAGAATTCCAATTGGTCATTTAAGATGGCAACAGTGGCCTTAATCGATATCGTGGTGAGGCTACTGACAAAGTTTGAGTGGGATTTGAAGATGGATGTTGGTGCGAAGGATATGATAAAATCTTATAAAAAAATAAAAGATCTATTAGAATTTGTGGACTTCCCTGAGAACATAGCCATTCAACCAACATATATGTTTGGTTAATGTAACTTTGAAGCTATTGAGATGAGTTTGGAAGCTGACAAGCACATGAGATGGTTAGAAAAGAAAATTGAGCAGCATGTATGAGGAGATGCTCAATGGACTACAATGAGTCAACACTTTTTTGATTTCCTCAAGAAAGAGAAAGAAGAATTAGAGAAGGAGATGAAAAACTCAGAGTGTAAAATTAGAGATGATGTTTCCTATGTGACATTTTTAGGATTCGTTCTCGCATTCATTTTTCCATTCATCTTGATTTCAAAAATGTGGAAATGCCTACAAGAATGGTTGCATGAATGGGAGTAGAAATGGGAGCCTGCGAATGAATCACAAGAGCCTCCAAATGAGTCACAAGAGCCCGCGAATGAATCACAGGAGCTTTTGAATGAGTCGTAGGAGCCTGTGATTGAATTGTTGACTGGTGTAGATGGATATGTGGTTGACTGTCTTGCAGTGTGTCTTGGGTATATGGTTGGATGCCTTGGAGTCCTTCTAATTTGGATGATCGTAATTTCAATAATGATATTATACTTACTATTATTTTTCCCAATTGCAATAATAACTATGTTCCTCTAGAGAGATGAAAAAGAAAAGTATGGATACTATAAGAAACATGCACTGAACAAGAGCCAACATTTTGTCTACATCCCTGTCTTAGATTCTTACATCTCTGAATTGGAAAATGATAATAATTTGAAGGACGGTAACATTGTAATCATTGGCTTGGGAAATGAGATGATCGGTTGCTTCAGAGAGCTTATTCAGGGCTGTGTTCAATAATTACCAGATTTGCTGATAAAACACTCCAACAAGTGGGCCAGAGAATTCTAGGAAGACAAGATAAGTAAGGCTCTAGAGATAGTAGAAAAGCTCATAGCATTGATGGAGATGACAATAACAGGGGATATCAATGTCAACCAAGCAAATAAAAGAAGAGAAAATGAAAGAGTAGAGAATGAAATTTGAATTGACTTGACGGATTGAAAGTAAAAGGTCATGCCATCTGCCTCGATTTCAACTTATCTATCACATACTCTAAATTCAACATTAGACCTTGTAAATCATTACGTATAAGTCATTTGCTAAATGAATATTTTCTATTTTGGGTTTTTTCTTGTTTGGTTTGGATTGATAAGGTGACGGAGTTAAGAATTTTTGCATTGATTTTAAAAGTAAAAATTAAAGATATGCATGAGTTTTGCAAACTATCTTCAATAGAGAATGATTAGTCAGCCACTAAATGATCAACATGTCCTAAACACTGCTTACCCACCCACACAAAATAAGAAATATATATAGAATAGCCCTAAGAATCACTTGCCTTTTGGTTTTATAATAGCCTTGTTTTTTCTATTCAAATTGTAGAGTTTATCATCAAGGCCTAAAAATAATAAAATAGAAAAATCATTTTGTGCTATCTACTATCAAATCCCAGATTTTGTAGCAGAATGTAATGTTTTCATATCCTTGTTTAACTACACTTCAAAACTTTCAAAGTGACTGATGAAAATCCATGCTTAAACCTTTAGACAGAGTATTTACTAATTCTAATGAGAAAAAGAAAGAGATTAGGGTTACTGTGGCCCCTGATGAGCTGAGGAAGGACTAGATTCATCACACCCCAGTGCCTGGAAAAATCCCATCTTCGTTAGTGGTAGTGTTCTTGCATCCTCCATCTCCAACTCTAACCACAATAATTTCAGTCATAAATCCATTCTCCATGAAACTCATAAGCCTCTCAAGGAACCTCAAACTACTTTGGATGATAGATTTCTTGATATCCATAACCTCATGATTCCATACTGTCAAGATGGGAAATCGATCATAAATGCTTTGCACAAAAATCACCACTTTGAAATTTGAAATCCACATATCCATCTGTAAGTGTGAGAAAACAAACTCATTTCCATTCACTGTCATTTGAACATTAATGGCCTTTATTCACATGCTAGGAGCCCCAAAATACAGTTGATCACATTCACCAATTCTTGTGCTTGTGTAGCTCTCGCGCGCGCTCCGTGTTAAACATAACAAGCCGAAACCCTTTTTCATTGTAACATGTTAAGCTCGTGTTGGTCAAAATTTTGACCAATATGAACATTTATTTTTAAAAAACATATTTTTCCTTCCATATTTCAACCAATCTAAAACATTTCAATAGATGGTCAAAATTTTTGATCTAAAAATGGGGTCAAATGTACTAGTGGGTGGTGTTAGGCATAACCGAATACTTCCAAGTGCCTTTCTGTCGAAAATGTTCCAGTCTTCATTTGTCATAGTTTCTTGGGTCTTAGTTTTTACTTCCAATGACTTCCATAAATCCTTCTGATAGAGATAGTCCTCCATTTGCATCTTCCATAACTAAAAGTTGTGCCCATTAAACTTGTCAACCCTTAGCTCACCCTTGTCTGCCATTGCTCACACTCAATCGTGAGACTCCCACTCAACCATGAGACTTTCTTGTAGAGAATAAATGAAAAATAACCTTGCTCTAATACCACTTGTTAGGATAAAATTGTGGATAAAAATAATAATTATATGCAAATATAAACAATATCATAAAACATTAAATCATGCATAAGAGAACACAATACACCAAGATTTAACGTGGTTCACCCAAACTTTGGGCTACATCCACCAAACAACAAGTCCAATATTATTACCATCTAGTAATTACAACTTGATTACAATTTTTAATCCCTTATAGCTCAATTCCATCACAAGAAGGAATTTTTGGATCACCCACAATGATACAATCCCTAACCCTAAGCCCTTTTTATCAAGTATTTTTTGTTTTAGTGTTAAAATTCGTTATAACATGTTGACCATAAAATGTCAATATAGTAGCCCCAAAAAAATTTCTCATGGGTGGAGAACCCTTGACAATTGTGACCGTGGGGGCTTTGCCCTAGAACCCTCAACAATTGTAGCCTGATGGCCCCAGCGGTATTGGGGGCTGCTACCCCTAAACCCCTGCTCGAGGCTCGGCCTGATCTCGAACCCTACCAAGGAATTATGGAGTATGTATAGTACTTCCCTGATCAGTCACCGCAATCTAACAATCTCCCACTTGGGGACTAATTAGGCTCCACACTAAAAAAAATTCTCCTTGGAGGGTTTCTTGGTAACCAAATCTCATGTGTTATGTGTTGATTTATTTCATATATTTCATGTGATGAATGGTTACATATTTTAGTTTACATGTTAAGTTATGAGATGGATGTATGGTGAAATATTTTAGAGGTAAAATTTTTAAGTGTTGATTCAACCCCTCCCCCTCTCAGAACTTACTTTCCCATTGTTATTCCCAATAGTTGCTATTAGAGCTTTGTTATCTAGAAAGGAAAGATTGACAACTTTAGAGGTAAGATCTTGAAGATGGAAGTCTACAAATTGGGAAAGACTATTGAGAACCAAAATATTGAAATACAACTTTCCCTACATCAACTTAAGGAGGAAAGAGATGAATTGCAACATTCATTGAAAAGAAGAAATGAATTGGCCATTCAACAAAATGACACTCAATCTCAAGAAGAAGACACTACTAGATTGTTTGAGGATAGAAACTCAAATGAATTTGATGCAGCTATTGCAAATATGATGGAAAAGAACAACACCCTAAATGAAGAAGTCATGAATCTAAAAAGGGAACAAGAAACTTAGTCAATATTGTTGTGTGAGAGAACTAAACTAAAAAAGAAAGTTGGAGAAGATAGAGTCATGATTGAAGAAGACAAACAACTATTAGCTAATAGACTTGAGGAAAAGTCATTAGATGTGAAAAAGTTATCAAGCATTCAATTGGATCTAATGAATCAACTGATGATTACAAATCAAGAAGTAAATAGGAAAGACATTGAGATTACATCTTTGGAAACATAGAATACCCTACTACAGAATGAATTGAAGAGTGAGAAAGAATCTTAACAAGCCTAATGAAGCCATAAAGTATTTTGAAAAATTGATGGAAACACTAAGGTCAAACAATGACACTGCTAGTTTGAGCTAATCTACTATTGAGAAAGGAGTATAATCTAGAAGTGGTGAATAAAGGAACTATAAGGGAAAGAGCATCAATCCCACTTGTCATCACTATGGAAAATTCGGTCATAGAGAAAATGTCTGCAAAAGCAACACTAGAAATCAAAAACCGAAGTAGAACTTCAAGGGATATTGCCATAAATAAAAAAATAAAGGACATCAAGCACATAAATGCAGGACCACAACCATCAACACTCAGAGATTTAAAGGATACTATTACAACTATCAAAAGTATGGACACAAAGGATATGAATGCAGATCTAAACCTAAGTGGACATCAAACAAGAAAACTGAGGTATATAATAATGGGAATACTTATGATTGGGATTACAATACAAGGCATAGTTGTCACTATTATGGTGAGTATGGTCATGTTCCTAAAAATTGCATAAGGACACATTTCAAAGGTAATTACAATAGATGGTTGAATGAGATTCTATACTTTAGTTGTCTTAAGACCGGTCATGTGAGCATAAATTGTCCAACTTGGTCTCTTGCATCGAGAAGTGAATTTAGAAAAGGTAAAGAAAAGGTTGATGCTGAGAAGGTGATTAGAAGCATGAGACAATCTATTGTTATACTATTTTGTGTGTTGTTGCTGAGCATTTGAGGTATTGCAGTAACTATAGAGTAGAAGAGAAGTGTTAGTGATAGTCAAGCTCACTATGTTAGCCAAGCATATTGTAAATCTGTTATCGATCGAGCTTACAACTATATAAGAACTGAGATATTAATGCAATGATTATATGGCTATATAATCAATTTTTTAGTAATTTGCACTTACCAAAGTTTGAAAATTATGAAGGTAATTTGAAAAAGGAGATTTAATCATTTACAAATGGATTCTACTGTAGTTTGAAAATTACGAAGGTAATTTGAAAAAGGAGATTCAATCATTTACAAATGGATTCTACTATAACTTGAAAACATTCAGTGGATTTGAAAGGTATTTAACTTGTGCCAAGTTACGTTGTTTCATGTTTTGCAAACCCTAGCAAATTGAAATGGTAGCTAGTTCTTCAACAATGGCTAGGAAAGAAGGGAAGGAAGTTTTCAATGTTCAATTAATTAGCAATGATTTGAGACAACCTCTATTTTGTATCATCCTTGAGATAGCTTATAAATGATGTCTATCTGGTGCATTATCTATGATACCACCAAAGGTTTTAATGATCTAGGATGTGCAATGTTGTTATACCTACAAGGTAGGTGAGGTTGGTGATTTGGAAATTAGAGAAAATTATCAGAAGTTCTGCAAGAACGGTGTGTTGAGGGAAGAAAACAAGATTGTAGCATAGAAAGGGTTGACACATGCCCTAGATTTCTTGCAAATGTTTAAGACTGAAAAGATAAGGATTGTGTTGAGCAGAATAGATGAAAATGAAATTTGGTTGGAAGGTAGACCTATCCAAATCTCTAAGAGAATCATTCATAGGGTATCAGGGTATCCTACCCTTGATAGACCAAAGAGAATGAGGAGCGATGCAAAGGAAATAATCGAGAAGAACATTGGAGCTGAGTTAAACAAACAAGGGATGTCTGTTGACACAATCAGAGATCCTATTGTAGCATTTGCAATAAGAGTGATTACACACAAGTTCTTTCTATCTAATTCACTTAATAGTGTATCTTGTATGGCAGTCAACCTAGGTAATAAGATTTTCAAGTGTGATCATCCTACGACCTAGTATAGTTACAACTATAACAACTATCAAAAAAAATAGAAGCTATTAGGAAGGCGAAGAACTCTTAGTGTAGGTTTGGCTCACTCATCATGTGCATATTATTTTATGTGCAAAATATTTTTCCTACATTTGGCAAGATTTCATGGAAGAAAACCAAATATGTTACTCAATAGATAGGAGAACTCATTGAGCAATTGGGTGATAATTTTGATCTATAATGACTAGTTACTTTGAAGATTATAAGAATTCCATGAAACAAAGGTCAAGAATTTCCATGTCACTAGTTGAACAATATTATAATGATGTATGTTTTCTAGTTGATGCCGACTACACTTATGTACTGGCAGCTATACCAAGATTTAGATGGTTAAATCCCTTACCATATGAAATTAATGTTGATGAGGCTTCAACAACCATTAATGCATTACTGGAAAAAGAAGTAGATAAGATGCTACACAATTTGGAAATTATGATGAAGCCAAGTCAAGGATCACCATAGAGTTGAAGACTGGCACAATTATAAGGAAGAAAAATAAGATGGTGAAGAAGCTTAAAGAAAAATTTTGTGAAGTAGAAGAAGAAGAAGATGATGATATAGAAGAGAAAGAAGGTCAAGGACCTCTGGAACTAACACAGGGATTGGGTGAAGATAAAGATGATGATGAAGATGATGTCGAGAAAGCATCCAAAGGAAAAGAGAAAAAAAAGAAAAACACATCAAAAGGAAATGGAGAAACCAAAGAAGACTACAGAGAAGTCTCAAGAAAAGCTAGTTGTACCTTTGACAAGGTCAAGCACAAGGGTTGCCACTGCAAAAGCCAAAGAGATGAAGGCTAAAGCAAAAAGAGAGAGTGTCACAACAAAGTTGAGTTGGCCTGCCAAGAATCTAAGGAAGTACATACCTCAAGAGGAATCGGATGGAGAGAAGACTGAGTCAGATGACTTAAGTCAATTCCAAGTGGTAAGCTACAATCTCTCATCTGACATTGACAATTTATGTGAAAATGTAAAGACCAATGAAAATTTATTTGGTTTTTCACATATTGATTTTGATAAGTTAGGGAGTGAGGATAAACATAATCTAGAAGAGGAAATTTTTGATATGATGATCCCTTTTAAGACCACTTCAATAGAGATTGCTAACTCTATACCAAAAAATTTATATGATAGAGTTGAGCAAAAGTGGCAATTCAGTTTAACCACTGAAAGACAAATCAGAGAGGCTACATTAGCCCAAGTTATGTCTACTTTGGATAAGTAAATAATTGCTAAGGAAATGATGAAGCATACAGAGAGATTTTATCCCAAATACTGAGCATTTCATATTTTGAAGAAACAAGTAGAGGAGATGGTAACCCAGAGCACCCTATCATGGAAAACTCTCTATGGGTTGGTCACATCAGTAGAGGAAGGAAAAGGAGAGCAAGGAACCAATGAGACAGTCAAGGAAGGTACTATGGAGGACATAAAAGAAGTAGAAGAGGAAGAACTACAAGATTCTTAAGATGTTCAAATTTTTAGCACCAGTCCCCACATGAAGACCAAGGGAGTCAATAGGACTCAGTGATTATCAAGGATGTTCTTGATAACAAATCTCAGAATGTTAATCCATTGACCAAGGATGATTTTCAAAAATTGTAATAGGACTCTACCAATGTAGCAATTCTATAAAATAAACCAATACTGGTGAAAGTAGATGAGATTCAAAAAGCAAAAATTGCATTTGCAAGGGAGAACCAACAAGCTATACCAAATGGGCCGCCATTAGCTACAGAAGTAAGGAGAAAGAATCACAAGATCTACAAATAGATCAAAGTGTAAACCCTAAAAAGCAAGATAAAACTTCAAAGAGACCATCTTCAATGGCTACAATAGTCATTTAGATGAAAGAGGTAGAGGAACAACCATCGGTTACATGTTTTCTAGAGTCTAAATAGTTCAAGTTTACCAACCATTGTGATCATTGATAAAGATGGAGATGAAGTGAACAAGGGTGAGGAAGCTAGTCCTGTACCCACTCCACCAACACAGGGTGAAGAACATAAAGAGGGACAAAAGATAGAAGAGGAAAAGTTGATTGGTGCACTTGAGGAGAAAATTTTCATACAGACATTGGTTACTTTACCAATCTCTACACCTCCTCCTAGCAACCAAAATCTTCAGAGGCCAAGTATACAAGCTACTCCATTGAAAATATCATGGCCAAGTCCCAACACACCCAAGAGTGCTGATGCTACATCATTTGAGGATGTAAGATTAGATGAGGTGATTTTTTTACCCAAGTTTGATTTGACAATAATCACAATTGAAGAAATGAGCATTCTTCAAGATGCTCTACGAAAGATGCAAAGGCAAGAAATCTTAAGGAGGAAGCACAAGAAAAAGAAAGTTTTACATGAAATTAAAGATATTTTAATTGATGCTTTCAGTCTCCTAGATACAAATACAGACACACCTATCATAAAGCAACTTGTCAACATAGAGAGACCAATGTAAAATTGCTATAATGGTCTAAAAGAAAATTCCATACAAAGGTTCTGGAAAAGATATCTAGTGCTATTGCACTTAGATAGGTTGATTTAGAAACCAAGGTGGAGAATGTAAAGAAGGTGTTAGAGAAAGTTTTCTCTCTATACACAAAGCTTTGCAGTGTTGCCTTATTTACAAAGGAGACTCAACAGGCTATTGACCAACCGCAAGGAAATTTACAACTCACAAGTATCACATTGAACCAATATCTTTGCAATAGTCAATTTCACTTTTAGAGGTTAGTGATGACACAAAGTAGGCTTACCGAGTTCCAAGTCAAAGATACAAATATCAGATCTACTTTGATTAGTTTTTAGTCCATGCTGACACCTCACATGGAAGTTTTGCAAAAGGAACTAGCCTATGTAGAAACATTGATGAAGAAAGATTCCCATCTTTCTACTCATGAAGGCTTAGTTGATCTAGTTGCAAAGCTAGAAATCCAAGTTCAATATCTAGATGTAGAAACATATAATTGGGATGCAACTTTGAAGATTATTTTGGAGTTACACTAGCCATTTTTGGACAAACACATTTTAAGTGTACCACCTACATGACATAGTATCAAAAAGGGGGATTATACAATTTTTGAAGACTTTTGTCAAGGTAGATAACTACTCAAAAGGAGTCAAAGAACATAAGTGAAGCATTTACTCAGGGGGAGTAAAATCACAAGGTGATTTCAACATTTTTACAATCTTGAAAATTTGAAAATTTTGCATACAAGTTGAGTAAAGAAGATACATTGTTTGACTTATGCATGAGACCAGTATGTATATTCTATTACAAAGTGTTTTTTCCACTTGTGTCAAAGAGGGAGATTGTTAATCTCATTTTGGTTTTTGCAAGGCAGTGACAAAACACTTAGTCATTATGTTGGAAAAATGTTCAGCACTCCCCTTGGGATTCGTGACAAGGGCTTAACTTCCTCCTATGTATTATAAGTTGAGTAGTTGCATTGAGCATTGATAGATCGATATTTTGGTGCAACAATAACCCCACTTTAATAATTGGTATTAGAGCTTGGTCAAAGTTTTGAATCCTCAAACCCTCAAGTAACATTGAGGGGGAGATTGTTGGAAAAATGTTCAACGCTCCCCTCGAGATTTGTGACAAGGGCTTAACCACCTCCTATGTACTATAAGTTGAGTGGTTGTATTAGGCATTAACAAATCAATCTTTTGGTGCAACAAAAACCCCACTCTAACACATTATTCAATAGTGAATAGAGCAAGTTGAGTAATCAAGTCAAACCAAGTGAACAAAGCATGTCGAGAATATGTCTCTAGACAATATATGTTGAGTAATATGACAAGTAGTGCCAAGAAGATAGTGTGTGCCAAATCACTTAGGTGCCAAGCAATTAGAGTGTGTCGAGTGATTCAGGTGTCGACCAAAAAGAGTGTGTTGTGTTATTCAAAATTTGAGTATTAGTAAATAGAGCACAGTGAAGGCCGAGCATCAGAGCCTATTGATGTTGAGTGAACAGTCTTTGTCATAGATGTTTGTAATGGCACAAAATTCTATGTAAACTATTTTTGGCTGACATAAACATGAATTTTTTATTATAAGGAATAAAAAGGGAGTCATATTACACATCCTAATTTTATGCATGCAACCAATCAGATTAAAGGAAGGTTTAGGTGACAATATGGATCAACCACAGCCATTGATTTTAACCAAATTTTATCTCCATGATGTTTATAAAAGAAGGAAACCATAAGGGTAACCTAAGGTTGTGAACGAGGCTACTAAGGAGAGTATCTAGTGCAAAGGAAGCATGGAGAAGATGACTAAGACAAAGTTTTGCACTGAAGAATTGATTTGAGAGGAACAAAGACAAGTAGTGAAAATTTAGAGAAGATAGATCTAATTAAGGGGATCAAGAGATAACTAGTAAAGAGGAGATTTGACATCAAGTAGTAAGGTTCTAATCAAAGGATCATGTGTTGGATCATTCTAATAGGTGATACAGAGTAAATATCTTAACAGAGTAGTCTTAACAAGATTTTGTAAATCTTTTAGCGTAGTGCTTACTTTATTATGAGTTTAAATCCTTTAGAAAGGTGAGACCTAACCATCTTTTGTAAGCATTTAATAGGGAAAACCTCTCATAGGGTAGATAATAGTTTATGATGAAAGCATTGTAGCCATAATAGGCCACACATTACAATTGCAGTAGTGAAGATTTGTGGGTGTCATCCCCACCCTAATTTTACCTTCTCCTTAGAGGCTTTCTGGGTAACCAAATCTCATGTGTTATGTGTTGATTTATTTCATGTTTTAGATGTGATGAATGGTTACATATTTTAGTTTACATGTTAATTTATGAGATCGATGTATGGTGAAATGTTTTAGAGGTAAAAGTTTTAAAGTTTTGATTCACACCCCCCCCCCCCCCCCCCCCCGAACTTACTTTCCCATTGTTATTTCCAACATCACTTCAATGCAAGAAACACATAATTCTCTAGCATGGTCCTTTAGATCTGTATTCTCGTTGTATTTTTCAAATTTGGGAACCTCAAATTGAGGAGGAAACAAAATCATGACCAAAATTTTGACAAAAGGGTATGGACATATGTCTTCTAAGGTGTGCCACTTGGTTGAAGATCTAGATTAAATTTCTTGGATTTTTTGTTGAAGCATTTGGATCTGTTGTACCAAAGGGTATAATGATAATGTATGTCCATATAGGGTATTTCCTTGAATATTGATTCCTTGAGGATTTTGACTATTAATGTTCATATTAGAAATGTCATAACCTTGTTGATGAGGTCCTTAGAATGTTGGATTTTGTTATAGTAGAGAACCTGATTGAACATATAGTGTAGGTATTTGTTAAACATAACTTTGAGAAGAAACATGTCATGGATAAAAATTTTGTGTAATACCTTGTGGGATCATCCCTAGTTGATAAGATCCTTGATATGTTGAGTTTTTTTGTTGGGAAGGACCTTGTAAGGTTATGTGTTGTGCACTAGGATGTTGTTGGGTTATACCTTGTCAAGGAGACATTTGTTGGGTATAACCTTGTTGAGGAATTCCTTGTAAAGTTACAATTGGTGGACCAGGACCTTGTTGGGTGACACCTTGTTGAGGAGGAATTTTTTGGTTCTAACCTTGTTGAGGAGATGTTTGTTGGGTATAAAATTGTTGAGGAAGTTCTTGTAAAGTTACAATTGGTGGACTAGTACATTTTTGGGTTACACCTTATTGAGGAGACATTTTTTTGGGTATAACCTTGTTGAGGAGGTCTTGTAAAGGTAAATCACTTTGATGAGTATCTTGTTAGATTAACCCTTGGGATGTTGAACCTAATAAAGGATCTTGAGAAGAGGGACTTTTTCGAATGGGTCCTTGTAAAGGCAAAATATTTTGTTGCAAAGGATCACTTAATGGTAAAGGACCTTGTGAGTTTGAACCCTATTGAAAAAGATCTTGTGGGGTTAACCTTTTTTGAGGGGGTTCTTGATCACTAGAAATGGTTTTAAGTTAATTGAGATCAAAATTAGTAGGGAGTTTGACACCTTGTTTTGAAAGTACAATGAAATATCACTCTTTATCTAGATCTAATATCATTTCCATTATTTTTGAAACCTAGGGTCTTTCATGGATTTCTTAATCTTTGCTTCAGTTGTTTCATCATCCACTAAATATCTAGAAGACCTAACAGTTTCTGTGGGCCAAGAATTCTCATATGTATTTGTTTCTTCCATGTTCATTTATTATTGTTGGGCTTTCAGTTTTTAAGCTCTAGTTTGAACTATTATAAAATGGAAAACTGTAGATGTTGGTTGAATAATTTTCTAAAGTGTTGGAAATTTGGATGTAGACAGTGAAAATCTAAGTTTAAAGGAGATAGGTACTCACTATGATGTTGACAAAGAGGATTCAAAATGTCAATCTAAGTAAGTGTTTGGATAAAGGATGATAAATCCTAATAAGGAAACTCACCAAGATGGAATTGTTCAACCCTAAAAATTTGATGGTGTGTGTTTGTGGATTTTGATATGATAGACTAGAAGAATGTAAAATGGAAATGATGCTCAAACTAGTTTCTCACGACCTGAAAATTTCAATTTTTGATAGAACTGGAAGGAAAACTCAAATGGGTATCCTAGGAACCACTACCCCACAACAAAGACACAAGAGGTGTGGGATATCTTTAGGGACCCTTAGCACCAACAAATATAAGGTTTTTAGCAATCTACAACAAAGTATTTAGTAAGTGTGTATGTTTGGAAGGTTATGTTTTTAGTCGCTTTCATCATCCTAGCATAACAATATTACAACCACTCCATGAAACTTTCTTCCCAATAGATATTTATTTATAGTGGATTGGAAGATCTTAGCATTAGCTTGTTACCACTTGGGTCATTCCCTCTCACCAACTCTGCTAAAGTGTTGAAAATTTGTGTGTTTCACATATTGCATAGTATTGTTATATTATATTATTTTATTTTATTATGTAATGTTGTACCTAGGAGCACCTAGATGGACATGCAACATGGAAAGATTCTCATGTGATATATTTGATGAGCTTTATTGTAACATTGTGATAAAATACCATGTAATTATTTTAATATTGGGGAAATCTAAATTAAATTTCTAATATTAAATGTGGGGTCAATGAATTAGGTAGCACATGGCTTATGTAATATAACTTGGTGGTTTTGTGGGAATTGCTACTATATAAGCAACCAAAAGGGTAGTTGTAGAGACAAGACAAAAAGGCAAAAAGACAAAAAGAAAAGTCGAGTAAGACAAGGCTTGACAGGTTAGCCAAGGCAACTTTTGTGAAGGTTGGAAGCATGGCATGGGATGTGTGGATTCATGCTTGTTCACATGGATTGCTTGATGGTGGCTATGGATTTGAAAGCCTCCATGGTTGTATTGTAATAATAGTTTTGTTGCATAATACATGATGATGGATACTTATGGAGGTTGATTTATTCCCTCAATAAGGGTTTCCTAGGGTATATCTTGTGTCACATTTTTGTGGGTATGTTGTCTATTCTCTTGTATGTGAATTTTAATCACATATTGATTTTAGATCTATTATGGGTTATGTGGAAACAATTATATTTTAATTGAAATTTTCTTTACATAAAGAAAATCTTGGAAGGCAGGCCCTTTAAAGATAGTACAATTTTTCTCTTACACCTAGGATCCATGAATGGCAAGGGGAGACGATACTTATTTGTACAAAAATTAGGAAAACATAGAATGTGGCTATTCCATAAGACACAATTGACACGATGATATAATCTAAAGAAGGCACATGAAAATGAAAATGCCCAAATGATAATGGTAATGACCTTCTTCGTCGATGGGTGGGACTCTTAACAAAATGATGAGGTAGAGTGATGATGTAAGAAACAATTACTGATGAATCAATGCTGGTATGAGGCACAACCTATATGGTAAGCAATAAAGTATTAACATTATAGAGAGGCATTAGGGATTCCAAATAGAGTTTAAAAAAGAGAGTATTGCAGCCTAAGCTAGATCTCTCGTACTAGCAGGAGGTATAACCATTGATAAATCAGTTCTAGTATGAGGCACAACTTGTATGGTAAGCGATAAAATGTTAGCATTATAGAGTGGAATTAGGGATTCCAAATAGAGTAAAAAAAATAAAAATATACTACAGCCTAAGCTAGATTTCCCATGCTAGCAAGAGGTACAACCACTAATAAATCAATGCTGGTATGAGGCACAACTTGTATGGTAAGCGATAAAATGCTAGAATTGTAGAGTAGGCATTAAGGATTCCACATAAAGTAAAAAAACAAAAAAATGTATTGTTGCCTGAGCTAGATCTCTCGTGCTAGCAGGAGGTACAACCACTGATGAAGCAGTGCTGGTATGTGGCACAATCTATATGGTAAGTGATTAAATGTTACCATTATAGAGTGGCATTAGGGATTTCAAATAGAGTAAAAAACAAAAAAAAACATATTGTAACTTGAGCTGGATCTCTCATGCTAGTAGGAGCCACAACCACTAATGAATTAATGATGGTATGAGGCACAACCTGTATGGTAAGTGATAAAATGTTAGAATTGTAGAGTAGGCATTAAGGATGTCTATCGTATAGACAAGCAATCCAAATTGAGATCACAAGAGGGTTCAACTAAGACTCTACATACATACCTCTAGCCTCTATTATGTTTGACCTTGACTTTGACACTCAAGACTCCTAATAAAATAAAATGAGAAAGCATTTGCATGAAGTCTCAAGGAGTGTTGTAATAGGTAAAAGATAAATAAAACATGTTAATAAGATAAATTGTTGATAATTACTGTAAGTCTGGAAAAAAAAAACATGTACTCATTTGTAAATACAACTGTTTAATATGTATATAGAACAAGTACATAATATAACTTAAAATTTATGAGAAGGAAAATATGATATTTTACCTCTTCCATTGTCTCAACATCGATAGTCTCAAGTGCATTCATCAACTCTACAAAACTAAATTGTTTCTACCTATATACAACAAATAAGTAAATAGGTATTCATCAACATTAAGTACATGTATATGCATTCATTCATAATAAATTTCAAAATATAAACTCAACTTGTATTTAATACCTTTTTTTGTTTTGTTCTTCTTGTTGATTTCCTTCCCTTTCCTCCAAACCTTGAGCTATGTGGAGTACCCTAAAGAAGAAACAAATATAACATAAGAAGAATCAATAAGACACATCATGAGTTCAACTCAAATCATAAACTTGATAGGTGTGAAAGCTATGACACTACATAACTCTCAAGGCCAAAGTTAATCACAGAAAGCATGGCATCATCAATTTGAGAAATTTCAGCCCTCGACAAGCCCTATAAAATAGTAAAGAGTATTGTTATAAATATGAGATAATGTTGTAAATAGAAAGAAGGCACAATAACAACAAGAAGATCATAGGAGGGAAAGAAGACACAAGAAGGACTTTAAGGACGATATTGGAAAGATAGTTGAAAGATAGGAAAAATTGGGGCTCAAAAAGACTACAAGGCCTAAATTGAAAACATAGAGACTGAGAAGGAAAAGAGAGCTGCAAATGAACTTTTGGCACCTTTTCAAGAAATAAAAGTGGAGATTCATGATATCCACACTCCTACAAGACACCTTATGCGATATGAAGGTTCTTCAATGTGGGTGGGTATATGGAGGATGAACTCATGAGGTTCATTAGATGGAGTTCAGGTATGCTAGGAGCAAGATATCTCTTAATAGAGTTGGCTTAACATCTATTTGTAAATCCTCTAACAAGGTGGCATTTCTACTCGAAGTGTCTTGCAGACCTCTAACAAGGCCACTCTTAACAGGGTGGTTAAATCTTCTAATAGGGTTACACCTAACAATGTGTTTTGTAACCTTTAACAAGGTTAGCTCCTAATAGGGCTCACTTCAGAAGAATGAAAAATAGTAACTAGTTGCAATTGGTGGTTTTTCCCAAATTGGGTTTCCATGTTAAATCTTGGTGTCACTTGTGTTCATGCTATTTCTTTTATGTGTATGCAACTAAGTTAAGTTTAAGGTTAATCATAGTTAATCATATTAAGATCGGTATATTCAGTTATTTCCAAGTTATAATTGATTCTTAGTGTTTGCCGTGTTACAATATTTGCTAGTGTTAACCAAGTGCATGTGTGTTTGCCAAGTAACAACAGAATACACTTTAATCCGAGTTTATATTGACATCTAAGGGATCTAGGATTTATTTTTTGTGGTAAATGATTCACCCCCCCCACTCTTAGTTACTCCTCTTAGATTTCCAATAATTGGCATTAGAGCTTTTGGTGCTTGTGGAGAAGGTTTCAAGGACCTAAGCTAAAGATCAATAATGTCTTACAAAAGAGAGATTCCCAAGTTGAACAAAGACAACTTTGCAGCATGGAAATAACTTATGAGGTTATACTTGGTAACTATCAATGATTCCAGTTGTAAATATCTTGATAATCAATACAAGGCTCCTACTGGAACATTGATAGTTGAAAAGAAAAATCATAACATCATGATGATTGACATTGCTTGTACTCTTAATTATGCTAAATTTGATGAGGTCAAAAGTTGCACTACTGCTCATGAAATGTGGACTAAACTAAAAGATATCTATGGAGGTGATGACAATGTAAGGAGAGCCAAAGTAAAAAGTCTTAGAGGCTAGTTTGATCAAATGAAGATGAGAGAGGATGAAAAAATTGCAAAATATATTGAGTGAATTAAAGCAAGTGTGAGTGCAATCAAAGCATCTAGAGGAGACATTGATGAAAAAATAGTTGTAAGCAAGGTACTCAAAACCAGTCTTCCTATCTATTCAATTAGAGTGTCTTCTATTCAAGAGATGAGATGTGATCCAAATAATAAGATAAATCTAGATGCTCTAGTGGGAAGATTGGCATCTTTTGAATTGGATAACTATGATAACTATGTCCCTAGTTCCAAAGGTATTGAGTCAGCATTTGAAGCCAAGCTTTCACTCAAGAAAAAAGGTGGAAATTCAAAAGCCAAACAATCAAAAAGTGAAGAAGAGGAAGAAAGTTCAAATAGTGATCTTGAAGTTGTTGAAGCCCTATTTGCAAGGAGATATTCCAAAGGTAGAGGAAAGCATAAAGGTAAGATTCCTCTAATCTATTTTTCATGTGAAGAAGTTGGTCACATTGTTGCAAGATGTCCCAAAAAAGAAGGCAAAGCTGAAAAAAAAAGTAGTAAGTTCAAAGGCAAGAAGGAATTCAAGAGCTACAAGGACTACAAGGACAAAGGTAATAAATCTTGTTTTATGGCTAAAGATTCTGATAGCAGTGATAATGATGAAATGGTCTATATAGCTGTAAAAGATTAATCAGATGATGTGTAAGATAAAATGGCACTTATTTCTCATGTTAGTAAGAATGATTTATTAATAGTGGTTTCTCTCATCATATGACTAGTGACAAAGCAAAGTTTGAACATATGGAACACTATGACGTTGGAAGTGTTAGATTTGGAAATAATGAACCTTGTTGCATAAAAGGAAAAGGTTGCATTTCACTAACAAATGAAATCAGATGTGACAATGCCTACTAGCTGGAAGAATTAAAGAATAATCTACTAAGTGTGGCATAGTTGAATAACATTGGATTCAAGGTAGAATTCATGAATGGGAAACCCAAACTATTGGATGGAAAAGGAAATTTGGTTAGGTCTAGCAAACAAACAAAAGGTAACCTATTCTACCTAGATCTCAGTGAAAGTTCATGTTTTACTACTCAAGTAGAAGAAATTTGGTTATGGCATAAAAGGTTGTGTCATGTAAACTTTGACAATCTGGTCAAGATGAGAAAAAATAAAAGAGTAAGAGGTATTCCTAGTTTGAGGAAACTCAATATGGCTCTATGCAAAAATTGTCAAATTGGAAAGATGGGAAATACTAGTTTTAAAAGCAAGAACTATCATTTAGAAGAATTCTTGGAGTTGGTTCATGTAGACCTTTGTGGACTGTTGGTAAACAGATTTGTTCTTTTACCTTTCGTGAAATTATGAATCTTAATGCCCAGATTATGAACAATATTTATTCACAACAGTTGAAAAGCCATCTTATGGTTACCGGCTTTTCTCTGAATTGGTAGGTACAGCTCCCTATATGAATAATCTTCAATGAATTACGTTTATTATTCCTATCTAATTGAGGTATGTTCTTGACCCGAGAACAACAGAGGTGTAACCAAGTTAGACTTAGACAAGACCTAACTCAGGCGAGTTTGAATTCTAAGCATCTAATTGTTTTTGTGTATTCACAATCTTATAAATTCACAAAACCTTTAGATATCTGACTAGGAAAACTTGAAGCTAAGCTACTATTATTAATTAATTACACTAAAATTTCCTCTTTGAATGAACAATAACAATGCTTATTACATTCACTCACTGTATTATGAACAAGAGAAGTAAAACTCTGTTTATTCCTCGTTCCAATTCCAAACATCTGAAGAAAACACCAATTTCAACAATTCTACGGAATAGAAAATAATTGATATTGAGTACTCTAAATTGTCTCTGCAACAAAAAGCATCTCACACCAAAAATTTTTTGACCTTTGATTAATCATTAAACTTCATACATATAGGATTTGAGAGATGACCGTTATAATAGGAATATCAATCGGTTCATCTTCTAGAATGACAAATGGCAAGATGCTTGTTTGTCGAATTTCAAAATTTACAAAAATTTATAACATTTACATCACAAAACAGAAAAGGAGTATTGAATAAGTCATTTAGACTTCTTTCCCTTTTCAGTTTTTGCCCTATATGTTCTGGCAGCCACTATAATTGGGATCATCTCCTCGTGACTAGGCACATGTACATTGGTGAATCTTAAGAGCCACTTTGAATGCTCCCGGGCCAATTCCTTTATTGCACCCAGCTGACTTGTCAACTCTCCAGCTGCCACATGTACGCATCCGTCGAGTGTTTGCAATTCTACCACTCTGTTTTGACTGCTTGAAGTCATCCTAGATAAATTACTCAAGTATGTAGAGAAGTTATCTTTCATTACCTCTATCCCAATGAGAGCCTTTCCTTGCCCGCTACTTTGTGGATCTGTGTGTAACCCTTGCATGAGCTCAAATGCTCTGTTTTGGATCTTCTTTACCTTTTCCTTTGTTTCTTTGAGTCCTTCCTCTGCCTCTTGAATCATTTCCTGCTTGAACTGCATGTTCTGAAGCCATTTGAACAGAGGCTCAGTCCCCTTTTTCAAAATATTTGCTTTGATTGCCTCTTTTTCCTTCATTTGAATGACCATATTTAGGAGAGAAAAACATTCTTCACACCTTGCCTTTTCTGCAGCTAAAGTGTTATGATTAGAAGTGATATTATCCTTCTCAATTTCTAACCGAAGGATAACATTCCCAATCTGATCAATCAGAACAACTCCATCTGTACTGAGCTTCTCAATCCATTCTTTTCGGATCTAGCCATAATGTCTATCCTTTTGGAGTTGTGAGATGAAGGCTTGCACTTCCTCTGTAGTAGGGTTCTTAGTAGTAGGCACACCAGTAATGGTTGCCAATGGAATAACTAGTTGTCTGATGAATCTTTTTAATTCTTCAATCTCTGCTTTCATTCTGATTTTTGACAACTTGAGATCCTCCAATTGTTCCTCTATCACCTCGTTAGTCGATCTCCATAGGCCTACTTTTGTATGATGCCTGGCTTCCTCAAGATCAATTGAATGTAGAGTGAAGTCTTCTGGCGTCATATCTTCAATTCACCCTGCCTTGTTTGGTTTTGCTATCTCCAGAGTTAAATGTCCTATTACTAGATCTTGTCGTAGAATTGAAAAAGTTTTCTACTTCTTAGCCTTCGCCATAGCAGATCCTGAGTGAACCGCTTGGGATACAACATCTCTCGAAGGAACACCTTCATCTTTCCTTTTTCTCTTCTTTTCCAAAGTATCCTCAAGCCAAGATTTTGTACTAATCACTTTGGAGGCTATTCCAAGTGACTCAATGCTAAACATCTTCTTCTTCACTGGAGTCGTCGTTGTTGTAGTTGCAGAAAAGGGGGTCTTTGGATCTCGAGAAAGAAGCCGAGATGAACCAGGAGCTTTCTCTTCTTTTTGGGCTTTCTTTGCAACTTCATCAGAATTAGTAGATTCGCTACTACTACTTTTATCATCTCTGACCTCTACTATTTGAATAGGAGAACCAGTGGGCTTTAGAAGGGGAGCACTTACAGATGGTGTAGGGCTATGATGAGGGGATAAGATAGGGGCAACATGAGGAGATGGAGTTGGAGAAGCTTGAGGAGATGGGGGTAAAGCGACGTGTGGAGGTGAGATCGGAGCAAGGGATCCATCTTTTTGCTCTTCCATTCCCTTCTCGGCTTCAACTTGAGCTCCAATGACTAGTAGCGATCCACCTTGACAGGTTGGGGCTATTGGAACATGCTTCTCTAGGGGCTGATCACCTCCTCCCGCAGATTGGGCTGGTCTTTGAGCAGCCGTGGCAGTAGCACTAGGAGTGACACTTTGAGGCGAAGTAGGAGTAGCTGCATCTGGAGAAGCTTGAGTAGCTTTGCTCTTGCTTCGGCCTTTCTTAGTTATCCATTCAACCCACTTCCCAGTTCTTTTGACAATTCTTGCCATCATGACATCAAAATTTTCTTCTATGTCAACATATGGTTCAGAGCTAAGGGGAGTATTCCTCAATTTTGTCAAATATGTATTACTGTACATATTTTGACCATCATCCTCCACCCCTTCCACATCTAAATTTATTCCATATGTCTTTATTTGATCAACTGTAAATCTGGCAAAGGCACAGTCTCAGCTCTCCAGCTCATCCTTACAATCAGCCCAAAATCTTCCATGGTTGTTACATGTTTGATCACGCTCCCAATCTGGAGCACATCCCTAGCATATCCATTAGGATCAAACAGGGGCCTTACTGCTTCATACTCTTCCAATTTGTATTTACTCTCAAATGCTTTGAGTATATTCTTTGCATCTGATCTGGTTTCGCAACTGTATGCTCCAACTTTTATAGGGAATTCATACCCTTTCTTCTTCAGACTGGCGCTCAACACGTTCACTTGTACTGCTTGCCTCACGATCTCCACGAGCACGATCATATCATTTGGATACCTGGGCAGCTTCAACAGGAATCCGTCGAACGCTGCAAGATGCAAATAAGAAAATTATGAGAACTGGATGAAGTAACTGCCAAATTGGCTGATGATCGCCATCGCCTCTGGACTGAATCTCCACTCTGAGCATCCCTATAGTTCCCTACAAATTCTCATAGTGAATGCATCATTTACCCCGATGTATTCTGCATAACTATTCTGTAATTGAAAGCATGGATAAAACTCATAACTTTTTACATTGTCAGGGAAATCCTCAATTCTAGGAAGTCCCGGCCACAATTGAAGAGAAGCCAACATGTATATCAAGAATGAGGACATATAAAAAGAAATATAAAACTTAGCTGCACTGAGAACCCTAGAAAGCTGTGTGTCTGAGCAAATAACTTGCACCAGAAAGAAGTACTATTCTACCAAATTAAAAGCTTCTACCTCACCTTTGAGTTGATGCAATAGAACCAAAATGTCAACAATTTTTGGTTTGAGGTCTGTGCCGAAAAGAGTTTTAGGGACTTTACTCTTAGCTCCCCTTGGTTTCTGAAACCAAGACTGCATGATCTCCTTCCTCCAAACCATCTTCTTCAAAGAGTACTTGAACATGGCTCCACTCACTGTCAAATCAGAGAACTCCTCCCATTCTAGAATCCAAAAGCAATTCACTACTGATTGTCGATTGATTGAAATTAACAATGTTTGATCAGGCAATAGAATCTGCCTTGTATCAGGGTTGTAACGATTGATACATTGTAGAATCAACTCAGGGGCTTGTACTGCTACAGGGAACCCAGCTGCTTCAACTAATCCACTTCCTTGAAGTTTTTCCGTTATGGGATGAATTGGCTCTGATCTTAACCTCCTTTGAAAGTCCTGCATATCATAGAAGCCTAATGAAGTATCCGTGAAAGTTGACCACTCCGACCTAATTCCACCCAAACTATTGAAACCCACAAATCTTGTTGCCATTTTATATGATGTATGATAGCAACAGCTTGAACAATTGCAATTGATACAAGGAGAAAACTCTGTAATTTGACAATTACTTGAAAGCACTATTTAGTACAACAGTATAATAGTGAGATGGGAGTTTGAAAATCTGTTACTTTCCTCTTTATAGAATAACCTAGATTTTCCCGTTGAATTTCATAACTCGCGCCACACGAGCGAAATTAAGAGTAAATCTATTGGATTAGTGAATGCCGAGGTTCTAACAAATTTATCTTTGTCTTTTCACTGTTTCCGTTGGCTCAACGATAACTCTCATTAATTACCTATTTACTTCCTATTTCATTCATCTTTCGAAAGAACAAGAACAAAGTACTTCCTTGGGAAAATCCGCTTAGGTCAATTCTGCTTGCAAAAACCTAATCAATCCACTAATTTTCTTCTATTTACTCACCCAAAATAATCTGCAACCAAATCACATACTTACCATGCTTGCAGAAATGACTTTCTTTGAAATGCGGAAAATGGCCTTCGAGGGTAGAAAACCCGCAGCAGAGAAACAAATTTCCAATTTTCCTTTTAAGCTTTCACTTTTACCTTGCTGCCTTAAGTACTTTATTTTAACCTTCAGGAAACATTAAGAGAAGCTTTGCGAGAAAAATGGGGCCCGCTTAGTTACTTTACTTCTCTATTTGGGCTCTTGCGGAGATTTGCCTTTGGGGTGCGAAGTTCACTAGAAGAGAAGTTCTTTCTGAATTTTCTGACACTGCTCATTCTTTCCCTATTTTAGCCTGTGGATAGCATTTATAGATTGCTGCAGAGTTTCACCTTCTGGGTGCGAAAACCCGCAATGAATAAGAGGAAACTTGTTTTTTCGCCAAAGCCAATTTTTTACTTCCTTTGCTCCATTCGCTTTATTTTAAACTTTCGAAAAACACAAAGCTGACTTCGAAAGTGAGGGGTGGGGCCCATTGGCTTCCTCAATTCCTTTACATATATCTCTTTGGAAATTTGAGAACTGACTTCTGGTTTTCTGCCAATGTTTATCCTGATCATTTTCCAAGTTTTTAAATGGCTCTCATTGTGAAATCATGACATCACTTGAACGATCTTTTCTTAGCATGATTCACTTTACTTCGATGAAGCTTACCAATAGCATTTACCAGTCTTGCAAAAATTTGCCTTTGGGGTGTGAAAACCCGCCGAGGAGAAGTCAGAACTTGATTTTCTGCCGGTGTTATTTTCTATGATTCTAGGTTAAATGGGTTGCAGGAAAAATGAACGATGTAGCACAAATCGAGAATCTCCATCGAGGATGGATCTAAACTACCCCTAAGACTCATGACAATGAAGAAAATACCCACCTAGGCCATATGTGACACGAGAGAAGAGGAAAGATGAAAACTCGATGGAGAAACTCAGCACCTAAAAAAACAAGACCTATTGACCCGACTTGACAAATCGTGACCATTTTGCAAAACTTGTATATGTTGAAAAGTGGGGCAACAACTGGCTCTGACTGGGGACTTGGGTAGAGTATACCCAAGTGAGGAATTCAAAATCTCTGGTTTCACAAAAGAAAATAAAAGGCAACAACATAACCAAAACAAAACAAAACAAGGAAAGCGAGGGAAAGACACCGGAAAGGAAAAACTAAGACACACACAACACTAAGTCTAACTATAGTACATTACAGGGGTTACCTATTTTCAATTTATAACTTGGTAGAGCTTGAGATCCTAACCATTATAAGTCAGGGGCAGTTCTTCACCATCTTCATATGCTAATTTGAAAGAATTATTTTCAAATGCTTTTTGAATTCTAAAAGGGCCTTTCCATAGAGTATCAAACTTCTTATGCATTCCTTTTGGAGCCTTTCTTTTGTCCCAGAGTAACACCATATCTCCTGCCATAAATTTTTGAAGTCTTGTTTTCTTGTCAAAAAGTTCTTTTACTCGCATTTGGTGCTATGTGATATGATCAACAATTTCCATCCTTTCCTCTTCCAGTTTATTCAGATACATGATTCTCTTTTCTAGACCATCCTTATAGACATCATCTTCAATTATTGTTCTGAGTTTTCTTGTAGCCAAATCCAATGGTAGAGGTAGATTAGCTTCAGTTCCATAAACCAATTCAAAAGGGGATATACCAATTGCTCTCTTGGGTGTCACTCTGTCTGCCCAGAGTGCCTCATGAATCTTTTTGTGCCAATTCTTCTGGTTATCTAACACCAGTTTCTTTATGATATTGATCAAGTTTTTATTGCTAGATTCCACCTAGCCATTCCCTTGAGGGAAATAATTGGATGAATGACTGACAGTGATCCCAAACTCAAAACAGAAATCAGTAATCTCAATTGAAGAAAAATAGGATGCATTATCCATTACTAATTTAATGGGAACACAAAATCTAACCAAAATATTTTCTTTAATGAATTCACATACCACCTCAGAAGTAGTCTTCTTTGTAGCCTTAGCTTCTACCCACTTGGTGAAGTAGTTAGTTGCAGTTATGATGTATTGATGACCAGCAATGGATGTAGGAGTAATTGGACCAATGAAATCAAGACCCCATTGTTGAAAAGGTCCTTCAATGATAACAGGTCTGAGTGGTAGTGTAGCTAATTGAGGGCGTCGAGAAAACATTTTACACTTTTCACACTTTACTACCCATGCATATGCATCTTTGAACATCCCAGGCCAGTAATAGCATTGCCTTAGTATTTTGAAAGCCGTAACTGAAGAAGAGAAATGTTCGCCACAGGCCTCATCATGAAATGCTTTCAACAGCTTTTCTTGTTGCGACTTATCCACACACCTTAGGAATGTACCATCAATAGCCCTTTTCAAAAGCTTGCCATCCCAAATCACATACTTGGTTGCTTTTAATCTAAGATCTCTTCTTTGTTTTGTATTCAAACCTTCTGGACATTCACCATATGTTAAGAGGTAAGAAATGTTCTCAAACCATGAATTGTAGAGACCTACTACCAGCACCAGTTGCTTCTTATTTGATTCTTCTAATTCATTAGTGGTTTTGTTTTCTGTAATTGCTCTACATAGAGCGTTTCCTCTTATCAGCTTGGTAGGTTTAATCTCAATATCATATTCCTGTATCTTCGCCACCCATGTTCCTCTGACATTGCAACCTAATTCTTGTTGCGTTAGTACACTTTTTACTGTTGTGTCTGGGACGAAGACAACAGAGTGTGAATGTAGAACATAAATTTAACAAAAATTCTTAAGTGCCCTGACTACTGCATAAGCATGCTTTTCAATTTGGGAATATTTTAGTTCGTGATTTTTCAAAGGTATGCTCATAAAAGCAATGGGAGCTTGTATTCCTTCACCATTCTCCTGCACAAGAATAGCTGATAATGTATGTTCTGAAGCATAGCAATAAATAATAAAATCTTGCTTGTAATTTGGGTGACATAACACTAGGGCATTAGCAATAGCATTTTTTATATCTTGAAAAGCTCGCTTTCCTTCCTCACTCCATTTAAAACTTGAATTTCCCTTCATCATATCAATTATATGCTTAGTAGTTTCTGCAAAATTGGGAACAAACCTCCTAAGGAAATTTACCTAGCCAAAGAAAGATTTAACCCCTGTTTTGTTTACAGGCAAACTTAGTCTTTGGATGGCCTCTACTCTGTCAGGATCAATTTTAATGCCCTCCTATGACACTATGTGTCCAAGTAATTTTCCCTCAGTTACACAGAATATTGACTTTTTTGGATTGAGGGAAATTCCATGCTCCCTGCATCTTTGTAACACTCTTCTAAGATCTTCCATATGATCTTTCCTTTTCTTTGAGAACACCGTAAGATCATCCAAGTATATGACTATTATTTGATTTTTCATATCAACGAAGGTCTCGCTCATACATCTTTGGAACGTAGCTCCAGCATTGATCAATCCGAAGGCATCCTGTGATATACAAATGTACCCCAAGGAGTTGTCAACGATGTTTTATGTTGATCTTTCTTTTCCACTTCAACCTAGTTATATCCTGAAAAGCCATCGAGCATAGACATCATCTCAAATCCTGCAACTATTTGTAACAAATGGTCCATGTTCGGGAGAGCAAAATTATCTTTGAGAGATGCCTGATTTAAATTACAAAAATCTACACAAATCCTTATCTCTCTGTTCTTCTTCCTGATAGGCACTATGTTGGCTACCCAGGTAGAGTGATGGATAGGATAAATGATTCTTGCTTTTGACATTTTATCAACTTCTCGGAAAATAGCATATGCAATCTTTGGATTATAATTTCTTTGCTTTTGCCGAAAAGGTACTGCATCTGGTTTGAGAGGAATTTGATGTTTCACCTCTCCTCCTTTGTAGCTCTTCAGGTCTTCATAATTCCAAGCAAAGACATCTCTATATTCTTTGAATAGTCTCTTTGTGGTTTCTCTCTCTTTGAAAGTACAACATTTTCCAACATTAATCATTTTGGGACTATGGACATCTCCAATATTCAATCTTTCATATTCACCCGTGGTTGGTCCCTTTTCTGTTCTTTTCTACTTAACATAAGCATCATGTCTATTAAATAACCTTTCCAGAGCTACAAAATATGGGGGAATAATATTGCTTTTCAGTTGAACCTCACTACTTTTGTTATGTTCATCATCCTCACAAGACTCAGTTTCAAAATTGGCCTTATCATTTTCCAAAAATAGTTGCAAACTCTTATCATCCTTAAAGACTTGTCAGGACTCTATATTATCTGGTACAACAGATCTATATATAATTTCAATTTGATATTTTTTATCCTTAAAATCTGGGTGAGGGAGTAACAAGGAAGTAGAGACTGCCAGTGAGTCAGCCTTTGTATTCATTTCTCTTGGCATGGCTCTAATGGAGAAGACGTCTAAACCTTCTATCTCATCCCACACCCTATTCCTGTAATTTTTCAGTTTATGATTCTTCGCGGAGTACTGTCTTTTGATTTGTCTCACAATAAGCTCTGCATCACCTTGGGCCTTTAAGGCTTTTATCCCTCTTTCTTTTGCAGTAACTATCCCCAATATTAAAGCTTCATATTCCGTTGTATTCTTTGTGTTACCAAACTCCAATTTAAAGGCTAAGGGCTCAGTTTCTCCTTTTGGGGATATCAACACTACACTAGCTCCAGAACCTGAGGAAGAACAACTTCCATCAAATTCGAGTGTCCATATGTCAGAAGCCTCTTTGTTTTCATTAGGAACCTTCTCGGCCTGATTCTCGTTCATTTGTTTACCTGAATCATCTTTAGTAAATAACATATAATTATCGAATTCCAATTCCTAATATAAAATTTGAGCTTTGGGATCATTTGATTTCAAGACTGTGAATTTCATTTTTTCTTCAGGTTCCAACTTGACCTTCTTATTACCAATAGGTATCACAGCTTAGGACCAGTCTAGCTTGATTTCTCCTCCTAAGTCTTGACAGAAACTTCTACTTAAAAGGAGTCCATAACTTGCAGGAATATCAGCTACCAGAATGGTTAATAGGAGTTTCTTTTCTAGATATGAGGCCAGAGCTACTTGCACATCTTTAATTTGTCCAAGCAAAGGGACGTGTTTGGCATCCATAGAATAACATCTCCCATGCACTTTAGTAAGATTCAATCCCAAGTCTTTGGCTACGGAGTATGGCATAACATTATCTGATGCGCCTGAATCTATTATGCAATTGCTAAGTTTACATCCATTAATATACAATGAGATATAAAAAGGTTCAGGCTTCTTTCCACGGGAGGTTGCTAAAATAGTAGCATCTTCTTGATTAAACAAGCCAGATGTTAAGGTTTCGTCTTCAATTTCAATAGTCACATTATGATTCAAGTCTGAGATACCTCCTTTACATTTATCTACTAACCTCTTTAGTTCAGAAGGATGTGACTTTAAATAATCAATAGTAGAGATTTGAACCTTTGACTCTTCACAAAATTGAATGAAATCAAAAGATGTATTGTCCTTACCTATTTGTGAAGTGGATGTTCCTTGATCAGTATGTATCTTACTCGTAGAAGGACCAGAGTCATCTCTGTGAGTATGACTAGAGGTTTGATTCTTCATTCTTTGTCCATGGGTAAGTACTTTATATGAGGTTCCATCAATAGTTGCGTAAAATTAACCTTTTGATTCAGAATCTAATTCATATTCCAAAAGTAAATTTCCAGAGTCGTCGTTTAAACAGGAATCAAGTTTTGAACATAGAGCTGCAATATTCAATTCGTTAGTAGATAGCAATTGCATCATACGAACAGTCTCCAGACAATTCTCACTATAATGATCTGTGGTTAAATGGAAGATGCACATATTTCCCTTTTTTGGTGCTGCTTCGATTTGCGGCCTAGGTTGTGAACCTGTAAGTTGCGAAAATCTACTTTCATTATTTCTACTTGGTGAGTTTTGGTAATTTCGTTGATAAGAGTTATTGAATCCGGGTAATTGCTTTTTCATTTCCACCAACTCGTTAGACAACTTCTAAATCATTTCTTCTGATGATGTGGCGTTACTAGAACTCCCTTTAGTTTGAAGTTCCCGTTTCCATTTTCTCGTAGAAATTAGATCATCTTCGCATTCAATAGCTTTCTTTTGTGCATTAGCTAGATCAGTAGGGCGTGCTCTTCTCAGATCATAATTGATGTCTGGAGGCATAGCACTAATAAAGAAAGTTTTCAAATTTCCAGGCGTGGGTCTATCAGCAGTAGGAATCCTGCTATTAATCTTATTGAAGTTGGCAACGAAATCTCGCATGCTCATAGTTGGTTGCTTCTTAATTGAAGTCAACTGCATTAGTAATGCATGTTCATCTTCTATAGTCTTGAATTTGGCTTCAAATTCAGTTCTCATCATGTCCCAATTTGTTATGGAACCATCAGCTAAATAGTAAAACAGTCTACTGCATTGTCTGTAAGGGTCTCTACAAACAATCTTACAGCGATATCTTCATGTCCCACCCCCAATATATGGGTAGCTGCAAAGAATGCTTTAATGTGCTCATCTGTTGTGACTTTCCCATCACTTGAGAATTTAGGGAAGTTCTTCCTTGAACCAGCTGGAAGTGGATGATAAGCATTTAGTGCTAGCGGCCCTATTGCCACGGCCCATGGAGCAGCCATGATTGTTCTAGCAGTATATGGTGGAAAGTTAACAACTGGAGGTGTGGTAACTCTGTGAAGTGCTAGCACCTGGCAAGTGGAATGTGAAGCGCTGGTGTCTTGATTTCTAATAGGGGAAGGGGGTCTAATCTGACTTTTACCTTCACCTTTTCGCCTTGGAACTTCTAAGATAGGAAAACCGAGCTCTGTTAATTTGTCAAAAGTGCGATCTCACCCTCCCTGTTTCTTGGTACTTCTGAGGAACCTAAATTGTTCCAAGATGCTAGGTCTAAGCTTACTATCTTAGTTGTTTTTTTGCTCTTCGAATATCTCTTCTTTGAATAGCTCTTTCAAAAGCTTTAGCTCTTCTCTCTTCTTCCTCTAATATTTGGCTAGCATTCCAGTAATGTTCAGTGTTCCTTCTGTGCCTCCATACAAATGTGTTAAGGGATGAAATTATATCGTCTTGATCATCTTGAAAACCAAGGTTAGGTTGGAGCACTGGGATTATGTTTTCATGAGGCAGTACCATTTTTCTTCATGACATAGGCTTTTTTAATCAAGCGACTGTTTGTCTCCCAGCAGAGTCGCCAAAAATTTGTTGGTAAACAGATTTGTTCTTTTACCTTTCATGAAATTATGACTCTTAATGCCCAGATTATGAACAATATCTATTCACAACAGTTGAAAAGCCATCTTATGGTTACCGACTTTTCTCTGAATTGGTAGTTATAGCTCCCTATATGAATAATCTTCAATGAATTACGTTTATTCTTCCTATCTAATTGAGGTATGTTCTTGACCCGAGAACAATAGAGGTGTAACCAAGTTAGACTTAGAAAAGACCTAACTCAGGCGAGTTTGAATTCTAAGCATCTAATTGTTTTTGTGTATTCACAATCTTATGAATTCACAAAACCTTCAGATATCTAACTACGAAAAATTGAAGCTAAGCTACTGTTATTAATTAATTACACTAAAATTTCCTCTTTGAATGAACAATAACAATGCTTATTACATTCACTTACTGTATTATGAACAAGAGAAGTAAAACTCTATTTACTCCTCGTTCCAATTCCAAACATCTGAAGAAAACACCAATTTCAACAATTCTATGGAACAGAAAATAGTTGATATTGAGTACTCTCAATTGTCTCTGCAACAAAAAGCATCTCACACCAAAAAAAATTTGACCTTTGATTAATCATTAAACTTCATACATATAGGATTTGAGAGATGACCGTTACAATAGGAATATCAATCGGTTCATCTTCTTAGATAAATTACTCAAGTATGTAGAGAAGTTATCTTTCATTACCTCTATCCTAATGAGAGCCTTTCCTTGCCCGCTACTTTGTGGATCTGTGTGTAACCCTTGCATGAGCTCAAATGCTCTATTTTGGATCTTCTTCACCTTTTCCTTTGTTTCTTTGAGTCCTTCCTCTGCCTCTTGAATCATTTCCTGCTTGAACTGCATGTTCTGAAGCCATTCAAACAGAGGCTCAGTCCCCTTTTTCAAAATATTTGCTTTGATTGCCTCTTTTGCCTTCATTTGAATGACCATATTTAGGAGAGAAACACATTCTTCACACCTTGCCTTTTTTGCAGCTAAAGTGTTATGATTAGAAGTTATATTATCCTTCTCAATTTCTAACTGAAGGATAACATTCCCAATCTGATCAATTAGAACAGCTCCATCTGTACTGAGCTTCTCAATCCATTCTTTTTTGATCTGGCCATAATGTCTATCCTTTTGGAGTTGTGAGATGAAGGCTTGCAATTCCTCTGCAGTAGGGTTCTCAGTAGCAGGCACACCAGTAATGGTTGCCAATGGAACAACTAGTTGCCTGATGAATCTTTTTAATTCTTCAATCTCTACTTTCATTCTGATTTTTGACAATTTGAGATCCTCTAGTTGTTCCTCTATCACCTTGTTAGTCGATCTCCATAGGCCTACTTTTGTATCATGGTTGGCTTCCCCGAGATCAATTGAATGTAGAGTGAAGTCTTCTGGCGTCATATCTTCAATTTTCCCTACCTTGTTTGGTTTCGCTACCTCCAGAGTTAAATGTCCTATTTCTGGATCTTGTCCTAGAATTGACAAAGTCTTCTACTTCTTAGCTTTTGCCATGGTAGATCCTGAGCGAACCACTTGGGATACAACATCTCTCAAAGGAACACCTTCATCTTTCCTTTTTCTCTTCTTTTCCAAAGTATCCTTGAGCCAAGATTCTGTACTAATCACTTTGGAGGTTGTTCCAAGTGACTCAATGCTAAACATCTTCTTCTTCACTGGAGTCGTTGTTGCTATAGTTGCAGAAAAGGGGGTCTTTGGATCTCGAGAAAGAAGCCAAGATGAACCAGGAGCTTTCTCTTCTTTTTGGGCTTTCTTTGCAACTTCATCAGAATTAGTAGATTCGCTACTACTACTTTTTTCATCTCTGACCTCTACTATTTGAATAGGAGAACCAGTGGGCTTTAGAAGGGGAGCACTTACAGATGGTGTAGGGCTACGATGAGGGGATAAGATAGGGGCGACATGAGGAGATGGAGTTGGAGAAGCTTGAGGAGATGGGGGTAAAGCAGCGTTTGGAGGTGAGACCAAAGCAGGGGATCCATCTTTCTACTCTTCCATTCCCTTCTCAGCTTCAACTTGAGCTCCAATGACTGGTAGCGATCCACCTTGACAGGTTGGGGCTATTGGAACATGCTTCTTTGGGGGCTGATCACCTCCTCTCGCAGATTGGGCTGGTCTTTGAGCAGCCGTGGCAGTAGCACTGGGAGTGACACTTTGAGACCAAGTAAGAGTAGCTGCAGCTAGAGAAGCTTGAGTAGCTTTGCTCTTGCTTCAGCCTTTCTTAGCTGTCCATTCAACCCAGTTCCTAGTTCTTTTGACAATTCTTGCCATCATGACATCAAAATTTTCTTCTATGTCAACATATGGTTCAGAGCTAACGGGGGTATTCCTCAATTTTGTCAAATATGTATTACTATACATATTCTGACCGTCATCCTCCAACCCTTCCACATCTAAATTTATTCCATATGTCTTTATTTGATCAATTGTAAATCTGGCAAAGGCGCGGTCTCGGCTCTCCAGCTCATCATTACAATTTTCCCAATAATCTTCCATGGTTGTTACATGTTTGATCACGCTCCCAATCTGGAGCACATCCCTAGCATATCCATTAAGATCAAACAGGGGCCTTACTGCTTCATACTCTTCCAATTTGTATTTACTCTCAAATGCTTTGAGTATATTCTTTGCATCTGATCTGGTTTTGCAACTATATGCTCCAACTTTTATAGGGAATTCATACCCTTTCTTCTTCAGACTGGCGCTCAACACGTTCACTTGTACTGCTTGCCTCACGATCTCCATGAGCACGATCATATCATTTGGATACCTAGGCAGCTTCAGCGGGAATCCGTCGAACGCTGCAAGACGCAAATAAGAAAATGATGAGAACTGGATGATGTAACTGCCAAATTGGTTGATGATCGCCATCGCCTTTGGACTAAATATTCACTCCAAGCGTCCCTGTAGTTCCCTGCAAATCCTCATGGTGAATGCATCATTTACCCGGATGTATTCTGCATAACTATTCTGTAATTGAAAGCATGGATACAACTCATAACTTTTTACATTGTTAGGGAAATCCTCAATTCTAGGAAGTCCCGGCCACAATTGAAGAGAAGCCAACATGTATATCAAGAATGAGGACATATAAAAAGAAATATAAAAGTTAGCTGCAATGAGAACCCTAGAAAGCTATGTGTCTAAGCAAATAACTTGCACCAGAAATAAGTACTGTTCTACCAAATTAAAAGCTTCTACCTCACCTTTGAGTCAATGCAATAGAACCAAAATGTCAACAATTTTTGGTTTGAGGTCCGTGCCGAAAAGAGTTTTAGGGACTTTACTCTTAGCTCCCCTTGGTTTCTGAAACCAAGACTGCATGATCTCCTTCCTCCAAACCATCTTCTTCAAAGAGTACTCAGACATGGTTCCACTCACTGTCAAATCAGAGAACTCCTCCCGTTTTGGAATCCACAAGCAATTCACTACTGATTGTTGATTGATTGAAATTAACACTGTCTGATTAGGCAATAGAATCTGCCTTGTACCCGAGTTGTAATGATTGATACATTCTAGAATCAACTCAGGGGCTTGTACTGCTACAGGGAACCCAGTTGCTTCAACTAATCTGCTTCCCCGAAGTTTTTTTGTTATGGGATGAATTGGCTCTGATCTTAACCTCCTTTGAAAGTCCTGCATATCATAGAAGCGTAGTGAAGTATTCGTGAAAGTCGACCACTCCGACCTAATTCCACCCAAACTATCAAAACCTGCAAATCTTGTTGCCATTTTCTATGATGTATGATAGCAACAGCTTGAACAATTGCAATTGATACAAGGAACAAACTCTATAATTTTACAATTACTTGAAAGCACTATTTAGTACAACAGTATAATAGTGAGATGGGAGTTTGAAAATCTGTTACTTCCCTCTTTATAGAAGAACCTAGATTTTCTTGTTGAATTTCATAACTCGCGCCACATAGGCAAAATTAAGGGTAAATCTGTTGGATTGGTGGATGCAGAAGTTCTAACGGATTTATCTTTGTCTTTTCACTATTTCTGTTGGCTCAACGGTAACTCTCATTAATTACCTATTTACTTCCCATTTCATTCATCTTTTGGAAGAACAAGAATGGAGTACTTCCTTGGGAAAAATCTGCTTAGGTCAATTCTGCTTGCAAAAACCTAATCAATCCACTGATTTGCTTCTATTTACTTGCCCAAAATAATCTGCAACCAAATCACATACTTACCATGCTTGCAGAAATGACTTTCTTTGAAATGCGAAAAATGGCCTTCAAGGGTAGAAAACCCGCAGCGGAGAAACAGATTTCCAATTTTCCTTTTAAGCTTTCACTTTTACCTTTCTGCCTTAAGTACTTTATTTTAACCTTCAGGAAACATTAAGAGAAGTTTTGCGAGAAAAATGGGGCCCACTTAGTTACTTTACTTCTCTATTTGGGCTATTGCGGAGATTTGCCTTTGGGGTGCAAAGTCTACTAGAAGAGAAGTTCTTTCTGAATTTTCTGACACTGCGTATTCTTTCCCTATTTCAACTTGTGGATAACATTTATAGATTGCTATGGAGTTTCACCTTCTGGGTGCGAAAACTTGCAATGAATAAGAGGAAACTTGTTTTTCTGCCAAAGCCAATTGTTTACTTCCTTTGCTCCATTCACTTTATTTTAAACTTTCAAAAAACACAAAGCTGACTTCAAAAGTGAGGGGTGGGGCCCATTGGCTTCCTCAATTCCTTTACATATATCTCTTCAAAAAATTGAGAACTAACTTTGAAGTCTGCTACAGAGAAGCTCTTTTCTGGTTTTTCGCCAATGTTTATCCTGATCATTTTCCAAGTTTTTAAATGGCTCTCGCTGTGAAATCATGACATCACTTGAATGATCTTTTCTTAGCATGATTCACTTTACTTCGATGAAGCTTAATAATAACATTTACCAGTCTTGCGGAAATTTACCTTTGGGGTGCGAAAACCCGCCAAGGAGAAGTCACAACTTTATTTTCCGTCGGTGCTATTTTCTATGATTCCAGATTAAATGGGTTGTAGGAAAAATGAATGATGTAGCAAATATCAAAAATCTCCATCGAGGATGGCTCTAAACTACCCCCAAGACTCATGAAAATGAAGAAAATACCCACCCAGGCCATATGTGACACGGGAGAAGAGGAAAGATGAAAACCCGATGGAGAAACTCAACACCTAAAAAAAAAGACCTATTGACCCGACTTGACAAATTGTGACCACTTTGCAAAACTTGTATATGCTGAAAAGTGGGGCAACATGGACTTATTGGAATAGAGAGTTATAGTGGAGATAATTTTTTTATTTTATTTGTTGATGACTATTCCAGAATGATGACTGTAATGTATCTAAAAGAAAAATCTGAAGCATTTTAAAAATTTAAGTGGTATCCGGCAAAAGTAGAGAAAGAAACAGGAAAGAAGCTGAAGTGTTTGAAATTAGATAGAGGTGGTGAATTAATTTCAAATGAGTTCAATACATTATGCATTGAAAGAGGAATTAAGATATAAGTATCAGCCCCTAGTACACATCAGCAGAATGGTACAGCAGAAAGAACATATCTATCATGGATTGTACAAAAACCCTGATGATAGAAAAGAATGTTGCAATCAAATACTAAAAGGAAGCAATTAGTACTACAATACATACCTTGAATAGAGTACAACTGAAGAAAGACTCAAATCAAACTCCTTTTGAACTATGGTATGGCTACAAACCTAATGTAAGTTACTTGAAAGTATTTGGTAGCAAATGATATATTTTGAAGGAATCTAGGAAAGGTAAATTTGATGTCAAAGGTGATGAAGGCATATTCCTAGGATACACCTACAAAAGTAAAACATACAAGTGTTTGAATCTAAATACTCATAAAATCATAGAAAGTGCACATGTGAGAATTGATGAGTTTGCTAAAAAGAGTGAAGAAGAAAGCAACAAAGAACCTAAGGATTACAAAATATTTCTCTACTACAAACTTGATACATTGACAAATCAAATTAGAAGTCCACAAACTTCATCTCTCAAGTCTCCAAAATCTCCAAAAGCCACTGAGTTGCAACCAATGCAACCCAAGTCACAGTCTAAAGGACCCGAGTCATAGTCAAAAGTTATTGAGTTGTTGCAAGAGCAAATTGAGTTTGATGGACCCGAGTCACAAAAAATGGAATCTGAGCTTGATACAGAAGATCATAGTGAGGTTAGTGGAACAAATTCTAAATCCAAAGTACCTATGCTAGCAAGATATGTCAAAAGGCGTCATGCACCTAATCAGATCATTGGAGACAAGTCTGATGGTACAATGACAAGAAACAAATTAAAAGGTACATGTTTTCTTGTTGAATTTGAACCTAGATCAATAAAAGATGCTTTGGATAATGAAAGTTGGATTGAAGTTATGAATGAAGAAATAGAATAGATAGAGAGGAATAAGACTTGGACTCTTATTCCTAGACCCAAGGATAAAAATGTAATTGGAAAAAAATGAGTTTTTAGCAATAAGTTGAATGAAGATGGAAAAGTTTCAAGAAACAAAGCAAGGTTAGTTTGTAAATGTTATTCTCAAGAAGAAGGTATTGACTATGGTGAAACTTTTGTTCCTGTTGCAAGATTAAAAGGTGTTAGGACTTTACTAGCATATGTAGCACATAAAGGATTTAAAGTTTATCAAATGGATGCAAGATCTGCATTCTTGAATGGAATTCTTGAAGAGGAAGTTTACATAGAACAACCTGAAGGTTTTGTGGATCCTATCAAAAAGGATATGGTCTGTAAATTACACAAAGCATTGTATGGTCTCAAGCAAGCTCCTAGAGCTTGGTATGAAAGACTACGTAACTACTTGATAAACATTGATTTTCAAAGAATAAATGATAACAACAACTTATGCATCAAAGAAGGACCAGACAAGAAGATTCTATTGGCAGACACCTTTGTGGATGACACATTGTTTACTAGAAATGATGACTTGTGCAAAGCATTTTTAGAAGAGATGAGTACAAAATTTGAGATGTCTATGTTTGGAGAGATAAAATTCTTTGTTGGATTGCAAATTCAACAAAGAAAGATGATATCTACATTACTCAATCTAAATATATCAAGGAGATATTAAAGAAATTTGAAATGAAATATTCAAAGCCAATTGGAACACCTATTTCTACTAGATATAAGCTTTCCAAAAATGATGATTCCAAGGAGGTAGATCAAACCACATACAAATAAATGATTGGAAAATTACAATATGTTGTACATATTAGGCCTGACATTGCTCTTGCAATTGGTATGGTGGCAAGATTTTCAAAAAATCCAAAAGAAAATCATAGGATGTCAGTCAAGAGAATCATGAGATATTTAGGGGTATTGAAGATTATGGCTACAAGAAAGGAGAGAACTTAGAGTTATAGGCCTTCACTGATGTTGATTAAGCAAGAAGTATTAATGACATAAGGAGCACCAGTGGTGGAGTGTTCTTTATTGGCAAAAGCCTAGAATCTTACACAAGAAAAAAGTAGAATTACATCTCTTAGTCAACAACAGAGGTAGAATATGTGGCAGTAATAGTTAATTGTTCCAATGTTGTTTGGTTCAAGCAACTATTGGTAGGTATGAATATAGAAATCAAGGATCTAGTGGTTATCTTCTATGATAACACTAGTGTAATCAACATATCAAAGAATCCAATGATGCATACTAAAACTAAGCACATTGCTATAAAATATCATTTTCTAAGAGAATTGGTACAAGATAAGGAAGTAAAGTTGGAATATGTGAATACCAAAGAACAACTTGCAGACATATTCACCAAGCCATTACCTAAGGATGCATTTTTGTATCTAAGAGGTAAGTTAGGGGCCATTCTCCTATATGAATCTCACTAAATGAAGTTTAGGGATGCATCAACCAGAGCATGTTGAAGATCAGTCAATTGATGTAGTGTTGAAAAGGGCACATTTCATATGAATCAATACATAAGGTACACTAATATTCTTTGAATATTGTCTTTGGCATGAGATGTCAAAGAGAGAGAGTTTTGATGTCATAATTCATTCTATAAAAAGGGAGGAAGTAAAAGAGGAAGAATAATTGAAGACCTTGGTCTGATATCAAAGAGGGAGAGATAAGATGTTGTTTTCTAACAGAGGGAGAAGATCAAACATAGAGGGAGTTCACAATGACAAAAAGAGTTCTCATAAATGAGAATTAGAATGAAACTAAGGATATTTTCCTTACTTCAATTTTGCTTTGTAAATTTCATTATATTATGTCATGTTGTGTTGCCATCAATGCCAAAGAGGGAGATTGTTGAAAATAATTGATCAATTGTATATTGTCTTTGATGTTACACAAAATTTCATACATTCACTAGTTAGTGTTTGTCGAGCTCACTTGGGAAATGAAGACAATTCCCTGTGTCTGCCAAGCATTCCTGTGTATGCCAAGTTTAGAAGTCAGTGTCTACTGAGTTCACTTGGGAGACAAAGGAAAGTTGGAAGATAATGAGTGTTAACCGAGCTCACTCGGTTACCAAAGAGAATTCGCAAAAGGCAGTGTCTATTGAGTTCACTCAGGAGACAAAGAAAGTTGGCATGAGAACCATGTTAACCAAGCTTACTTGGTTAACAAAGGAAAATCTATTTTGGTTAGTGTCTACTGAGCAGGGTTGGCTAATGAAGGATTTTCTTGTTTTGGCATATTGAGTTCAATTGATTTGTTTGTTGGTTCTAGTTGATCAAGGAGATGAATATTAAGTAAGAAAGTTGTATTCAATCCAACTTGACAATGTAAGATATAAATAAAAGGTCAATTTGAGGATTGAGTGTGTGCATGAAAATAGAAGATTTGAAGATGGCAAGAAGAAGTGAATTTGAAGGATAAGCAAAATATCCTTATGGAGTTGCAAAGATACATTTGATCAGGAAGGATCAAGTATTAAAGCCAGAATTGAGATCTATAATCAGCAATTTAGTTGCATCAGAAATCAAGTCATCTCATTGTTATTCTCTAACCATTGTAATAGTGATCTAAATCCGTTAACAGAGTTGGCTTAACAACTATTTGTAAATCCTCTAACAAGGTGACATTTCTACTTGAAGTATCTTGAAGACCTCTAACAAGGCTACTCCTTTTAAATCCTCTAATAGGGTCACACCTAACAATGTGTTTTGTAACCTTTAACAGGGTTGGATCTTAACAAGGTTCACTTCAAAAGAGTGAAAATTAATAATTAGTTGCAAATGGTGTTTTTTCCCAAATTGGGTTTCCACATTAAATCTTGGCGTCACTTGTGTTCATGCTATTTACTTTATGTGTATGAAAGTAAGCTAAGTTTAAGGTTTATCATAGTTAATCATATTAAGATTAGTATATTCAGTTATTGCCAAGTTATAGTTGATTCGCAATGCTTGCTGGGTTATAGTATTTGCTAGTGTTAACCGAGTGCCTGTGTGTTTGTCGAGTAACAACATAATACAGTTTAATCAAAGTTTAAGTTTTGATTTGTATTGACATTTAAGGGATCTAGGACTTTTTTTTGTGGTAATTGATTCACTGCTCCCCTGTCAGTTACTCCTCCTATATTTCCAACAGTATTAGGGATCATCCTTGTTATATGTATACGACTACTTTAGTTAAAGAGCTTTAAAGATTTCATGCCTAGGTGATGCAGAGATCTCCCTTAAATAGAAATAATGATGAGGTGTGGCCTTAAAACACTTCAAACACCCCAAAATGGAGTCAAGAGAGGGCTCTAAACCTTTGGAAAAAACTTACTCACAAACATGGCCTAGGCACCCAAAATGCACAACTAGGTCTTAAAGCACAAAATCTCCAAATAGTAGGTTTTTGCTTGAGAATGGAACCTATGATTTTATAGGGGAGTGGGAAGGTTCCTTAACATCCAAAAAACTCAAATTGGTGGGTTTGAACTGCCTATCTTATTCCCAAAGATTAAAAATAACAATATTGCCTTTTAGGCCTAGGAGCCCAAATTAGCCCTATTTATGAGGTAATTGGATTTTAGTTTAAAAATACTCCAAAACATCCAAAAAAAACTTCAAATATGGATACTCTTTTGGAAGAAGTATAAGATCCCAAACTTTTAGACTCCAGATTGGTCAGATGACCCCCTTACCAAAAATGTAGCAATTTCCACAATTAGGCCTAGTTGCTAGGTTTACAAAGGAAGTACTAACTAGAAAATTTCTTAGGCCAAGTGACCCCCCAAGATACTTGAAGGGATAAATTAGAGATCACAATCCACCAATAGTTTGGTTTTATCCATGCCCGAAGTGCTATTGCAACTTCAATTCACTCTAGACATTGCCAAACACATTGAGATGTTTGGCCTAGTGCTTGAGTGCAAAAATAATAGATCTATTCCCCATGCTCCAAGATTTTTGAATCTTAGAATACATGGTACTAACTTGAATTATCTAGAGAAACAAGGAATTCCAAGGGTGGAATTGCAAGTTAGGGCATTTTTGGTTTAAAACTGTCAATTGAAACAGTGATTTGGTGCACCCGGCAGAGATCCTTCAATATCTTTTGAATTAGAAAACTTGAAGGCTTAAAATTAATTTCATTTTCCTTCTAACTCAACCAAGAATCCAAATAAAAAAAAATCAATCCTACCAATCCGTACCAGTCCGTACATAGTCATTTTGTTGTTGTTTTACAAGAAAAATAAGGACTTTTATTGATAAAAATGCTCAAGTACAATTCTTTGTCTTCTACCTACTTGCAAGGGCTATATGAAGACCTTTCCCAACCATGCCAACCAATTTTGAAAGGTTGTGTCTATTGGGAGTTTGAATTGAAAAAGTTGACAACTTTTTGAAAAAGTTATCAAGCAACTTTTAGTGCACAATGCAACTTTTTGCATGGTATGCATCAATCACACTTTTCCCCTACTAAGACCTTTCTAAAGGATCCTAATGATGCAGGAGCATCTCGGGGTAGTTGGCTATCTTGCATGATTAAGGGATTTTGGTGGGGTTGAGTGGACCTATTTGGGTCTTGGGTAGTTAATTTTGATGTATTTAATAATTATTATAAGCCTTTAAAAGCATTTGACATTTAATTTATGTTGGAGGCTGACTTGTGGCTCTTCAAGTATTTAATATTAGGCATATTTAGTTTTTAGCATTTTGGGCTGACTTGTGTCTTAGATTGGTATATGTAGGGGTTGTGGTGGAGTCTTTAGTCATTATTCATCCATCTTGGAGAAGAGGAGGTGGTAGAGGAGCAAATTTTGAGAAAGGCTAGTAGCTGAGGCTCGGAAAACAAGGAGATTGTTTGGTGGGTTTGTGAGTACCAATTGGATCTTCCTTGAGGTTTCTATTAGAGTGTGGATATGGACTAGTTAGGGTTTGGATTGGATCTTGAGGGATTTTGTAGAACTATTACTTTCTTCATATTTGGTCGTAAACGAGAAGGCCTTACAACCTGGCACATTGCATGTAATCGGTTATATCTATGAATAAATTATTGTGACTTGGCTTCAAATCTTACATTGGTGTTTATCTTCCGTTGTGTGGTTATTTTCTGAGGACTAGGAAATCTCCTTTGGGGATTCTCCTACTTTGCATTGCATCACATAAGTAAATGGATATGAGATGGTAAATGTGGTTAGTGATCAATGTGGACAGAAAACCTATGGAACACTAAGGATGGAGGTGAAGAAACAGAAGAAGAGAAAGGGAAAGAGTGTACAAGTTGAAAACTTTAAGGAGATGTATGTGAAGAATCAGTTTGGGATATATGTGTTGGATCTCGGAAGATGTTCTTCCAGCTATTAAGGACATCTTTTTGCACCTAGGGAGTCTAATGCAAGAGCATCCCGGGGTAGTTGGTTATCCTGCATGATTAAGGGATTTTGGTGGGGTTGAGTGGACCTATTTGGGTCTTGGGTAGTTAATTTTGATATATTTAATTTAATTATTGTAAGCCTTTAAAGGCATTTGAAATTTAATTTTTGTTGGAGGTTGACTTGTGGCTTAGATTGGTATAAGTAGGGGTTGTGGTGGAGTCTTTAGTCATTATTCATCCATCTTGGAGAAGAGGAGGTGGTAGAGGAGCAAATTTTGAGAAAGGCTAGTAGCTGAGGATTGGAAAACAAGGAGATTGCTTGGTGCATTTGCGAGTACCAGTTGGATCTTCCTTGAGGTTTCTACCAAAGTGTGGAACTAGACTAGCTAGGGTTTGGATTGGATCTTGAGGGATCTTGCAGAACTATTACTTGCTTTATATCTGGTCATAACCAAGAAGGCCTTATAGCCCGACACATTGCATGTAATCAATTATATCTATGAATAAATTATTGTGACTTGGCTTCAAATCTTGCATTGGTGTTTATCTTCCGTGGTGTGGTTATTTGTTGGGGGCTAGGACATCTCCGTTGGCGATTCTCCTACCTTGCATTGCATCACCTAAGGACTTAAAATGTTAAAACAAACATGCAACACACCTACCCTAACCTAGGAACAAGATGTGCCTATGGACCATAGTGAAAACCATTGGTTTATAAAATACCAAAATGGTGACTTGGCCTTACTTTTTATGCTTTATTAGCAACTAAAATATCTAGATATTGTTATGTATGACCCTTAGGTATGAATTCCCTTGGGTGAAGTTTGATGAAGACCTTGAAAAGGTTTGATGCCCCAAATAGAAGAGATAGGTGCTCTTGCACCAATAGGATTTTTTTTGTTGAGTTTTTAGTTTGAAATCCGTGTGTGGACCAAACTTTATCTCCCCAACGTGATGGGAGTGGGCCTAATAATGTTAGCATGATGTCACGAGGTAGTGACTCTCTTATAATTAGGATCCTTGTAGATTTGCACTGGTGTTGGATGTTCTATTGTTGCAGTGGTACCATTCTCATTCTTATCTCTTGGAGACATTCTCTAGATTTAGTTGATATATCTATGTATTCATAAGGCTCGAATGGAATTTTAAAAAAAAGAATTAAAAATATTTTGAAAATAAAGCTTTACGAATAAGATAATAATCTTCCCCCCCCTCCCCTTTGTGTTGTTTCCACCTAGCTAGTCATATAGCCAAAATTTTATCTAATTGGAGAGAATTGACATAAGACATTCCATTAGAAGAGTTGTCATGTCCCCTTTTCAAAATAATTAAAAATAATAAACTTTGCTAAGGCAAGCAGGCTCCAAAAAAGTGAAGTTTCGGCAAAAGGGGCTAATCTTTGGAAACCAATGGACTAATAAATAAAAATTATTATTAAATTATATTTTATTAACCCCTCTTGGACGTGAGTTAGGGTTATGCCCCCTTTTAAGGGGTTTGGAGGCATTTTGGGCTCATTCCAGAACTTGATTTTTGCTCATTTCTTTGTTGTTCTTCAGAGGCTGCCAAACCTGTGGAGAAGGAGACCCAAGAACAAGAGTTTTTAGGTTTCCAGGAAGGCTAAGGATGGGAGTTTGAAGCCATTCCATGTGCATGCTCATACAGAGTTTTCCTTTGTGCTGAATAGTGCAGATTTGTGGGTTTTCGGGTTTTTTTTGGTATGAGTTTGGTGTTTTTAGTTGAGTATTTCATATCAGTTTGGGTTGCTGTTGTATTTTAGACTTTAAGATGTTAAAATAGAGCTGAATATATTTATTGGGACGTGATTAAACTTCTGAGATAGATTATTAGTGTTTTGTGGTGTTTTCGGGCATTTTTGTGTTAATTTCGGGAGCCCGATGAGCATAGTTTTTGTCCTACATTTGTGAGTTGTTGTGTAAAGGCTATACAGATCTGGAAATGTTATTTTGTAGGCCGTTATGCTGCTGAAATTTATGTAAAAATTTCCATTTTCAGATTTATTAATAATTTGTGAAGTTGTGAAGTTTTTTGGCACTATTTTGGACATACCCGATTTGGGTTTATTTGAGAAATTGGTGGATCTTTGTAATATTGGTTGTTTGGTTTTAAAAACCTGATTTGAGGCTTGAAATATCATGTAAAATTAGAAAAGGGACATTTCAGTGGTATCAGAGCCATGATCTTGCCAGCCTGAGGGTTTGTAGAAGCTTGCATGTCAGTTTTGACAACTACCCAGATCTTGCATGTCAGTTTTGACAACTACCCAAATCTTGCATGTCAGTTTTGACAACTACCCAGATCTTGCATGTCATAATTTATGGTTGCATGTTGCTTCTAATTAGTTTCATGTCAAAATTTATTGTCGCATGCAACTAAGTGAAAGAGAAAAAAGATATTTGCAGCAAGAAAAGAATAAAGAAATTTTGATCAAACCTCCAGTTGAAAGTAAAAGTACAAAATCCAAGGAAGGGGAAAGTATGGCTGATCCAGATGAGATGGCAAAGAAATTCTTCCAAGACATCCAAAATACTCAGAAGCAAACATTGGATAGTTTGGCAGAAACTAGAGAGGCTTTGTGAATATTGACAGAAAAACTACAAGGAGTTGCATCTATTAATGAGAAAGGGAGCACTTTAGAGGAGCCAAGAAATCTGAGATCCATACCATCTAAATCAACCAAAACTATTTTCTTGCTTGCAGATGAGCCACCAGTACCAAATCCAGCCATTAATCCTGTGGAAGAGGTTACAGGTAACTTGATTACTTTAAGAGTTACTTACAATGGCTTAGATGATGACTTTCGTAGTTCGGTTCCTTTTAGAGAATATGTGGATATGATGAACACTTTGATGCCCAAGAAAGAGAATAGGAGGGAGCATGACATAAGTGGAAGAGAGCTCAAAAATAAAATAAGCAAATTTACAGCACCTACTTTTGATGGAACAAATAAAATTTCAGCTAGAGCATGGCTACAAAAATTACAGACTTTCTTCACACTTAACCCCATGAAGGAGAGTGATGCTGTTCAATTTGCAAGTCTACACTTGGAAGATGTAGCCTATGATTGGTGGTATCATGGAATGACTACTCAAGGTCAGGATCAGGTAACTACATTTGATGATTTCAGTCAAAGAGTGATAGATAGATTTGATCTCAAGGATGATGAAGAGTACTTTAAAGAATTGTCAAAGTTGAAGCAAACCAAATCAGTTAATGAGTATATAGAAAAATTTCAAAAAGTGGCTGTTATGGTACCTGATATGAGTGAAAAGAGGATTGTTTATCTTTTTCTTGATGGTTTAGAAGATTCTGTTAAGGGTATGGTTAAGGCTTTCTCACCCTCAACCTTATAGGAAGCTATCAAAAGAAGCTTGCAACTTGAAACTTGCGTGCCTATAAAATCAGTCACTAATAAAAAACCCCCAAATCTTTGGCAACATAAGGAAAATTTTCAAAAAAAGACTTTCCCAACACTACCACCAAAAGATGTGATAAATGTGGCAAAAAAGAAGGTAGATGAAGAGACTAGGAGTGAATTACGAAGGAAAAAGCTTTGTTTTACTTGTAGAGAACCATGGGTTCCAGGACACAGATGTTTGGGGAAAGGTCAAGTGCACTGTATTGAAGTTGCTTCAGAATTTGATTTAGATGAGCATGAGGAATTTCATGATACTAAGGAGGAGGTAGAAGAAGAGAAAGAAAAAGAAATCAGCAAGGATGGCACTTTAGCAACATTATCAGGAGTCCCAAGATACCATCCCTTCCAAATTCGAGGGGTACTAGCAGGGAAAAGGTTGACAATTCTTCTTGATAGTGGGGCAACTCACAATTTTATTGATGAGGGATTTGTCATGAAAAGAGGGCTTAAAGCAGAAGATTTTGAGAGATTCAATGTTACTATAGCTAATGGATTCACTATGCCTTGCACACGGGTGGTGAAACAACTCAAGATGACTGTAGGAGATTATGAGTTATGTGATGACTTCTATGTGGTTGGTATTGGGGAGACAGATCTTGTATTGGGTGTTCAATGGTTGCACTCTATTGGAGGCTATTACATGAACCATCAAACTATGGAGTTTAAATTTCATTCCAATGGGAAAGAAGTCATACTGAGAGGTTTATCGAATGGAGCACCTAAGGCGCTCTCTGCAAAGAGGTTGGAGAGGACTTTTCGAAGAGAACAAGTAGCATGGGCAACAGGAGTCATAATCCATCCAACAAGCTCTCCAAAGAATCAAGGTAATTTCCATTTTGAAATTCAAAATATTCTTGATAAGCATAGTATAGTTTTCAATGACTTGCCTCTAGGATTACCACCAGATAGAGGTTTTGAGCATGTTATAGAGTTAGAACAGGGTGCCAAACCAGTTATAACAACCCCATACCGCCATCCAAGAGGTTATTAGGAAGAAATTGAAAAAACTATTCAAGAACTCCTGGACATGGGATTCATAAGGCCTAGCTCTAGTCCATTTGCATCATCTGTGGTACTTGTCAAGAAAAAGGATGGTACAATGAGAATGTGTATAGACTACAGGGCTCTAAACAAGAAGATCATAAAAAATAGGTATCCCATACCACGCATAGATGAACTCATTGATGAGTTACATGGTGCTGTATACTTCTCAAAAATTGACTTAAGATCAAGGTACCATCAAATCCGAATGAGGAGTGAAGATGTGGAAAAGACTGCTTTCAGATGTCACTTTGGGCACTTTGAATTTCTTGTTATGCCATTTGGCCTCACTAATGCACCTGCAACATTCCAATCTTGTATGAATAAGGTATTCAGCCAGCATCTTCAAAAATTTGTTTTGGTATTTTTTGATGATATCTTGATTTACAGTAAAACATGGGAAGAGCATCTAAAGCACATAGACACTGTTTTGGGAATCTTGGAGCAGCAATCCTTCTATGCTAAGCTATCTAAATGTGAGTTTGGTTTGACAGAGATCCTATATTTAGGACATATTATAAGTTCTAAAGGAGTACAGGTTGATCAACAAAAAATCCAGGCAATTTTGGATTGGCCTCCACCCACTAATCTTACACAGTTGAGAGGTTTCTTCGGGTTGTGTAGCCACTATAGAAGATTTGCCAAGGGATTTTCTCAGCTTGCTGCCCCCTTGACTGATTTGACAAAGAAAGGAGCTTTTGTTTGGACATAAGAGGCACAAAAAACATTTGATAAACTTAAGGAGGTAATGAGTTCATGCCCCGTGCTTGCAATTCCAGATTTCTCTTTACCTTTTGTTATTGAATGTGATGCTTCTGGAGAAGGTATAGGGGTTGTCCTAACTCAAAGGGGACATCCAATAGCATTTGAGAGTAGAAAATTAAATCAATCAAAGAAAGGTTACTCCATCTATGATAAGGAAATGTTGGCAATCATGCATGCACTTCATAAGTTTAGACAATATTTGGTATGTGGGAGATTCATTGTAAAGACAGACCATAATAGCCTCAGGTTCTTCTTGAACCAAAGGGATTTGAATGATCGTCAACGAAAATGGGTAAGCAAATTGCAAGCTTATGATTTTGATATTGAATACATGAAAGGAAAGAATAATGTGGTTGCTGATGCTCTCTCAAGAAAGCCCACTTTGTGTTCCTTATCATCTATCTCTGCTGATTGGAAAGTCTCCATAATTTTAGAGTATGCTAAAGATTCCTTTGCCACCAAGATTTTGGATAAGTTAGTGGATGATAACAGGTACAAGGTTGTTGATGAATTGATTTATTACAAGAACAGGATCTTCTTAGTGCCAGGATCAAAAACTAAGGAGAGGATATTGAGGGCCTTTCATGACACACCTTTGGCTGGTCATCAGGGATACTTCAAGACATACAGGAAAATTCGAGAGCGGTTTTCATGGAAGGGTATGAAGGAGGATGTCCTTAAACACATTAAAGAATGTATGGTATGCCAACAAAGCAAGAGTGAGCAAAATTTTCCTGCAGGGTTGTTGCAGCCACTTCCTATTCCTGAACAAAAATGGGAAAGTATTTCCATGGACTTCATCACTGGGTTGCCCAAGGTTCAAGGTAAGGATTGCATATATGTGGTGGTAGATAGACTAACTAAGTATGCACATTTCTTTCCTGTCACATCTGATTTCAAGGCATCACAAGTGGCCGAATTGTTCTTCAAGGAAATTTTTAGATTACATGGCTTGCCTAGAAACATTGTTAGTGACTGGGACAGTAGATTCCTCAGCTCTTTTTGGAAGGAGCTCTTTCATTTGGCAGGAACTAAACTCACTCCCAGTACTAGCTATCACCCTCAAACAGATGGACAAACAGAGATAGTTAATAAATGGATAGAGGGATATTTGAGGAACTATGTTTCAAATCAACAACATGCTTGGGTGAAATGGTTACACCTAGGGGAGTATTGTTACAATACATCTCATCACATGTCTATTGGTATGCCTCCTTTTCGTGCTCTTTATGGTTATGATGCCCTTTCTTTTGTTGATCTAATACTTTCTGATAGCAGAGTATCTGCAGCAAGTGATTTCATTAAGCAAAGCCAAGACATAATAAGGTCCGTCAAGGATAATCTACAACATGCACAGAACCAACAAAAGTTATATGCTGATAGGAAAAGGATTGAAAGATCTTTTGAGGTGGAAGATTTGGTATTTGTTAGGTTGCAGCCATATAAGCAAAGCACCTTGAAGAGGAATGGGGTAGAGAAACTCAAGCCAAGGTTCTATGAGCCTTATAAGATCATCAAGAAGGTAGGAGAGGTAGCTTATGAATTGGAGCTCCCACCAAATAGCAAAATACATAATATTTTCCATGTATCTTGCCTAAAGAAGGTTCTAGGCCAGAAAACCATGGTATCTACAGAATTACCACATCTTGATGATGAAGGGAAATTAGTTTTGATATCATAAGAGATTTTGGATACAAGAGAGAAAAGATTGAGAAACAGGAGCGTCATAGAGCATTTGGTCAAATGGAAAGGATTACCACTAGAGGATGCAACTTGGGAAGGAGCACATATTCTTGAGAATTCCAACCTTCATTGCTTGAGGACAAGCAATATTTGGGAGGGGAGGACTTGTCATGTCCCCTTTTCAAAATAATTAAAAATAATAAACTTTGCTAAGGTAGGCAGGCTCCAAAAAGGTGAAGTTTCGGCAAAAGGGGCTAATCTTTGGAAACCAATGGACTAATAAATAAAAATTATTATTAAATTATATTTTATTAACCCCTCTTGGACGTGAGTTAGGGTTATGCCCCCTTTTAAGGGGTTTGGAGGCATTTTGGGCTCATTCCAGAACTTGATTTTTGCTCATTTCTTTGTTGTTCTTCAGAGGCTACCAAACCTATGGAGAAGGAGACCCAAGAATGGGAGTTTGCAGGTTTCTAGGAAGGCCAAGGATGGGAGTTTGAAGCCATTCCATGTGCATGCTCATACAGAGTTTGCCTTTGTGCTGAATAGTGCATATTTGTGGGTTTTCGGGTTGTTTTTTGGTATGAGTTTGGTGTTTTCAGTTGAGTATTTCATATCAGTTTGGGTTGTTGTTGTATTTCAGACTTTAAGATGTTAAAATAGAGCTGAATATATGTATTGGGACATGATTAAACTTCTGAGATAGATTATTAGTGTTTTGTGGTGTTTTCGGGCATTTTTGTGTTAGTTTCGGGAGCCCGATGAGCATAGTTTTTGTCCTACATTTGTGAGCTATTGTGTAAAGGCTATACAGATCTGAAAATGTCATTTTGTAGGCCGTTATGCTGCTGAAATTTTTGTAAAAATGTCCATTTTCAGATTTATTAATAATTTGTGAAGTTGTGAAGTTTTTTGGCACTATTTTGGACATACCCGATTTGGGTTTATTTGAGAAATTGGTGGATCTTTGTAATATTGGTTGTTTGGTTTTAAAAATCTGATTTGAGGCTTGAAATATCATGTAAAATCAGAAAAGGGACATTTCAAGAGTTTAGATAAAGTTTTGGGTAAAGTTTCATAATAGAAGGACATGGAGTTGAATTTGAAATTTAAGAGGTCTCGGGTAGATTATCTTAACATATTAAAGCTGCACATGCCAAAATTAGATATATCTTTAATACCCATCTCCAATTTCAATTTTGTCAAAGTCAATTTAACAATTGCCAAATCTTTGGCCTATCACTAAATTAAGGAAAATGTAGATAAGGTTTACAATAGAATTGACCCCTGACATACATGTTTGCTTCTCAAGGGAAAACCTAGTGACAAGTAAGTCAATTTGTGAGTTGATCTCTTAGGACATTTTTAAGTACTTAGAGGCAACTTTGGCCAAAAGTGTGGATATATTGTTAAGTTTTTGACAAAAATATGAAAGGATTGGGTAGAATGTAAAGTATTTGACACAAAGTAAAGAGTATTACTCGCCTAGTTTGATTTTTGAGAAGCTCACAACTTCTTTCTAGACCTCACTACACCAAGGAAAAATGTAGAGATGGTTTGTGGTAGACTTGACATAACGGATTACTTCTTTAGCAAGGAAATTTGCGAGTTGAATACTTTGAACACTTTGAGGAAGTTGGAGGCTAATTTCCAAGCTTCAACTAGAAAAGTGCATAAAATACCAAGCATTTGACATTATTATTTTTTACATAGAATACAACCAATTATTAAAGAAAATTATTTCCTTAATTAAATTGTCGAGAAGCTTGTAGTTTCTTTTAATGCCCAAGTATGCTAGAAGACTAATCTAATCCAAAGAAATATTATAATATAATCAAATTTATATTGTTATGGAAAGATAATGATTATATGTTAAATTTTGCTAATGATTGAGAATTAAAGGATTGCTTTCCTAAAGGAAATATGAATAGATGACGATGAGTCCTCCATGATTTGTGTGCTGTCATGTAATCATATTTTTCACAATGGAAATAAGAGAGGAGTAGGAGCGAGTGGACACCACTAAGATAAATGATTTCAATGCGAATTGCACCTTGCACTTGTTATAAGTGACAAATTGATTTAGTTTATTGAAGAATGAACCATTACCAACTTCTGAAAAATTTCCTCCAAATAATCCGGAATTTTGCACAACTCCAAAGCTACAATATTTTTTGAGCCCAACATAAAACCCTCCCATATTTCGCCACATCAACGGCGTAGGATTACTCATTCTCCTCCACACGTCAATTATCTTTCGATATTTAGGCCTCGGATTCCCTTACAAGCTACTTCTATATTTAGATACACATTATGTATCTGACAGGATGATTCTCGGAACGTAATATATACATGGCGTATCTGGCTACAGTAACGCTCTGCCTTCACCTGGCTGCGAAAAAGACAGGGTGACCTGCACCGTGGGAGGAGGGAGGCGAACAATTCGTCGTTGTACATCTTTTTTATGAAAAAAAAGTGGCGGGATCGTTTAATAGCCGAAGAAGTAGGAGCTCCCCGCAAGCCCAATTCGATTTCTTCGTCACAGTTTTTAAAAGAATTTGGTACTGGGAAGAGGATTTGAGAAATATTTTTGGTTTTGTCTGTGGGAGTGTCTGGTTGAAAAATGTCATACGGTTGGGAAGGGCCACCGCGCGAATTCGAGCGCGAGATCACGAATTTCATGGATGTAGATGATGATGATGAAGACGACGATGTGGGCACGGCTTTGGTGGAACTTTCGCCCGAATTCTCGTCCCTTTCGAAATGGGATGTCTCAGATTATTGGAACCCTAATATTGTATGTTTTATGTTCTCTGCGGTTTCTTTTAATTGCCGTCGTAAGGGTTTTTCTAAAATAGTTTTTAATCCTTCCTTTCCTGGGGGAAATTTTAAAATGCAAATTTTTTCAGTACCGGGTTCGAAGTGGATGAAACCCTAATTTTGGCTCTGTTCTTTAATTATCTGTTCAATTTGGTAATGTGCAGGGGGCGGGTCTCAGAAATATGGGAAATACGTGCTATATGAATTCTGTGTTGCAGTGCATTACTTATACGGTGCCGCTTGTCGAGGCACTTCGCAACTGCGATCATAAAATTCCATGTGAGTAAAACGCATGAAGTACCGTTTGGCTACAATTGATTTTCATGAGAATGTTGAGCATTATGGGTTTTTTTGGTTGGTGGGGGCGTAAAGAACCACTACGGCGTTGTTTCAACCTAGAAGAACTTACTAGGGTTTTATACATTGCAAGAGTTCTATATTTCTTTTTTGTGTATGTGCTCCATCATTTGGGTGTTTTTTTTTTTTAATTATATAATTGCAGTTTGGGTATTAATATTCTGTGAGAGGCCTATTCTCCCTTTTCTGGGTGTTTATTTTTCTTCGATTTTGAAATGTTGGCGAATCAGGGGGTGATGTAACTTTCAGTTTGAAGTCTGTTCTTTTTGGTCTTGATATTTACCTAAAGTCATGAGTGAATGTATTTTTTGTTGATTATTTCAGGGTTATTAAATGAAGGGTGCTTCTTTGACGGTTATGTTGCTCGTGGTTTTATTTTCTTGTTGTTGGTTTGAAACGTACGCTGTACACACTTTTGGAGTTGATTTTTCACAGGGTTTGAAAGTTGGAACACATGCACTTTTTGGTTGACGTTGCGTAGGTTTCGAAATAGATGCTATTTGATGAGTGAATTTGCGTAGGGTCTGTAATCGATGTTTTTGAGGGTAGAATCTGACATGTATGCTTTCTGGGGGTTGGTTTTGCCGCTGGTGTGAAAAGTTCTCTTCCTGGAGTTGATTGTTGAGGAGGGTTCGAAATGTATCGTTTTCTTCCGAGGGTTTGAAATGTATGCCTTTTGGTGTTGATTTTACCTACTTTTTGCAATGTATGATTTGCTTTGTGTTTTTCTTTGTTGATTAGGGTTTTAAATGTTGCTCATTTTTTTAATTCAGTCACAGTATTTAGTGTTTGAAAATTAGGTGTTTTTGGTGTTTATTGCGTGGGTATTAAATGTTGGTTCTTATGTCGTGTAACCTATGAAATTGGGTGCTTGACGTCTGTTTGTACTACTCAGGGTTTGAATTGCAGTAATTTTAAGACTTGGTTTAGAGGTCTTCCGGCATCTTTACAAACTGTAGATATGTCATTTGTTTTGGTTAACTATATTATCTGATCTTATCCTTTTGGCATTGATATTCGTTGGGGTTTGAAATGCAGGTACAATTGAAGGTTTCTGTGCCCTTTGTGCTCTTCGGGACCTTGTAGATTTATCTCTGTCATCCCAAGGGGAAGTTATAGAGCCCACAGTTATGTTTGAAAATTTGAGCAACATGTCATCCTCTTTTCAGAAATGGCAGCAAGAAGATGCTCATGATTACTTGCATTCACTTCTTGAGGATTTGGATAACTGTGCTTTGGGGACAGGACAGTTTAACCCATGCTCGTTTTTTCAAGGGAGTAGTTTTGTGAAGAAAACCTTTGGCGGTTGTCTCAGAAGTCAGGTATGTTTTTTTGTCAAAGTACAGTCGCATCAATTTTGATTTTGGGCTTGTTTTAATTCCAAGAGATGGAGGCTAAAAGGATGGTGGCCTTTTATAATAGGTAAAGTGCGCACATTGTTGTCACTGCTCGAATGCATTCGAACCGTTCATTGATTTGAGCTTGGAGATAGATGAAGCTGATTCCTTGGCAAGTGCACTTCAGTCTTTTACCCGTGTGGAACCAATTGTTCCCGACTCCAAGTATCGTTGTGATAAATGCCATCAAAATGCACCAATTTTAAAGCAGTTCACAATCAGCCAACTGCCTGATGTTCTGGTAATTCAGCTCAAGCGTTTTTCCAATAATGGGCTTTTTGGTGATAAACTACAGAAAATGGTTGCATATCCTCAAGTCTTAGACATGGAGCCCTTTTTAAGCAACCCTCAACAAGAAAAAGTAAGCTTGGTTTAGTTGGATCTGTTAAGCATTTCGCATTCGCAATATTTATCTGTTTTTGGCTTGACTTGATTTGTATATCTTCTGCATTATAGGTTGAGATGAAATATGAGCTTTATGCAGTACTTTTGCATGCTGGATTTTCTCTAAATTCCGGTCATTATTACTGCTTTGTACGCTCCAGCTATGATGACTGGTATGAGATGGATGATTCACAGGTGATTAATCCTTAAACGCCTTCAATTTTTACTTTATTCGTTTCTGTTCGTGTCTAAAACACGTTGCTTTTAAAAAAATTTCTTAGGTGTCAGTGGCAACCGAGGGAACTGTTATGCGTCAGCAGGCATACATTCTCTTTTATTTCCGAAAAGGGACCCAGTGGTTCTCGGATAGCTCGACTGCTAGAGTGAACAATGAATCCAGTTCCATTGGTTCTCCCAAGTCAGTTCTAGAAGAGACGATTACAAGTGAAGAATCATCATCATCTCGTGAGTTGAGTGAAGCTGATGGTAGCGGTACTGAATTTTCAGATGGAATATATTCAAATGTGAATCCTGAAATGTTATCCAATGGAACTACAATGAATCATGATACTCGATTGAATAGTTCTCATTGCAGTTCAAATGTTGATGACGTGGGGAGCTCTGCTGCACCCGTCTCATCATGTACGTGTAACGTTGAGCCCGTCAGTCTCAAAGACACTTCTGAAACTTCCATGGCACACACATCCCTGGGAAAACCAGAACCTTTGACAGCTTGCCCAGAACAGAAACAAACAAATTCTGGAGAGGATTCCGGGGACACTAAGTGCTCATGTTTGTCAGTGGATGCAAGCAGTAACAAAACGTTGGAAATCCAATTTAGTGGTAAAAAGAGGTTCTTACCAGCGAAAAACTACCTGAACGGAAAGAAAACCAAAAGGTGGATGGGGCTTGGATATGGCAGATTTTGTTATGTTGCATCTTCTGGACGCAGAGAACGGGCTAAGAGTGTCAGTCCATGTAAAGGCAGAAAATCAATTATAGCCAATTTTCAAAAAAAGCGCGGGACATTTCTTTCTTAGGTAGTAGTTCTTACATCTCCGATCAGAAAGATGTGAATAGCAGAAGGGGTTACATTACAGTAATCATGTCCTGATACAATGTTAGGAATTGCACAACATGGACGACTGTTAAGAATTTTCAGTCAGAGTTTATAAATAACTAATTATAACCTTATCCAACTCGATCGGTCAACCTAATACAAAGATGTTTTAACAAAGAAGCCAAAACAAGAAGCCACAGTCAGGGTAGAGTACGTAAAAGCAATTTTGCTAGTTGTGGGTAAATGCCAGCAAAATTTTTGGCATATGAGATAGGGTGCTGCTATTTATCAGAGGATACTTGTAGTCCTAGGGTTTCTTGTTTTGGGTTTTGTTGCAACTGTGTATCATATTTTGACTTATCGAACTCTTTATATGTAATTTCAAGCCAGAAGGCTTTGATTTTTGTATTCTAGAACTAGATATTAACATCTGACTTATAATTTGTTTAATTTTAGTCTATATTTGTGATTTGAATTTAATAAATCTTCCTGAGGATTGTTATAAATTTATATGATTTTAAAATTATGGGTTTTAACGAGCTAAATTTTATAAATGGATGATTGGATGTGAGAACATACACTCGTTATCTGTCTCGCAGATAAAAAATGGTAGTCGCTAGACTCCGATTCTGGTGTTAGTATTTTAACGCTAGAAATTGAACATCTGACATATTTGTAATGTGTTTAATTGTACTGACATAATTGATATTGCTCTCATGTAAAAGGATAGTTCTAGATTTTCTTGATTTTTGAACTCCGGCTTCTAGTCACCCACAAGCTCTTGCAAATCTTTATATCGCCCGACAAGCTCTTGCAGAACTTTATATCTGCATCCATTTTTTTAGTCTTCCTAGCTGGCATAATTAAAGTCTTGAATTTTTCTTTTCTTTTGAGCTGTCTGTGCCTTATAGTTATACTAGTCTAAGGATAAATGTATTTCTCATTGGCTACTTCTTGCAAAAAGGAGTTAATCTCCTTATAGAAGTTTTTAAACCCACAAACTCTGTTAAAACCTTATTTACTTACGCCTTCTTTTTTAGTCTTCCCAACAGGCATAATTTTAAGCTCCATTGCTACTTCTTGCACAAGAAGTCTTATAATTCATAAAAATGCATTGGACATCGTTTACAGAGGTTTCTATCTGTAAGGATACTGTTTTCTACTTGATAGGGCTTACTCTCGACTGACCTAATTACATATATGTGCAATCTGTAAGGATACTGTTTTCTACTTGATAAGGCTTACTCTCGACTGACCTAATTACATATATGAGCAAGCAAATCGCATGTTGTATCCCTGACTATTTTGGTAAGGCAAAACAATGATTACTGAGTGCTATAATATCCGGTGAAATCGCTTTCCCATCGTAAACTTTGCTAACATTGGCAGCTGTCTTTTTGTTATGGCTATAAACTGCACGTTCTTCGTAGGAAAAAATTCATCTTGATTACGTTAAAATTGACCCTAGTACATTTGCCTACTTTTGGTAATTCCAATTCTAGCGGTAACAGCACTCATTCATGCCTTTTAGATCTAAACTCATCTTTTAGATCTGCACTCATTTTTGCTGTACTAACTGCCATCCTTAGAATGGTTTTCACGGTAGTCTCAATTAACATTATCAAGCCTTCTCGTTTTAGGGGGCCAAGAAAATACTCATTCATCATCAAAACATAACTGGTTACTGCCAAGATAATTTGTGTGTATAGGATGCATATTATCTTCTCCAATAAGACAAAAAACGAATGGACTGAAATGTAGAAGCTTTCTACAGTAGGCGTTATTAACTTTAAGTGTACTCTCTCTTCTCGGGAGGATTAGAAAACTCTCCTTCAAGATTAGAACTGATTATTGCCAAGATTATAACTGGTTTGTTTATGCGATAACTATAATTTTCTTGAATAAGAATAATACTGAAATGCAGAAGATTATTATGACGATGTTGGATGTCTCAAGAGACTGTTTTTACTTGGCGGTGGTTAAATGTTCAATCTATGATGATGTTTTCTGTTGCTTTTCTTTCTCTTTGCATAAATAAACAGTCTGATCTGCCACGTGTTCTATGGAGACGCCTATTTAGCCATCAGAAACCTAAATTTCTCAGTAAGATTTAGATTTCTGATGGTAGCTTAGACACTGGCCATGTTCTAGTAAGCATTTGTCACATAACGTGTTTGTGGAGGACATTAAAACAGTCTGTTTAAGATCCTCGTATTTTAGGCATAGAAACTGGTCTTATCTCGTTGCCTGAGAGGTGTTCGAGTTGTTATGTTGAAGCGGGAATCTGTTATTCTGCATTATATTTTATTTGTTCTTTAGGAAAATGGTCAAATTAGACAATTGGAACATGATTTTGAAGCCATTGTAAAGAATGAACAATAGAAATTAGAGATGCCGAGCGTTTTTAATCTTAGAGCTCTCGGAAAGTGCCAGTAAAAGCATTTTGAACCAATTTATTCTATTTTTGTTCAGGTATCTTCAGCACCGAGAACAGATCATTATTCTTCTAACAAGCATAGATCATTGTTTACTCTAGTGCATGCAAACCTTAACGTTAACAACATGAGGCTTCGAAACATACACCATTCGAGGGTACTGAACAGTTGGTTTTTAATTAATAAAAAATGTCCTCTGAAATTAGATATCTAGAAATTGCGGAAAAGTATTAATCTGCATCAGTAAGGGTGCATCGATCCTCTGTTTTAATTCACAATTTTTTTTTCACCTGTGCTGTGGTTAAAAGGTCAACAATTCAGACGTAGACTCCAGTACATATTAGAGATGAAGAAATTTAGACGTCGAATCGAGTGCAGATTCCAAATGAAGAAAATCGAAATTTAGACGTCGAATCGAGTGCAGATTCCAAATGAAGAAAATCTGTGTTAGATGTACTATAATTAGGATTGAGAAATCATACTACGTATATGGAAACTAAATGTAGTGGGTAGTGTTGGCTTTTGAATTAACAGCTTTTGAATAATCTCGTGGAAGAACATTTACATTTAGGGGCAGTTAACTCCCATCGTTAATGCATCTATTCAGATACCAGGACCAACTATAAGGTTATTTAACTCTCTTTCTTCTTCTTCTTTAAGGTCTGCAAGACTTAGGCAGGTGGACCTTAGATTCTTTAGAGGTACTAGTGTAAAGGCATACAACTGAATCTAGATAACAAATAAAACCCCTTAATCTTCTATGTTTATGCAAGCATTCATGGACGTGAAATAGGGAATAATAGAGCGCATGAACTTGATAAACCAAGTGAGAGAAACTCTTTCAATTCTTTAAACATAAAGAAAAAAGATATTCGATTAATGATTGAATCATCAACATAACTTAGGTATGCAACAACAGAGAATATGCAATATCTAAGCTGACCAATCCCTTATCCATTGGGCATCAACTAAATCTTAACATACACATGGACACCTAAAGTATACTCATATATCTAGACATTTGATCTATCTATTTAACTTGCGAATAGACATCTATCTTCATAAAAACTCTGATATTTATTGTAAAATCCTCTTGATGAAACTTGCAACCTTGTCAAAGTAAATAAACATTTACTTGGATCTTTGTTCCAATAGCAAATCCATCTTGACATACAACCTTAAGGGATTACAACTGAGTTTAAGCTCTTTGTTCTTAAACACAAAACATTGCAGATAACAAGGGAAGGAGATGAGAATCAGAGTGAAACTAAGAGAAATGAAGCTCTTGTATTAATCTCACTGAAAACCAATACATTATATGTATGTCAAAACTTATAAAATAACACTAAGGAATGACTGTGTAGTATAAAATGCTTTAAAAGAAAAACACTGTTGTTGTTCATAATAGAGGAATGCTGAGAAGAAAATGGTATCACAGTAATGGGAAAGGATTTCAACCAGACTAGAACTACAGAGTAGTCACACTGTAACGAAAGATATCCAAAAATTGGAACCCTTACAATGAGCAAAGAAGAAGAATTTTCTAGAATTGCCATCTGATTCTAACATATGTCATGCTGAAATTGCCTTCATCAATTGTCTTCATCCTAATATTGCTAAAATTGATCTTCTTCATCTGCCGACAATCAAAAACATTAATTGTTGTAACAAAATATCTGATATATATCTCCTTAAAGTAATTAGTAAAATATCATCTGGAGAAATATCAAATACACATCATCAAATGAGCTGGAGCTTCAAATCTGATCTTGTTTTATCACTTCTGCTTTTGCCATGAAATTCAACTGTACTGTCGGCAAACACTTCATTGCTTCCAACTGCCTGCTTTAACACATTCAACTCATCTTTAAAGTGATCAATGAAATCATATCTTACCAAATCTGATCTCATTCCATTCTGAAAACATCAAATCAACATTTGCACTGAGGAGCCCTCAGAATCATAAAACCTCTTGTAGCTTTTGCCGCTTGAGACTTATGCAAAATCTGATCTCGGAAATGAAAAGTGCATCTTCTCCCGGTCTTGACAGTATATCACACTGCATGTTTCAGATTAAAATCGTGCCTCTGAGGTCCATTTCAAAAATTCAAGTCCCGGGAAAAGAACTGAGTATTAAATTTGAAAAATTTAAAATACTATACAGTTGAACTATATAATATCCCAAATCAAATCAAATCTTTCCTTTTTGAATTTCTGATACGGTGAAATGCTTCTCAACTTTATTTTTATTCCTTTTTCAATTCTCTCTCCAATCCACCGATGTTATGTGTCAAATTCCTATTTGTGAAAATGCACCTAGGCAAGCCCCATACACTTCTGCATTTGAAATATATGCATCTACGATATTACAACCAAATTGTATTATTGTAGCTCTCAAATTCGTCTTTCCCGACTACACGATTACCCCACCTTCAATTTCGTAGCATCAGACACACTATATTAAGCCTCCTCGATCACACGACAACCCGATGTTAGACACACTATATTAAGCCTCCTCAATCACACCACAACTCGATGTTACGATGAAATCGTGACATCTCAAATCTTTAATTTATTGCTTCTGATCCTACAATAATATCTTAATTCATTGCTTCTGATCCTACAATAATATCTTACCTCTAGTTTTTCCCACGTATCGTCGTGGCTCCTTAATCAAAATCTCGTAACATCATATGGCTTCAATCTTCCCTTTACGTTCTCACGACAAACCTCAACTACGCGCCACGTGGCATCTTCGTAGTCATACATTGCTTTGGTCAAAATTTCTCTCATCGCCAATTGGCCGGATGGGCCCCTCCACGGATGAATTGCGAGTCTTAAAAGGTCCCTGCCCCTCAAGACGACTTCTCATACGAGCCTCCATCTTTAAACAGATCATGACAGAATATAACCTTGCCTATGTGGGATAAAGCGTCCTTATTGGTTTCCAACATCTGTCGCCATGCCGTGAAGCTCTACCTTCATCTTTCACGTGGATGTGGGTGGAGCTTGTGGAAAAGATGGCGTCTCCAACCATGGGAAAATCCTCCTCACTTGGCTTGGGAAACCTTTTTCATGCTCATGCTTCCTCTTTCACCTTTCATGTTACGGCTGCATACTTTGAAAGACCTACCTCCAATGTCATGGATGTTGTGGGAAATCCTCTTTACTTTGCCTAGGATGCTCTGTCTTCTTCCCGCGCGGAGATCCCTTGCATCTACGAATGCTCCTTTGAAAAATGAATGTGGTGGTAGTGCGTGCTGGCGATATGGGAAAAAGAGTTGAAACCAGTGATATTTCATGCATTTCAACTTGTTCCTCACCCAATGTGCCTGCAGGTTTGATCTGCCCTAATGGCCTTCCTTTCAACGTGGAGATTTGCAGTTTTAATGGATATTCTCTGCAAACCAAATCTGTTCTTCTAGCCATGGCGTGATCTTCTAAATCTAGAGCCCATGGAAAAGAAGTTGCCAATTTGGTGAAGGAACAAGGAGTTGCTTGTGATGAGTACGCATAAAATAAAAGTGTGGAATCCTTATGCATCTAATGGCATGCTAACATTTAGAAAAATGCTACCCATCATACTGAAACATCTCCTTATATCTTTCATCAAAAATTTGTTTAACCATTGCACCATCATTGTTTGATCTTGTTGCTTAAGTTTCCTTATTTTATGACTTTACCATTTGATTAGTTGGATGAGAGCTTTAGAATAACTCAAGCCTTAATTATAGATCACAATGACCCCTATGCTGTGTTAAAGAAAGATGTTGCTATTTTTTCGCAGCATGGGGATGTTCTTCTTGTTGGAGATTTCAATGCCAGGACAATAAATTGGCAAGCAAGTATTTTTAGCTCCAAAGTAAATGATAACCCTATTTGGCTCACAAAAGAAAGAAATTATCAATGGGAAAGAATATCCGAAGATGCTAAAGGCTGCAATCATTTTGGGGAAGAATTGATCACTCTATGTGGCACATTTGATCTCATAATTTGTAATGGTTTGGCTAGATGGGCTAAGTCAGGCACTTTCACTTGCAACACATACAACGGGTCAAGTGTGGTAGATTATGTAATTTGTTCGCAGAATTTGTATGAAAATATTGAAGAAGTTGCAATTGGAGAACACATTTGGGATCTCAAATCAGATCATAGACCGTTGTACGTAAATTTGTATTGGGCAAAGGATAGGCGGATTGGAGCAAAAACCCAAGGCCCTCAATACCCCCCTTCTCAGGGCAGAATTTTGTTAACTTCAGAAAACAGTAACACTTTCAGAACTACTCTTGAAGAACTTTGTATGGGACACCCTATGTATAAACATGGTGTTAACAGTTATGATTTATCAAATTTGATTCATGAGGCTCTTTCAAAATGCAAGAGAGCAAAAAATAGAAAATCTGAAACTAATTGTTTTCCAGCCAATGCTCCGTTTGATAAGGAATGCAAGAGGGCTAGAAGAAACTTAAGGGAGTCAAATAAAACTAACCTTGACATTAAGGCCTACAAACAGATCCTAAAGAAGAAAAAAATTGATTTTATGTTCACGAGGAGAGAGGAGTTAATTTTCTTGGACAGAAATAACCCCAAACGTTTTTGGAAAGAACTCCAACCAAGGAGAAAACAAACTGAAAATAATAATATTACTGCCACCCAATGGTTTGAATATGCTAAGAAACTTTATGAACAAGATACAAATCTTTTCACTGTGCAAGAGATAGAGGCAGGGATTAAGAAGTTAGGTGGAGGTAAAGCAAAAGACCTTGTTGCGCTCCAAGCAGAATATCTAAAGTGGGGTATGAAAACTCTTGCACCGCACATCACTGAAATTTTCAACAAAATTTGCCAAGAAGGGTTTCCGAAAGATTGGACAATCAACCTTGCAATACCACTTTTTAAGAGTGGTGATGTTAACAATCCCTCCAACTACAGGACTATAATGATCAATCCCCTCTTTGCTAAACTTTTTGGCAGCATGATAGAAACTAGGATCAGCAAATGGGCAGAAGAAAACCATAAACGTGCTAAAGGGCAAGTTGGTTTTAGGCCAAAGCACTCAACAGTGGATCACTGTGTCACTTTGAGACACATTATTGAAAAAGAATGGGAGAAAAAGGAAGAGGTATTTTGTTTCTTTGTCGACTTTAAAAAGGCTTTTGACACCGTCCCGAGAGACAAGCTTTGGTTTAGGATGGAAGAATTGGGGATTCCTATGCATCTCAAAGCTGCTATTCATAGGATGTACGAAAAGGTGAAAGTTAAAATCAGAACTTCAGATGGCATTTCAGAATGTTTTAGGAGCGATATTAGGGTCAAACAGGGCTGCCCTTTTATCTCCTACTTTGTTTGGTTTATATATTGACAAACTGGAAGAGTGGTTAAACATGCAAAACGGTGAAGGCATTCAACTAGGTGAATTTTTTATAAAGCTGCTCCTATATGCGGACGATCTCATTTTAATTGCCAAATCTGCCTATGGTTTGCAAGATCATCTATCTTCTCTTGAGCGCTTTTGCGAAATGGTGGGGATGCAGGTCAATATCAGCAAGACTAAAGTTATAATTTTCTCTAATAATAAAAAACAACACCAACATGAATTTTATTACAATGGAAGTGTTCTTGAAGAAGTTGCGGAGTATAAATACCTTGGCATTGATTTCAACAAAAAACTAAGCTGGTTTAGCTACAGGTATAAAAAGATATTAGGTGGGTGGAAGGCTTTTTATGCTCTTTAGAATAGGTGTCGTGAAGCAGAGTTGTGGGATTGGAAAACTATTCAAACCTTGTTCGGTCTTCTTGTGCTGCCAATTGTTCTTTACGGGTGTGAATTATGGGCCAGCAACACTACTATAGCACAATGGAAACAAATCGAAGGAATCCAAAGTGCTTGATCACAAGCAAGTTTAAAATCAAAAGCACTGTTCCATATGATATCATGCTAAGTGAAATGGGGGTTGCTCCTATTGAGGCACTTGCTATGGTTCGCCTTCTAACTTATCTAAAAAGAATCGAAAAAATGGAAGAGGATAGATGGCCTAAAGTGGTTTTTAGTGACACACTATGTCAGTGAAAAAGGACATGGATGCAACAAAACATCAAATAGATGAGTAAATGGAATATTCAATTCAATATGTGCCCCACAAATAATAAAGAAATAAAGGTCTTTGTCATGGAGAAATTCTACAAGAGAAATTGGAGAAGCGAGATCGGAAGGAAGAAATTATATTATATAAATGAGTTCAACCCCGCTTGTGATCAACTCCAAAAAGCATACATAGGAGCCAACATTTCTTGGAGGGCTAAAATTCTTATTGCTCAGCTAAGAACCAACTCTCACCAACTTTGTTGTGAGACTGGACATTGGAAGAGGCCAAAAGAGGCTTGGGAAGAAAGAATTTGCAGATTCTGCAATTCTGGGAAAGTGGAAACTGAACAACACTTTATTTTAGAATGTGAAGCCTACAAGAGTAGTAGAGATAAATTTGCGGACACAATATGTGACAGTTCTTGGCATAACCTATTCAATGAAGAGTACATTGAGCAATTGGGTGGATTCATCATCATTTTACACAAGCAACGAACATTGTTACTTAAGTCTGCTTGAGTTGTCTTGCTGTCCCATAGGCTATTTTTAGCCTCGTGGATGTTAAAATTTTATCTATCTATCTATCTATCTCCTAGCAACTTCTTCAAGTGAAGAATTTAAAACCTGCCCTTCATTAGAAAGTTCAATATTGGAATTACTTCTCAAACAAGTGTGAGCCTTGGGACTATTATGACAAGCTCAATTTCATCTTTTATTTGCTAATGCATTTAAGAATCACAAATCCTTCAAAACTAAAGAACAAAATTTATATATTGATAACCATGTTGATTTCTTAAAAATAAAACATATTCCGTTATGTCCATATCTCAATGACTTGATTTAATGAAAATGCTCATAACATGTTGTTGATCTTATAGAAGCAGTTGGGCTCCAAAGCAGATTCGGCTAAAAAAATTTCATTTTCGAACAACTAACATTGTAAACTGATCCATAGAAACACCCGATACTAATTGGAATTAATTTCGAGCACTAATTGATCATTAAAACTCATTTCACATCTTATTTGCAAACTGTGATTCTCTGCTAATAGGGCCTATCCGCTGGCTTTAAAAAACTGACCCAAACAGATAATTGGGCTCTGAAAACTGATGTGTCGGTCCTTTGTTCCACAATCTTGCACCTTGCTAGATCTCATCGCATGACGACAACTCAATCAAAAGATATTGACATCCAAAGTTGCCTAGTCAAAACTTCCTGTAGATAAACTTGTTAGAAAACCATAAAATGTGTTTGGTTTTAGCTTTGCAAATTGGGCAAACAGATGCTTGAAGGTTTGAAAATTGGAGAATTAGTTCATTGCCATGAGGGCAATATAATTATGTGATTTGAGCTCATGGAAAATAACATGACGCATTTGGCGAGCATGCAAATTGGGCTACTGAGAATTGCAGGACTGGAAACATCAATAGAGAAGTGTTTTTTGCAAATGGAATGGCCTTGGGAAAGTGTGCAGATGGATTTGTCAAGGTTTATAAACATGCACACTTGAAATATTTTTGAAGTAGAATGCAGTGGAACAAACCATTTGATCTCATCTATTATAGAATCAAAGATATGACATCCCAAACTAGGGTACTAATCAATCTGCATTTTGTGACACTAGTAAAAAGTTATAAATTGCATTCGGAATTGAGTTTGAAAACTGATCAAATAGATTCGTCACAAGCTCAAATCTGAAGAAAAGCAAGTGTGTGAACTCTAGAATACAATGCAAAAGGATTTTTCTTAGTATGGTCAATTGGGTCAAAGTTATAATGGGTAGAAATAGGGCTTCTCGAATTTAAGGGCATTTTGCATCAACATGACAAATAAGTAACCAACTTTGAGGGATTAAAAACTTTGTCAAAACATATCAAAATGACTTTAAAATTGAAACATAGATTCACTGATATGCATACTAAACAATCCCAAAGCGACGAGCCATGAAAAACTACCAGGTATAAGATATTCAAATGCAAACTAGGCCTCTTGTCATTGTTTGACATAGGTAAAAATGCAAAATTGAACACTGCTCAAAACATAAATTCACTGAATGACTTGAAATAACAATTTATCATTATAGGATGCATAGATATGTTGAATGCAAGGTGTTGGAAACATAAAACACCTTCTAGGTCTTAAAACAATAACCGGGTAGAAAAGCATGAAAATGCATTTATAGAGCTCAAAGTGACTCAAAATTTTGGGACGATACTCAAAATGGGAATGCAATTTTGAGTCCCATCAAGTAGGAAGACACGCATTCAAGTAGGAAGAACAACAACATATTTAGATATTTTGAATCATTGTGATTATGATATGTTGAATTATATTTTCTTTTAAAAAGTCAATTGCCTTGATATGAAGATGGATCTAGATTAAGAACAAACATCAAAACAAAAGTAAGTAGTTTTTTTTAGAAGTCTTTATAAGGTCAATTTTAGCTGTTACAAATGCTCTTTTCATGGATCATATTTATAAGTTTGATCTGAACACTTAGTATTGGGTTTATGTTGTTTTTTGGGGACCAATTGTAAAAATGCTGGTGAAATATTAATATTTTATATTATAGATAAATATGTTTATCTTAGATACGATATATGAACACTCTTTCCACTAAAGGTAGTCAAGGTGTATGTATATTTATTGATTGGTGTTAAAGTGTCACTTTTATTTCATTAGATGTTCAATTGACATAAAATATCTCATATGTTAAACAATTAATTGTAATTGTGATTAGTTTGTTTGAGAATTTTTAAGATACGTTTTAAAATATTATTTTATATCAAGTATTTCATTGATGGGCTTTGTTAGGTTTTCTATATAAAAAGCCCATTTTTAAAGGATGACATGTTTATGAATATTTTAGCTCTAGGTGATTAATATAGCATATTTGTGCTTTTTTCTTTGTCTAGACAAGTCCAAAAGAGTTAGTTGTCCTATACTTATTCAAATTGAACAACTAAATTACGAACTATCAAAAGTTTGATAGTTACATTTTATTTATTTTTAATTTTGTAGATATTTTTAAAAATGAGCTAAAGAAAAATATAGCTCACTCACCTTTTTATTGAGATTAGCACCTACCTTTGTATTAAAGATTAGCCAAGGACATATCTTTTCTATTAATTCATTCAAATATCACACTTTTTTTTGAAAGCTTATGTTTTTGGTTGGGTTGTACAACACACAATTTGGAGCACTGTAAAAAAAATCAAATTGTTTTTTTGTGTTATAAGTGTATGTAAATTTTTTTAGAAGATTTAAAAAATCCCAAATCATGATGCACTTTCAAAGTGCTTGAACAGTTGCATTTAAAGTACTTAAGTGTTCGCATGTTAAATTGCATTGATATGTGTATTTTGATGGTAGTGGGTGTTATGAAAGCAGAAGCACTAACAAGAAATAATAAACTTACAATACAAATTAGGTGCAAAGAAATAACGAATAATAACAACACAAACAATAATTCTTCTTTCGGTGCCGATGTTTGAGGAGGTTCCTGCTCCTTCTGCCCTAGTACTAGATGTTCCTCCTGGTCTTGTTGGCCAGGACCCTTTTCCTGGCCTTGGCCCTGTCCTTCCTCCTATTTTTGCGAGGGGCCAGTTGGCTACAGGCTTTTCTAGGATGAATGTTGGTGTTTCAGATCCCCCTAGGCTTCATTGTTTGATTTCATTTGGGGATTGGGTTGCTGAGGCAACTAAGGTGGAGGATGGTTGGACTGTGGTTAAAAGAAAGAACACTAGACCATCTACTCCTTTAGAAATGAATGTCAGATCATGCAAGGGTGGCTCGAAATCAAAGGGCAAATCGTGATATATCTGGCTTTGCCCCCTTGCTAGATCATTTCTTTTGGTTGGTGATAGGCTTTTTGTCACCTTGGTTACCTTATGTTCTGGGGGGTGACCAGTTCTGCTTTTGTTTGTTGTATCTTTGTTTTTGAGTTTATTGAATAGCTTTAGTCTTGTACAGGGCACCCTTCAAAATCTGTTTATCTAATAAAAAACAATTCACAAATATAGTGGTAAAACCTTGACAATATGTCAAGGAAACATCTTACATCTTCAACTTCATAGTTGTTGTTGCAATATTTCTCTTGAAAACATTATGATATGTGGCCTTCAGAAAGAAGAAAGATATATAACCTCTTGAAGAGAAGAGAAAAACTCTCAACATAGAATAAAACTCAATTTATTCTTCAAAAAACTTCAAGTTTCCTTTTGAAGATAAAAATTGTTCATTTTCTAAAATAAATAAAGATTGTTTCCACAATCTTGTCTTTTTCTCTTTTCCTCATTGTAGTTATTATCTAACAATGGGTCCTCTCATGCATGTGCCTTTTATCACCAACCTAATTGCCCCAGTAGATACTAAATTGGAAAATATTTATGGTACACTTAGTAATGGCCACTTTTCATAAATAGCACATTTATACTTTAAGAATGTGTTGATATAGTCACCTACTTGAGAGTCCTTGCTTATAGGATTTATCCTATCATTTTGGTTCCTCAAAATTGGAAGGACTATTCTCCTTCATCTAGATTTTAGTTTCGCAGTTTGGCCTTTTTAATGTTTGTATAATGAATCTTAATTGCACCCTTTTATTTATTTAAATGTGTTAATGCAATTTAGTCTATTTAATTTTAAGGAGACTACCAAAAATATTTTAGAGAATTTGAGTAACAATAACCTTTACCATATATTAATTATTTGACATATATTTTTAGTTTCATTATAGTTTGATATGAACTAGAGATGAAATATTGAGTGATGAAGACATATTCTCCCTTCCAAATCATACTCATAAGGACAACTCCCTTACTAGAAATACCTCTCATCTAGACATTGTAAGAACCAATTTCTCTCATTAATGTCACTTAAGCAAAATTTACCAATATAAATAGAAAAATAAAGTTGAAAATTCAAATGTCAACAACACATATGTAATAATTCATTTCTATTTCTTCAAAGTTGAAAAAAAATACGAAATTTAGTCGAGTTACAAAGATGAATCATGTTGTCATCAATTGCATCAGATGTACATAATAAGCGTCTTTCAAAGTTAATACAAAGCCGACCACATGTCGATACTACAAATCCAGAAAAAATCTAAGATATATATATATATATATATAAACATCATACTTGTGTTGAAAACTATGTCAACTTGCACATCGAACATACAGAATCATGAGTACGTCTTATGAGGTAAAAGTGTAATAAACATAAAAACACATAAGATAACATGCCATCAGACTTGTGAGCCCATCCACATGTAGTTCAGTCTCCAAGCCATCAAAGTGCGGTCCATCTCCTATCATGGGATAGAAGAGTGGCTTAGGCACTTTTACCACCCAACCATGGAGTTGTTAACTCCCTGAGGTTCTCCAGTTAAGAAGAACTACCTGACCTTGGCATGAGAAGGCTAGCAACTCAGCATGAGAAGGCTAGTAATTTATCACAATTGGATCAGAAAGATTTGGTGCAGCCAAGTGCCTAATTCTACTTACCAACATATGCCTAGTAGAAAACATACACAAGGATGTGGAAGAGGGAAAAATAAGAAATTTAACCTTGCATTTCAATCATATGCATAAATATTTTACCGAGCTTGGCCAAGCTTCATGAACCAACGTAATGTAAAAGATTGGCAGATAGATAAATTTAGAAAAACATCATAATTTTCTTGTCAAGTCTACCCTCCCCTTTATATCCACATTTAGCACCTTTCGTAGAGATGGTATTACTATTTAACACATTAGTTCATCACACAAGAACTTCATTCAACTGGATTGATTGCAAAAAGAAAATTCCATTTCATAAACTTATTTACTATCCATTCTATTGTTTATAAAATAGAAATAAGAAGAGAGAGTGTTGTTTTGTTATTAAGATCTAAGAAAAAGAATAAAATCCTATGTACAAGTGTTTCAATTTGAACTTTCTATTATGTTACTATCATGTTACTAGTTAGATAACTCTTGAAAAATGATCCCTAAGTACTCTTCATACATAACACATGGAACTATCATTTTCAGAATTTCAAGTGACAGACTTCAAATCCCTTTATTCTCCTCCAAACACTTTTAAATTAAAACACAAAAGTTCAACTTTGCGGACAACAATCTACTCATTTACAAGAATTATTTAGAAAGAAGCTGAACATAACTTGATAATCTAAATGCAACACTTAATCTTTAATGTTTATATTCTCTAAAAAAGAATCCTATGCTTATATCAAAACTACTATTATTGCAACATTTATTTTTAACAAACTTTTTCTATGATTTCACCATCTACAATAATTTTCTAAAGTATTTCCATTAGAAGAATCGTTCATTATATGGTTGTATAGCCTTATTACCAGACATCTCCAGACAAGTGATGGAATATTTTTAGGCTCAAAACTGTGATTCAATTGATCATATACCCAAATGTTACGCATATGTTTTCTTATTAGAAACGATCCATTTTGTATATAGCACCGAGAATGTTGTTCATTGGCTTGTTTATCTATTAATTTGTCCAAGTTTTGATAATTTTTTAGACAAATACACTCCCTACTAAGGATTTGCATGCATAAATAAAATTAACTAAGAGAAGACCTCAAGCCACCATACCATTACCTCCCATTATCAATTATGCTTACTACCCACATGCTGGTCCAAGTAGTATAATCGTTTTACAACTTAAAAAAAAACTTTAAGCATTTACATACTGTGAACAACATCTCCACTATTTTCCATCTAAATTTGAATATAGATATTTATGGGTTTCTCTATGAGATGACAAATAAAAAATTTCTATCAAGACTCTTATAAGGTAAGTCATTGCCTTAGCTCAAAAGATTTAAAGAAATGAATCTTACAGATCTTAAATTTTTGCTCTAAAACAAAGCCACAAAAGATGCACCTAAGTAGATCTAGGGTTTGAATTTATTTTCCACTCATCCTATCCCTCAAAACCCAACCAATACACATACTAGAATGCTAAATAAATAAAACTCATTTGTTGTTCAGTTCTAAAAAAAACTTGAACAAACAAAACTCATCACAAATTAAGCATTTAAAATCATTCTATTACAAAACATCCAATTTTGTAATTGTAGCTGCATTATAAAAGAGCCTGGAAACACTTTATGCTTTTCTTGTTTCACTTACTATTGTCCCTTCAAATCTCCAACACTAAAATTCCAAATTGAGTCACAAATTGGAAGAAATGTGTTGACCTTCACAACTCTCTTTGGTTTTTAGAAACAATGAAGCCTTGAATCACCTAGTATCTCCCTTGACTTCTTGTTGTGTGCGAGCTCTAAGTTTCTTGTGTTTCCTCTAAACAAGTCTAAACATTTCCCCAGCTGACTCCTTGCATACGGTTTTTTTTTCTATAAAAAAACTCCTACGAACTCTCCTTCTCTACATTTTTCGTCCTCACTCCTTCGAACTCTCCCTTTTTGTTAATGCCAAACTTGCACATTAATGCATTTCCCCTTTTTCTAACTTGAAGTTGTGGATAATTAATCGATTGCCCTTATTGTGTGAATTCCTATTCCATATATAAAGGGAAGTACTCTAGTTTTGGTTCTAAAATATTTAAATGGAGTTATTAGTTATATTAAATGCATTTACATTTCTCCACATATAACTCAAGTTCAAATTTGAAATCAAAATGCTAAATTAAATAAATGAAGACGTGAAACAACTTTCAATGTGATTAAAGTTAATCCATAATATGTAAATCACAAATATACCCACAATACTAATCTTAAATTATTCACATAAACCAAATTAATTTTTTATGCATAATAATAACATAAACAAGATAAGTCTTTTTAAGTGCATGTGTGTGCCTACACCAGTTAGTCCCATATCGACCCTATTGAGGAGCTAAACTCCTCTACCTCAACCACCCTTCCACCTTCAGTACCTACACTCACCAACTCTAAACATACCACTGCATCAATATTGTCAACATCATGATTTAAAAATGACATTATTGCAATAGAATAATAATACATCTCATAAAAAAAATTTCATGATTCCATCAATTTTTTTTTTATAATATGAATTTAAACACTCATCATTCATATAAACATGAACTTTGAACATTAAACAAAATCAAGGGGGAGTAATTATAAAAGAATCAAAGTGAAGCTGAACTAAAAGAGTGTATATCCTAAGGGGGAGAAAATATTGAAGATTGTTGCTACTGAAGATACATATTGAGATACAGAGAACCTAATGATAAAGACAAAGAAATTAATAAGTTGTGTTGTTTTCAACGCATATATTTGATTATCTTATGTAATGTAAAATCATATCTTTTATGTTTCCATCAAAGCCAAAGGGGGAGATTGTTAGCACCAACTGATTATGCAACTAAGAATGTTGTGAATGTATTTAAAAGAGTCATATCAATTGTTATGTTGGCATTGATGTCAAGTCTTTTTTTATTAGACATTATGCTAATTCAATAAAGTGCTCTATTAACTTGATTGATGAAGAGAATTTGAACAAAGTATGTTGAAGATAGAGTTGATAAGTATGGTATTCAATAGGAACTTGAATGAGTTGGATAGTGATAATGTAATTTTGGTTTTATTGTTTTATAATCATGTAATACTATAATCTAATGTGTTATACAAGATACAATGAATGAAAAAGGTTAAAGAAGGAAGAGAATGTACACTAAGTAAATATAGTGTTTGTCAAGCGTTTCGCTAAGCAAGTGAAAGTTCTATGTTATCCAAGTGAGTTCAATATTGACCAAGTGATATATTGCTTGAGTGAAATGTTATGTTCACCAATTAACAAGAAGAAGAACAAGTTTGTAAAAATGGAATCTAAAGCCGGCCTTTGGTGGAAATAAAGAATGTTTGAGATATTCATAGGTGTGAGTCAAAGTTTGTTACGAGCTCTATGACTGGAAACATACAATGAAGATCGAATGATGAATATTGAAGAAGGATAAGGATAATCACAAAGTTTTATGAAAGTTCTATTTTCTAAGTGACTAAATGCAATGAACCTAAGATTGATGATATGATTAAGAGACAATAATTGGAAGCATTAGGAAGCACATGGATTGTTATTTAAGAAGTAGTTGAAGATTTTTTTGGTTGTTGATGTTGTTGATGGAGTTGTTAATCAAAGAGTTAAAAATGCAAAGTTGCTGAAAAAAATAAGAGCCAAGTGAACTGAGAAAAGGAAAGAGGAGATCAAGCAAAGTTAAGGAAAAAGTGAAAGAGTGAAGATGTGAATTAGGCAGTAAGAGATCAAACAAAGAAGATTAGAAATAAAGCATGTGGAAAGGAGATATGATTAAGCAAGGTAGTGCTAACTGTAACAGATCAATTTTTATTGTTACTTTTTAATCATTATAGCAGAAAAATCTAGTTAACTAAGTGGACCTAACAAGTATGTGAAATCCTATATGGTAACATTGATTAATGATACTTGTAAGTCCTTTAAAGCAAGCCATTCTTTAGATGGGATCAAGGACTGATAAGGTATAGATGGTATTTTGGTGTAAATCCTCTAACAAGGTCACATTAACAATGTGTATGTAAATGTGTGACAAGGCTGGCTCCTATAGAGCTCACTTCAAAAGAGTGAAAATTATGGGTTGTTGCTCCCATGTGGTTTTTGTTGGAGTTGATAAAATCCAACTCCAAAGATGCCCAAGATCACCTGCATGCGAAAACCTGTCAAAGGGAAGCCAAGGAAGGAAGAGCGTGGAGCAAGGGAAAAACCCTAAATGGACATGAGAGAGGAAATATGCAAACATAATGAAAATATGTATTTAAAATGAGAATTAGATATGTAATACAATGAGGGAGCTCGAATATAAAGAGCTCCAGGAATCTCCTAGAATAAGCTAGAAGATGCTAGGAGATAAGTGTGACAACTAAGCATACATCCACATAAGGTGGAAAGTCCTCGAACAATGTGAGAGGATAAATATGACTTAGGAGAGAACAAACTCCCGTATTGTCAACAACTTATAACTAACTCCTAGACTAGAACTAATTAATGAATGCATTTACCTAAGTAAGATTAAGTAAATAGAATAAATAATTAGTAAATTAATTATTTACTCTAACACCCCCCTTTAAGTGCAACTTAGGGAAATTCCTTAAGCTCACAAAACTAAGATGAAATGTAGAATTGGGTCCCGGCAACAAGGCCATGTTAGGTACCCATGTACAATGCAAAGACATGCAACCTCTGAAAATGGGGAAAGAGAGAAAACCATGTGGGAAAAACCCTCCCCCAAAAAGAGGTAAAAACCTAGTGAGGAATTGAAGAAGCCTCCAACTAGGGAAATGTCCCCTAAAATAGGAACAAGGAGTGATCATGAAGAGCATCACTGAAGCATGAAGAAGCCGCAAAAACTCTTCCATCAGAAGAAAACTACTGATTTGAAGAACCTCCATTGAAGAAGAAGGCACAAACCGAGCATGTCTATATGGTAGATGATCCATCTCATTGAAATGCATAGGTAGCCAACCACTGCAATCGCCTTGTATATAGGATCAACCACTGAATACATAGCTCACACTATCGAACCATCGAACCAAGGATGCATTAGATTAGAATAACAACATAACCCCCCTTAATGCAGACGGGGTGTGATGACAAGCAACTGAGAAGGTGGGCCAAAGTCTCCTGCAAACGAACCAAGAAAGACGAGAGAGGAAGAGGTACAAACACCTATAAAGACACGATCAAACTGACTTTACATGGGCTAATTTCATGGAAGGGACACTCACTTGACAAAGGGAGAATGCCTAAAATAGCAAACAATTATCCCCCCATGGTGCTTTATAAAAATAGTGCATGTACAATTGACTCAAAAACAATGTTCATGAATCTGAAATGCAAAAATGACATTTTATCTTAGTGTGATACATAAAAGTGCTTCAAAATGATAGCTACAATGATCAAAACTGAAAACAAGTTGATACAAAACATAGTACAACCCAAAACAAAGGAAACCATGCCAGGAAAACGATCCTCGGGCCTAAAACACTCAAGATATCCACCATATAGTAAAAATGGTAAAAATATTATAGAAAGAGAATGGGCCAAAAAATGAGAAAAAGGATCACATTTCTGAAAAGGTGACAAAACCAGCTTTCCAAAAATATAAATTTTTCAAAAAACGGGCATGGGACGCAAAAGATATGCATGTCGAAGTCAAAAATACAACTTTGGACTTTAATTAAAAAAATAGGCAACAAAAAAGCATCAAAACTTGTAAATACCTACACCAATGTCTTCATCTCGGAACCAGCTTTCTAGCGCTTCTTTCGGATCGGAAAAATACCTCTGTATGCTCAAGTTATGGCCAAAAAACTACAAGTAGGTCAAAATGACCTTGGAGGAGAAGTGCAAGCAAGGATGATGATGCATTGCTGATGTTAGCAATTCCCTAGCATAAATTTGATGGCTTGGTGGCCGTTGCACCAAAAAAAGGTGCCACGTGGCAATATGATGTTAGCAGGGTGATGTGTCAAGGTGCTACGTGGCGCCCATGTCACGTGTCAAACCTTGGTTGGTGCTGATAGTGCTAAGACCTGTAGAGGCGGTGGACGAGTGCAGAACTCACGGCGGTGGCGAATACGGTGGTGGTCAGACCATGGCAGAGCAGTGTCAGAAGTAGCGCAGTCTAGAGGCGCCGTTGGAAGGAGTGGCTTGCGGGCAGTGGAGGAGGCTACAAAGTAGCGCAGGGGCGGCACCGCGGTGGCGCAGGGGTCCTGCTGCGACGGTGCTCCAAAATATATATATATATATATATATATATATTTTATTTTATTTTTTTATTTTTTTTTTCTCAAATTCGTTCATACACCAGCCTGGAATGAATTTTTTTTTACCTCCCAGAGCCCTGTCTCCAAACTTGACAAATTTTATATCGATCCTAGTTGAAAAGTGCCTTCTGAATCTAATGGCAACATCCATTTGGGCCCAATGTGCTCCGAAAATTTGTTGTTCCCTCGATTTGAAGAAAAAATGCACAAACAAACTAGGGTTTGTGACTCCAAATCACAGCTTCAAAAATCCTTCAACCAAGTAGCAGTAGGAAGGCTCTGATACCATGTTGGAGTTGATAAAATCCAACTTTGAAGACACCCAAGATCACCTGCATGTGAAAACCTATCAAAGGGAAGCCAAGGAAGGAAGAGCGTGGAGCAAGGGAAAAACCCTAAATGGACATGAGAGAGAAAATATGCAAACACAATAAAAATATGTATTTACAATGAGAATTAGATATGTAATACAATGAGGGGGCCCAAATATAAAGAGCTCTAGGAATCTCCTTGAACAAGCTAGAAGACACTAGGAGATAAGTGTGACAACTAAGCATAGATCCACATAAGGTGGAAAGCCCTCGAACAATGTGAGAGGATAAGTATGACTTAGGAGAGAACAAACTTCTGTATTGTCAACAACTTATAACTAACTTCTAGACTACAACTAATTAATGAATGCATTTACCTAAGTAGGCTTAAGTAAATAGAATAAATAATTAGTAAATTAATTATTTACTCTAACAGTTTTTCCCTTTATAGGGCTTCCACTTTAAAAATCTTCATATCAAATGAGTGATTGTTTTTATGTTACAAGTTAATTTTCATGTTATTTAGTTAATTTTCATGTTATTTACTTTTTACTACAACTTAGTAACAACTAAGTTTTATTACTAATATTCAGTAATAACATAAATAGTGAATGAACAGTTTGGAGTAATTTGATTATAAGTGTTGATTGTGAAGTTGAATGAGATCACAAGTGATTTCTTTTGATGTTTATGAAGCTTGTTTGGTACTAAAGTGTTTGAAGGGACTACAAGATAACTAAACTGATTCACCCCCTCTCTCAGTTATCTAATAGAGGCATGTTGACAATTGCCTCTATATTTTTAGTATCCACTTCAATACATTGATTAGAGATAATAAATCCTAGCAATTTCCCATTATCTACCCCAAAGGCCCTCTTGAGAGGATTCAAGAACATATTATAGGTAAGTAACCTTTCAAAGATTTTTCTAAGGGTAGAAATATGGTCTTCACATTTAATGGATTTAGCCAGAATAACATCAATATAATCTCCATGGATTTTATGCATGTAATCATGAAATATAAGTCATATTTCGTTAATTAGTTATAGGCTCATTCTTTAATCTGAAGGGCATCATGAATCAACAAAAGGTTCCCCAAGGTGTTATTAATGTTGTTTAATGTTGATCTTCTAGGGGGACAAAGATCCGATTATAACTAGAAAATCCATCTATGAAAGATAATAAAACATGTCTAGCTATAGAATCCACTATCATGTCAATATTATGTAAGGGAAATGTGTGTTTCAAGGAATCCTTATTTAAATCTTGATAGTCAATACACATCCTAATCTTGTTTTCTCCCTTAGAAAAAATAATAATATTTGATATTGAAGGAGAGTAATCAATAGAGCTAATAAATCCAGTATCCAAATGTTTTCCAATTTCCACCTCAACAAGAAGAGTAATACTCAAATTCATTTTATGAATCTTTTATTTAACAAGTTTAACATTTGATGCAAGGACACAATTATTTTTCATGATTTTAGGATCAATGCTAGGCATATACGAATAAGATCATGCAAAGATATCTTTGAATTCAATCAAGAGAGAATAAAATTTCCATATTCTTCTTGAGTCAAACACTTGCCAATTTTAATTTTTTTGGGATCAGCTGGATCCATTTGAACATCAATGGTATATGTAATAAGAAAATTACTTTTTGTGGAGTCTTCAATTGGTAAATTATCATCATATGTGTTGTCAAAAACCATATTTTCCCCAAAGTAGCCATCAACATTTAATCAATATGGTCATCACTTCTTATGATCAAAAGAAGGAAGACTAGCATAGACCCCTAGAAAATTAACTAGGGCATCATCATTAGGAAAATGATCCAACTCAATTTTTGTGTCAAGATCCAAAATATCTAGGTTAATTAGTTTTAAAGGTCCACTATAAATTTGATTGACATTAAAAGGGAACACTAAAGTTTTTGTAAAAAGATGAAATCATAAACCATATTTATGTTTGGTAAATCCACCATCCAATGCAACTTCTATAACTTGTTCATATTTTCCACAACCTTTACCATTAAATCCATATTTCTTCAACAAATTATAAATAGGATAATTACACCCATCCATGTTTTTAGGAATTAAAGGTGCTTCATATGTATGTATACCATAGAAATTAGGCTTAATAGTCTCTACAATCTCTTCGGTAGAAGTAGGCATAAAGGTTATTTTCAAATCAACCAAAAGAGGAGTGGAATTATATGCTTTCTTTTAGGGGTCTTTTTCCTTTTTCATGAACTGTAAATCTGACACCTTATATTCTCTAGTAAATGTAGGATTGAAATATAGTGTATCACAATCATCCTTAGAAAGAGAAGAAGGATTTTCATTCTTTATAGGTCCATCTTTAGTTTCAAGTGTCTTAAGCTCTTGTGCATAAGAAGCTTGAGTATATTCCACATTAAAAAAAGGATTAGGTGTGTCGTCATCATGAATAATATATGTGATATTATTGTAAACAAAATGCACTTTTCAAGGAAGATTAGAAGGAACAATATAATCAAGGTCATCCTAAAAGAAGTTTTTCCTTCAATGGTTTAGGAAAGACATGCATAGGAGTATTCGAGATCATGGGGCCATCTTTAATGGGTAATATAAAAATACCCAAAGTTTTATTAGCAATGTTATCAAATCCATGAATAGAAATATGATTAGGCTAAGTAGTGGAAAGATCAACTTGTATAGATTTTAACATATCTATGCTACAAACTTTCAAACTTGAATTATTATCTATTAGAACATGTTGTATAGTATTCCTAATAATAGAAAAAAATACCATAAGAGCATCATACTTATTTTAAATATCAAGAGGAGGAAGGCCATCTTCAGTGAAGAAAATAGGAGGAATGGATGACACAATATACATACACTTTAAAAATGAATTAATAGTATATGTATTAGTTGGAGGAATGAGAAGAGTAGATAAATCCTTTTGCAAAGCTTCATGACAGGTAGGTGAAATTTGAAGCACTTCTAAAAGAGAGATCTTAATGGGAGTAGTACACAATTGTTCAACCAAGTTATACTCCTTAGAAGTAGTTAGATCAAGGTGCTTGAGGAAGCATCAATTGAGAAGGTAGTAAAGAAACTAGAATGGTAGGTTGAGGATTATTTTGAGTATAATAGGCATGAGTAATAGAATTTGGATTAAAAAAATAGTTTAAAGTGTTTATAGGTTTACTTGTAATAGTTATGAGAGGATAACCCTTAACAATCATCAAAGGTTTAGGATAGTGTACATGAGGTGTACCAACGACACAAATAGTTATGGAAAAAGAAAGCCATGCATATAACTTATCATAAAGTTTGGTGGAAAGAGGTGCAAAATAAAGTAGAATAGGATCATGAGAAACCACATCATCTTTACAAGCAAAGTCCTTTATCTAGAGTACTATCCTTATGAACTACAAAGCTATGATCAAAGTAATCATAAAAGAAATCAAACATATTTAAAGTAAACTAAAAGTACCAATGTAATTTTTTTTGTGTTTTTTATTTATTTTTTATGATTTTTTAAGTATTTTGATATAAAGAATGCAAGAACATATGAGAAATGGAATATAATATGCATGCAATGTCTAATCTAAAATTAAATGTAATATTAGATCTAACACCATAAAAGAATGAGTTCAATAGATGATAAAATGTAATAATCTAACTCCAAATTCAAAAGAGGACATGTCGATAGTCGGGTTCACCAAAAATGTGTAAGGGGAATGTGAATCAAGGAAATACACCACAAGTTCATCACATATCCTAACACCTCAAGAGGATGCGAACAAGGAGAAGGATTATTTCCAACCAATCCTTAAGGATTTTAAATCTTATTAGGTCAATACAATTTAAATGATAGTGGAGCACTTAACTCAAACCAATATCTAACAATTGTAAAGATAGGTAAAAGAATGCACAATATCCTTGCAATCCAAATAAATCACTTCTAAATCTATGAATAATAATGTAAAGAAAAGTATGAATTGTTGAATTAACAAAAGAAAATAAAGTACTTATCTTGAAGAGGAAGTTAAATGATTAGATCTAAAAAATCATGATGTATTTCTCTTGTCGATGAATAGAGCTGGATCTAGGCCTAAAATTATCTAATCTACACAACCCAAAAGTCTTTTGTCCTTCTAGTAGAGTCACCTTTTCTCAGTGTAGGTGACTTTTCTCAACAGGGAAGAAATATAACCCTAACGAGTAGTGTCTGGTCCCAAATCTGATTCCATATTTCCATAGTTTCAAGAAAAGGGTATCTAAATCTATGTTCTATTTTCCTTATGAGATATGTATATATTTCAAAATGGGGTGTTTTGGGTGGCTATGTAGGAGTTTGCCTGAGTCAACCTCTTGTTTGGTGGTTTCCACCTTTGTAGATAGTTGTTGAATCAATAGTAGTGTGTGTGATGCTTGTGTATGAGCTTTGAATGTATAATACTAAGATATAAATCCCTAAATCCAAATGCTAGCATGAATTTTGAACTTTAATGATGATGAAGTAATAATACATATATTTGTGGATAAACAATAAATCATAACAAGCACCCAAGGCTAAATTACTCTAAACCATACTCATAATTTGTATTTTCTACTCCATTATTGAAACTTGAATGCTTGAATGATAGAATGAAATGGAGAAATGAAGAACTTTCTTTGTTCAAAGGATGGTTTCAAGTCTCCTTGCTTTCACCTTAAAAATTTACAAAGACAAATTGGGATGTCCACAATGGTTTGTCCACATTAAGTATGTGTGTGCTTTATTGCTCTTACTTGCTCAATCACTTTGTTCATGCTTACATATCATCATACCATATCATACCAAATTAAGAAATTAAGGGTGCTTATAAATGATTCCAAATCAACTTTCTCCCACTCATATCAACCCCTCATACAGGGCCCAAAAATGAGACCCAAACAGGGTGCATGGTGTCGCTAATTGATCTAGAAGGGACATACCATATCCCTAATTTAGAAGGAACATACTATGTCCTTGCTAATTAGGTGCATCAATCCCTAGGACTATCTTGGGGTCCCCAAAATAGGTCTCTAATCTCAAAATCCATGTGTAGATTTTGAGAAAATCATGTTTTAGTGTTGAAAAAGAGTCAAAATGATTGGAAGAAGAGAAAGGGAGAACCTACGTAAATAGATTCTACATCAAGTTTCGCATTATAGAATAGGAATGCCAAGGAGGACCTATTAGGTCCTACCTAGATCCTATTTAAGAGAAGTATAAGGGAGATATGATAATACATCCTAAATGCAAATTTAACATTAAATTGCATTAAATAGGTGCCAAATGGTCATAAATTGAAGTGCTTCCAATTTAAAATGGTACACATATCACAATGTATTGTAGAAGAATAACATATAGCAACAGAAAATAATTGTAATAGGTTGATGTGGATGAAAAAGATGCTAAAGTGTATTGGTGTTAATTTTTTTGAACCTATCATCATGCATTGTGATGATGCATGTATAATTTGTTGGAATTATTTAGAATAATTAAGGTGGCGGGGGTGGGATCAGTTATCCAAGGTCCAGATGTACAAATAATTTTTTTTTAGTACTAATCATATCCATATCCATAAAACCTAAACATGCATGCATCCATTAGATCAACAATACTTTAACTTTGTAGGTTATTGTCCTAGGTCAAAACAACTTTGCAGAAATGTGAACATGAAATACCATAAGAACATTCACACAATTTGACACAAGGATTTTACATGGAAACTCAGTTTGGGAAAAAATACCAGTAACATGCTACTAATTCTCACTCTTCTAAAGTGATTCCCTGTGAAAGGCCAACCCTATTAAAGGTTACAATACACACTGTTAAATATGACTTAGTTAAAGGATTTCAATCACCCTGTCAGGAGCGAGCCTTGTTAGAGGCTTTTAGACCATTCCATTAGAATTTCACCTGGTTAAAGGATTTAGAAATGACCATTAGGTCAACTTTAATCCAAAGGATTTTATCCACACTAGTATAGTTATTAGAAAGTAGCAGTAGGACTTGATCTGATAAAAATTTACAACTCACTTATAGACTACAGATCTCTATTTCAATCCACCATTTGTTTGGCATTCATACTCTTTAGCTTTTATAGCTTGCTCACTCTTCAAGCATTCATCCTCTTTAGCCTTCTTGCTTTGTATGCCAACTACAATCTCTTTTGTTTGGCCACTACATGAAGCAAGACCCTAGACTCCTTGTCTTCCTTAGGTTCTTGCATATGACAAGCTTTTCTTCTGAACTATTTAGATCTTTTTCCACTTAACCACAATCCTCCATTTTAGAGTTAGTTAGGACTCAATGAATCTACCCACTTTTCTATTTTGTTCCTTTAGAAACTTCCTCTACAATCTTCCTTGAATTTGCCTGAAAATGATTTACCTTGAATTTTGTACCATGAGCTCATCATAGTTATCTTCCACATGCTTCACATAATTCAAGAAATCAAATTAGTCAACTCAGATTCATCAAGTCTTTTATTTAACATTGTTTTTTGTCACTCAACATTTATATTGTTTTGTCTCTTGGCCAACACTTAAGTCTATTGATGCTTGGAACCAACTAAACTTTACTCGGCATATACTAACATTCACTTGGATTGCACTGTTTGTCTTCTTTTCTTGGCACCTATTGATTTTCACTTGGCTTCTACTAATTTCTACTCGGCTTGCACTGACTACTCAGCAAGTCTTGGCAGACACTTTTCTTACTTGATCTTCTTTCAGTCTTAACTTGAGTAATCTTACATTTCAAACTTTAAGTAGATAAACAATGCACTACAGTATCAATGTTTTACAAGGTCCTAGTGTTCCTTTTATATACCAAATAAATCAACCTTTCTCTAGGTGCTTTTGTTATCTCCTCTTTTCAAATCCTCTTCATCAATCAAATAAATGATAGCTTTCAAACAAAAAAAAATTGTCTCGCCAGCAAGTAGCAGGTTTGACATCATTGACAAAATAATGATTGTTCCATTACAGTTTTTTTACTTCAAAACAATCTCTTTTCAACAACCTCCCTCTTTGGCATTGATGGGAAACCAATATCAACAATAATAACAAAAATAAAATAATATCTGTGTGAAATTTCTCCCTCTATCAGTATATGTCCTTCCTCTATATAGGGTAATGTAAGCTTTGTCAATCTCCTCCAATGTATCTCTCTTATATCTCCCTCTGTAAGTTATTTTTCTTTCTTTTATCTCCCTCTTTTTGATATCTCCCCCTTTGACAACAATGTCAAAGACTTATCCTCTTTGTATGTAGTTATAATCAATTTAAGTTCTCCCTTTGTGTAATGCCCCGCTAAGGAATCCAAAGAATTTTACTAAGCTTGCCAAACAATTTTTTTTTTAAACATGAAAGATAAAACCATTCATAACATTTGCGGAAGCAATAGCAACAATTCAAATGAAAATAAACATAACATATATACATAATAGGCTACATTCTTTAAAGATCCATTAACGTTGTATCACATCTAAATTAACTATTCATCTAACATCTCATCCTTATGAAATAACAATGATACATCCAATGTACTTAAACAATATACAAGTGTCCTTTTGTAATTATATTTTAGTTTAGCTCAATCATCCACTGTACATATCATAGGGTATGAAAAGCTTAAAAGAATAAACATCCAAGTAAATAAAGTACATCATCATCATCTAATATTAATCCATGAGGCAATAACATAAATGAAACCACATATCATACATGATACATCATCACAAAAGATATAAACATCCATCACAAAAGATAACCATATATCACAAACATAAATAACTAAGTGTACGGTTCCTCCCAACTATAAATAGCATCATTAGACCATCATGGATCCTAGCCATCCCTCCATGCGTAACATTCCAAAGCATCGAAGAGATCATCGGTATTAATATAGTAGGAATGTCACTCCTAAAACATCCTACTAACATGCAAAGTAAAGCATAATAAATCATCAACTAACATATGCAAAGTAAAGAAAATCATCAATATAAGAAACATACCAGTAAATACATCCATCATAAGGTATATTATCTATCATAATGCTCCAAGAACATAATGAAGAATAAATACCAACCAAGGATAATCCAACCACGGTGTCTCAGACGGATCTCAAATGATAAGAGTGGAAAATACACTACCACCCGATCGCATGGAACCTAAGTGGTCCACTCCCACCGTGCTAAGGAGATAATCTCAAGTCCCAAATAGGATATCAATTCATGAAGCACAAATCTCTATAAGTCTAAGAATCCTAAAAGTATACTAACTCAAAGGTTCCATCACACAAAATTGACATCTAATTCCCAGAGGCACACAAAGACATGTAGGAAACCTACTCTGCAAGCGAGAAAGTGTCATCGCAATTATCACATACAAGTTATCCTGGCAGTTAGCTAAACTCCACGGGTCCATACTGATCTCATGCGGCCACTAGTATCCTCTCATACTGACGAGGCATACTACGGATTGCATGGTCGCAACCATGCATTCTCACTACTCCCATCCTAGCCTGTACAAGCGCTCAAGGCATGGGTGAGAACCAAAACAATTATCTTTTTAGGTTCATTTAATCCCCATTTAGTGTGTAAATGTTATCACTTATTAACCAAACTTACAATGAGTTACCCTGGCAGCCACTTAGGGCCCTGACCCCCATTGCAAGCCACTTCCCGACACTACAAGTAGATTACCTACCCTAAGCTCATGGAATCATAAATCTCAAAATCATAAAAGATAATCCATAATAAAATCATCAAATATGCATAAAAGCATCAAATATCCATAATAAGAATCATCAAATCTCCAAGATAAGAATCATCAAATCTCCATGAGCATCTGAAAAAGCATCGATAGAAAATCATGACCACAACAGTTCTCTATTGGCAACTGAAGGCATCACTGATAATCATAAGTATCAATTAGTTCTCAATAACCAAAATATATCTCAAGATAAATGGTTCTCAACAAGCAACCAAGAATATCTCAAAATCATACTGATCGAAGACTCCAAAATGGTTGAATCAAACATGTCACAACATGACATCATCGAGAAATAAATCCATATTTCAGTCCCATCATGGCGACTAAAAAATAATCCAAGGATAACTGATCAATGACTCAAAAATGATTAGCTCAAGTGTCTCATACACATACCTCTCAGCTTCACACATGAAGACTGATGAACAATAACAATCAGTAAATACAAACATTTCATAGAGCATACGATCACATTACCATGGTTAGGCTTATAAAGATCGAGACCAAATAAGATCAACATGCCATCATATTTCATAACCCCCGAGCCTCTGGTAACATCCTAGGACTGGTCAACACTAGTCAACCCAAAATCCAAAACAAGAAGCATATAGAATACACGATGCAAACACATGTTTTGGTTTACTAAATTCACATAGTTGAATAATGTGTAGGGGTTTTTCAGTTTTCTGTTTGCAAGTATACTTTCAAGGGTATAAAGTTATCATTTGACCTACAAGTCAACCCATTTGTTCCCCGATAGCATTATTCTAAGAATAACTTAAGGATAATTATTTACTCATTAAACTGATCATCACTGACCTTTAATTAAATTGTCTTTTATATTTAACCATGATCCATATTCTAATTGATTAACCTCCTTCATAAATCAAAGATCATTATTCATTTATAAAAGAACCAATTAAGAAGAATTATAACTTTATTAAAATGATCAATTAAATCAAACAATTAACATAGGTACACCCTCCATGACCTATTAACATCTAATAGTTTCCAATTCAATAATACTAAGTCTCACCATTAAAACATCTAAGGTCGTTATCCAAGTCACGAGAGCACGACTTATCAACTTCGATGTAAATACTTCACAACTTTACTAGAGGAATCGATATTAGCATATCAATTAAAACACTATCACATAACTTGATTATTAATTAAATCTAATTAACTCTAATTAATTTAATTAATAATTACATATCTAAGGCAACAATCCAATTAATATCAGTTGACTAATAACTAACTATAATTTTGTGCGTTAAAAGTCATCTATAATTTAGTACACAAATATTCATATTCATAGTTCAATAATAATAACTTGTTAATATTTAATAACAAGCTATATTGGAAATCTTATTAATAAATCTATAATGACCACATTCGTCATTCTTCCAACAATGTTCCCATTTTATTTTAATAATAACAAGTTATAATAAATCCCCAATACCAAGTATTATTATCTCAAATAAGTTTCCCCTATGTACAATAATTCAATTAATTAATACTCCAAATTATTAACCAAGTCAATTTGATTAATATCTTTTACAGTACTTCAATCATTAACTAATCTCCTCTAGATTAACTCTGATCGTATTAATTGATAACTATTTAAACTATTTACACTATTATTTATTAATAGTTTGTTAGTCCCAACAAACATTAATAAATAATAAACTCATCAAAACTATTATTAATCGATCTAGAGAACTTTACATAAGCTTCATTAGTTAACTCTTAATACCATCAAGGTATATCAATAATTTAATTAATAATATATAACGTATTAATAATACCATAGTAATTCAAATTATAACAATGTTATAATAGTGACTTCATGTCAATTAAATCTTAATCCATTATCATTAAAGTCTCTTCATTTAAAAACGTAATATAAAATTACCATCTCTAAATTATTTAATATATATTAAATAGTATTTAATATACATTACAAAAAGTCCACTATATAAACTATATTAAAAATCTCTTTTCTTTTAATTTTTTCTCAATTAAAAATCTATTTACTTAGATTGACTAATAATTAATTACACTTCTTCTACTATTAACTAATCTTAATTAAATTTGATTTAATTAGATTAGATAATAAACCATATAAAACTAATGCATGTTAATAAGATTCTAATAAGGGAAGATTGCAATAATATCTTAATTCATTCCATGCTTTGATATATTATTTTTGTGAAGTTTAAGCATAAAGAACTCTTGGTTATGAGAAATGGAGAAATATCTGTCTTCGAATAAAACAGTCTCAGTACGATGGCCATATCTCCCTAATGAACCGTTGGATCGGGCTGAAATTTAAATATGTTGGAGAGGGCCAAGTTGCGCCACTTCTGACTGGAGCAATCGAATAAATTTGATCCCAATAAAAAGTTATGTATGACTGAGTTCGGGTCTATCCAAGGGGCAGCGACAGGACAATTAAAAATTTCTTCTTAAAAGGTAATTGTTCTCTAAATTTCACCATAAAAAGGTTTATTCATACGCATCTAAAAATATAATTGATAGAAAGATTACATCTAACTATTCAAAATTTCAACTTAGAATTTCTATTTTAATTTCAAATCTATTTCAATTTTATTCTAATTCGAACCCAAACCCGTTTTCTCTTTTTTTTTAAATCTATGCATATAAAATTCTCAAATAAATTTAATTGCCCAAATTGAAAATGCATACAATATAAATATGAAATTCCTCAGAAGACATATGGAAGACACGAAGAAGACAGGAATGCATGATGCGGAAATAGCATAAGAAAAATCACAAGAATCTACCCGAATTCTAATGCTAATTCGCTCTTCCTTAGAAAACCCGCAGAGCAAGCTCCCTTCTTCAGAGTTCTTGAGTCCTCCAATGCTCCAATTGCTCTCCACCCCCTCCCTAAGCTTTTATGAATGCCTGAATATAAAGAGCTCTCAAGAAACCTTTGGATTGCTTCTTGAAACCGCTGAAAGGTGTCACCAACTAAGCATGGGTCTTTTCCAACCTTTTTGATGAGTCATAGAGTTGTAGACACCTTGTGCTTAATTGATGCACTAATCCCCGCGTTGTTGACACATGTTAATTCCCATGCAAGCTTATAACTCCAATTTACTTTTTAAATAATCTCTATTTAAATTTTATAACTTTCATTTTAATTTTTATAACTTTTATTATTATTATTTTATTTATTACTTTATTATTATTTTATAATTATTATTAATGTTAATTTCTATTTTTTTTTAATTTAATTCCTTTTCCCCAATAATTCACATTTAATTAATTACAATCAAAATATCAAAGATCATGATATTTTATTAATTTTCTCAAATAAATAATTTATTAATTAAATCTATTTATTAAGACTTAATTAATGGAAAATTCACCATAGACCTCCAAGATAAAATATGAAAACCCATCATAGAACAAATCATACAAAATAAATCTAAAGGGTTAAAAATTACGAAATATGTCATCCGACACATTTGGTGGGTATTCAACTCAGATACTTGTCCTAATTTTTCAATTAGGACAAATGGCTCAAAGGGTTGGGATTTGGACTTGAAAATTTATCTCCCCTCTCTTATCATTGAGATAATGTGATAGGGTACGCTCATCCTGGCAATTCAGGGAAGTCGATACCCGGTACCTGCAACCTGCATAAAAACCATGCATGCACAAACACAATATTTACTAAACTAAACAAACAATGGTAGGAAGTGGTGCATTGTGTAGATCCCGACTAGCAGGTGACTACGACTCCCTTCCTTAACCACATTAGACACACCATACAAAAGCAAACACGCAAGGCAAACACGCACACCATACACATGCAAGTATGGGGTAAGTATCCATAAGAAAGCACATATGATAATAAATCATCTTACTAATCATCATTAATAATTGAAAGCAATGTAATAATCATCATCAATAATTGTGAACACTAAAAATAATCATCATGCATACATGAAATGTAAAGTCTAAGTAATCTCATCACATAATAAACTGAATCCATAGCACAATATATGATAATCTCAAAAGAATGTTGCTAACCAACAACATAAAATTAGCTATAAAAGAGTTCAGCAACGATAACAAAATACGAACCAGGGGCAGGCACTACACTTTGTCACCTTGCATGTGATTGTAAGTCTTCTAATTTAGCTCCTTCATTACTTTAGGCAGCTCCTAAAGTAAGATCCACTGTATCAAGTTGTAAGATACAACATTCATCTCAGTTGATGAAGGGTACTACTCATGCTTCTTAAGTAGCTTGGGATATGGGTATCACCCCTAGTTTACCTCTAAGATATTCATGTGAATCCTTAGGTAAAGGTTTTATGAATATATCAGCTACTTGTTCTTTTGTATTCACATATACCATCCCCACTTCTTTGTCTTGAACCAACTCCCTCAAGTAATGATACTTGATTGCAATGTGCTTAGTTTTTGTGTGCATCACAAGGTTCTTTGATATGTTTATAACACTTGTATTATCACAATAAAGCACCATAGGCTCAATGATTTTATCCTTCATACCCTTGAGTAGTTGTTTGATCCATACCACATTTGTACAATTTTCTGTAGCAACCACATATTTAGCTTCAACAGTAAATTGGGATATAGAATTTTGTTTGTTACTGGTCTAGGTGACCAATCTCTTTCTTAAGAAAAATGTTCCACCACTTGTGCTCTTTTTGTCATCAATTCTCCAGCCCAATCAACTTATGTATAGGATCTTAATTCAAATATTTCATTTTTCTTGTAGTATAGACCATAGTCTTATATTCCTTTCAGATATCTCATAATTCTCTTAATACCCATCAAATGATTCTCCTTAGGATTTGCAAAAAATCTTGCAACAATCCCAACAGCTAATGTAATGTCAAGTCTACTATGTACTACATATTGCAACTTGCTAATCATAGACCTGTACAATTTTTGATTCACATCAGCAGAATCATCATTCTTTGAAAGTTTATGTCTAATTGTCACCATAGGAGTGCTAACTTGTTTTGAATCCCCTAAACCAAAAGTTTTTAGTATTTCTTTCACATACTTAGACTGAGTGATGTATATACCATATTTCATTTGATATATAGTTGCAAAACAACAAAGAACTTGATCTCTCCAAACATAGACATCTCAAATTATTTCTTCATTTCATTTGCAAATGCCTCACATAATGCATTTTGACCTCCAAATATGATATCATCAACAAAAATTTCAGCTAGTAAAATACCTTTACCTCCTTCTGTCTTCAATTACAAATTGTTGTTATCACCATTCTTCTCAAAACCAATCTTCACAAGATAATTGTGAATCCTTTCATACCATGCTCTTGGGGCTTGCTTTAAACCATGTAAAGCTTTGTGTAGTCTACATGCCACATTCTTTTTGCTTGGATCAAAAAATCCTTTAGGTTGTTCTATATAAACCTCTTCTTCTAGTATACCATTCAAAAATGTTGACTTCACATCCATTTGATTTTTTTTTGAAACTTTTGTATGTAGAGTAAGTAAGAAGAGTTCTTACTCCTTCCAATCTTGCAACTGGAGAAAATATTTCTCTATAGTCAATTCCTTCTTCTTGTACATTCCCTTTGTAAACTAATCTTTCCTTATTCCTTGTGACTTCACCATTCTCATCTAACTTGTTTCTGTATACCCACTTGGTTCCAATCATATTCTTGTTCTCTGGTCTACATACTAGAGTCTATGTTTTGTTCTTCTCAATTTGATCGATCTCTTCTTTCATGGCTTTGCTCTTGTATGCATTCTCTAAGGCATCTTTCATTGTCTTAGACTCATGAATTCACAACAAACATGTATCACTTCTCAGGTTATTCCTTGTCATTGGTCTAGCTTCTTTATCTCCAATAACTTGTTTAGTAGGGTGATGTCTTCTAACATACTTTGACAATCGTGGTTTTTGTCTTCTTTCTTCAATGGGTCTATCAACTTTAGAATCACTATGTACTTTTCTATCAGGTAGATTGACATTCATTTCATGTACAATTATCTTAGAATTAGAATGTACCTCAACTTCTATCTACAACTTGGCTCCTAATTGTAACTCGATTAATGAATGCAACTATTCATTTTATGTGACTTGGCAGTCATTGATACTTGCTGATGATTTACAACTTGGTTTACAACAACTTCATCAGTAGGCATACCTTCATAAAAGTATATAAAATATTTGTACTCTTTAGGTTCCTTCATAAGTTTAGCTTCATGTACTGTTGTATATTCATCAAACTTCACATTTGCACTTTCCAAAACTTTGTTAGTGTTAGTATTCAAATTCTTATAGCTTTACTTCTTGTGGAATAGCCAAGGAATATACCTTCTTCACTTTTAACACCTAATTGACCATTCATGTTATCTTTAATAATATAGCACTTGCTTCCAAATGCCTTAAAATATTTTACATTGGGTGAGCATCCACACCATAGTTCAAAAGGTGTTGAATGAGTACCTTTCTTGACTTGTACATGGTTCAAGGTATAGAAAGTTGTACTTACAAATTATCTCCAATATTTCAAAGCAATATTCTTCTCCATCATGAGTGTTCTAGTATAGTCCATTACAGATCCATTCTGTTGTGATGTGGAGCCTAATCAGACTCAGAGGTTTATTTGGCACAATTTTCTCCCCACATCATTTCTATGGGGGTTTCAGGGTAGCACCCCCAAGATGGGGTCAATGGGCAGTGCCCCAGGTGCACTCCCTATCATAGTATAGGGAAAAGTCGAGGGGCAACAACCCTACAGGGGTTCTTGGGGGTAGCACCCTCGAAGCCAAAAAAGTCCTTATATTGTGAAAGGTGTCAACTACTATTTTTCCTATTGGACGACTTATTCTAGCCCTAATTTTGTAAGCAAAAAAAACTTTTATAAAAAGACTTAGGGTTAGGGATTTCATAATGTAATGGTAAGATTGTAGCTTCTTGCGATGGTATTGAGTTGTAAGGGATTGTGAATTGTGGATTGTAATCAAATATTGGACTTGTTGTTGGTGGACATAGCCCAGGGATTGGGTGAACCATGTTAAATCTTGGTGTCTCGTATTCTCTTTTGTGCAATCTATTATTTTTTGATATTGGTTATATTTGTATGTAATTGCTATTTCTGTCTGAGGTTCAATCCTAACACATTCCTCCATTCAAAAATCCCATTTTGTGAAGGGGTCCTAAGTGCAGTAGTCTATTTCTTTATTCCTCTATCATTACAAAATCTCTCAAACTTATTTGATGTAAATTCTTCACCTCTATTAGATCTCATATGTCTCCTTTTCAACTCTAGCTAAGTACCACTTAAACATTTGGAAAGCATCAGATTTTTGTTTCAAAAACATAATTGTCATCATCCTAGAATAATGATCAGCAAATGGGATAGTGTACTTGTCCCCTTTGTAGCTTTGCACATCAATTGGTCCACAAAAATCAGTACGAACTAATTTCAAAATTTCTTTAGAGAAGTCTTACTTTTAAAACTAGATCTTTTCATCTTTGCCTAACTGGCATTGTTTGCAAATCATATTTTTAGGTTTCTTCAGTTTAGGCAAACCTTTAACTCTTTTCATATTACTGATACTAACTAAGTTATCAAAGTTAACATGGCATAACCTCTTATGGCATAGCCACACATCATCATATTCTACAATAAGACAAGTAGCATCGTTCATGTCAAAATAAAATAGATTACCTTTAGTTTGATCACCTTTTCCAATTAGTTTCCCATCAATATCATAGATCTTTTCTTTCTTATCCTCAAACTCAACTTTGCAACTTGAACTATTCAGTTGTGACACACCCAACAAGTTATAGTTAAGTCCTTCTACATAATAAGCATTGTCACACATGACTTTTTTTTTTCAGTTTGATTGATCCTTTACCTTTTATCAAATAGTGTGCATCATTACTAAATCTTATACTATTTCCATTGTAATAATCAAAGGTAATGAACTTACTTTTATCTCCAGTCATGTGATGTGAACAACTACTATCAATGATCTATCTATCAATCTTGTTCACATAAGATACTAGTGCAATTGCCTCATCCTCATCAAAATCATCCTTCATTACAACATACACCACTTCATCATTATGGTCATCGGATCCATCTTTAGTTTCCTCTTCAACAATGTAGCAAGACTTCTTTCCTCTATCTTTATAATCTTTTTTGTCCTCATCTCTTTTACTTATGTATTTGTCTCCACTTCTATTATTCTTCTCCTCTGGACATCTAGCAGCAATATGACCAACCTCATTACAATTAAAGCACATGATAGGTAGCTTACCTTTTAATTTGTCTTTGCCTCTATGAAATCTCCTCACTAGCAATGCTTCTAGTTTTTCTACATCCTCCTCATTGGTATCACTATCACTAGAAACATATTTGACCTTTCTCTTTTTCTCTTTAGGTTCCTTTAATGATAGTTTAGCTTGGAAAGAAGATTCAACATTTTTAGTTTTGAAATTATCAAAATTAGAGAGTTCAAAGGCAATGAGTCTACCCATCAATCCTTCAAGGCTCATATTACTACTAGGTATACATCTTAGTTCTTGTATGGCATAAAATCTAACATCATAGATAGGAAGTAGTGTTCTCAGTACTTTGTTAATTATAGTTTCATCGTCAATGATACCATTAGCTCCTCTAATAGCATTCACAACATCTTTTATTATAGTGCAATACTGAACAATGTTCTCACCTTCTTGCATTCTCATGCCATTGAAATTCCCTCTTAGACTTTCAGATTTGGCTCTGAAAACATTTTTATCTCCTCCATAAATTGTTTGTATAGCATCTCACATCTTCTTTACAGTGTCACATTCTTTGATGTCATCAAAATTTGAGTAACTTAGGGTAGAGACAATCTCCAACGTTGTTTGATTGTGTTTTTTCTTCTTTTTTAGATCATCAATGGTTAGGGCTCTAGCAGGATCAACATGCTCAATGGTGATGGTAGATTGTGCGTGGTCTCTAAGACTTCCTAGGTGTAGGTTCATCAAACTTTTCCATATAGGAAACTTTTTCTTGTTGAGTTTGGGCACCTCTTTTTATACATCTTGATCTTTAGCTCTTAGTACCTTCAAACCATTTCCTCTCAAGCACTATGGCTCTAATACCAATTGTTAGACTTTGTTGGAATAATTGAGAGGGGGGGATTAGTTATCCAAGGTCCAGATGTATAAATAAAAATTTTCAATACTAATCAAATCCATATCCATAAAACCTCAACATGCATGCATCCATTAGATCATACAATACTTTAACTCTGTAGGTTATTGTCCCAGGTCAAAACAACTTTAGAAAAAAGTGAATATGAAATACCATAAGAACATTCACACAATTTGACACAAGGATTTTACTTGGAAACCCAATTTTGGAAAAAATACCAGTAACATGTTACCAATTCTCACTCTTTTGAAGTGATGCCCCGTGAAAGGCCAACCCTATTAAAGGTCATGATACACATTGTTAAATGTGACCTAGTTAAAAGATTTCAATCACCCTATTATGAGTGAACCTTGTTAGAGGACTTTAGACCATTCATTAGAATGTCACTTAGTTAAACGATTTACAAATGACTATTAGGTCAACATTAATTCAAAGTATTTTATCCACACTAGTATAATTATTAGAAAAAAATAGTACAACTTGATTTGATAAAAAATACAAGTCACTTACAGATTACAGATCTCTATTTCAATCCTCCATTTTTCTTGGCATTCATACTCTTTAGCTCTAATAGCTTGTCCACCCTTCAAGTATTCATCCTCTTAAGCCTTCTTGCTTTGTATGCCAACTGTAGTCTCTTCTATTTTGCCACTAGATGAAGCAATACCCTAGACTCCTTGTTTTCCTTACATTCTCGCACATGAAAACCTTTGCTTCTGACCAGCTATCTCTATAAATAGAGAATTTAGATATTTTACCACTTAACCACAATTGTCCAATTTAGGGTTAGGTAGGATTCTGTGAATCTACCTAATTTTCCATTTTATTTCTCTAGAAACTTCCTCTACAATCTTCCTTGAATTCTCCCAAAAATGGTTTACCTTGAATTTTGTGTCACCAACTCATCATATTTATCTTCCACATGCTTCACATAATTCAATAAATCAAATTAGTCAGCTTAGATTCATTAGATCTTTGATTTAACACTATTTGCTATCACTCAACATCTATGTTGTTCTGTCACTTCGCCAACATTAAAGTTTACTAATGCTGGAAACCAACTAAACTTTACTTGACATATACTAATATTCACTCAATTTGCACTATTTTTCTTCTTTTCTTGACATGTATTAATTTTCATTCAGCTTCTACTAATTTTTTCTCGGCTTGAACTAACTTCTTGGCAAGGCTTGGCATACACTTTTCTTACTTGATCTTCTTTCAATCTTAACTTGAGTAATCTTTCATTTTAGACTTTAAGTAGATAAACAATACACTATAGTATTTGTAAGAAATTTTCTAAGGGCAAAATTCACCTAGGAACTAAGAACTCAAACACAAGCACAAGTGTAGACCAAAAATGGATATGATCAATTAATCAGAGTATGTTCGAATACATTGCTCTATTCAAAATGTGATGTTCAACACACTAGGAGTGCCTATATATAAAGGCTTCTCAGGAAGCACCTAGAATGTCTCTAAAAACAACCAGAAGATAAGACAACCAAGCACCTTATCCAACATCCTAGATGAATGGATAAGAATGAATAAGTGTCATATGTGTGTAGAAGATTCTTGTGTTGTAGACACCATGTGCTTAAAAGAGGTGCGGACCCCCTGTGGTGTCATCATGACAACTCACAAGATTGCACAAACTCCTGAGTGTCTCACAAATAAAATAATGCAAAATAAATAGATAATGCATAAACTTAAGTAAGTGTAATAAGTAAATACTTATTTACACCAATAGTATTGATGTCTTACTTGGTCTCAGTGCTCCTTTTATATACCAAATAACTCAACCTTTCTCTAGTTGCTTTTTTTATCTCATCTTTTCAAATCCCCTTCATCAATCAACTAAATGATAGCTTTCAGACCAAAAATAAATTGCCTCACCAATAGGTAGCAAGTTTGACATCATTAAAAAAATAATGATTATTCCATTATAGGTTCTTCACTTTAAAACAATCTCTTTTCAACACAATTAACATCTCAAAGAATCCAACATTAGATTAAAAGACTAAACACATTGCCATCAAGTATCATTTTCTAAGAGAGAAAGTCACTAAGAAGGAAATTAGATTGGAATATGTAAGTACAAAAGAGCAAGTGATAGATATCTTTACTAAATGTTTTCTTGAGCACAACTTTCATATATCTCAAAGGCATGCATGGGTGATGGACCCTCCTTTTGAAGAGTAATTGAGGTAGTATATTTAGTGCACATTCATTTATGTGGATGCAATGCTTGGTATTGATTCTTAGGGGGAGTGGTCACATGGTGCAGAACTAGTACTAGAACTCTTATGTAATGTTTTTTTATAGCAGTGTTTGTTGGCACTTGATCTTATTTCTAGTTGCATCTTGGCTTGATCTAATGTAGGTATTTTGATCAGTTTGACAAGGATATATCTTCACTGGGGGGAGATTATTGATATTGTTAACATTTGACATATTGGCTTCTTTTCCATTTATGTCAAAGGGGGAGAGAATATATGAAAAAACTTTCATCTAGGAAGGAATATGTATGCAAATTTTGAGGACAACATATGTTGAGGATAGTCAGAAACTTTTATTCTTGTGATTACTTTTGGATTGATGGTTTTTTACCATATGTTGCCATTAATTCCAAAGAGGGAGATTGTTAGAAATAGAATGCATTGTCGACAGTTGGGAATGTCACAAAGATTTATTTTTTAATGACAAATTTTGTCATTAATGTCAATATATGTTCTTTAGATCATGATAGACTCAAATTATGTATATCACAAACTACTTATCAACTCAGTGTACACAATAATTGTAGATTTAGGTAGGCATGCCTATATTTGTGAGGAGAATGAGTGTATACATCTTGTCTATATTCATTGTAAAGATGTGATATTCTAGTTGAGTTAGAGTTTGTTTTGTGAAGATTGGTTGAAGACCAGTGTGGAAGAAAATTTAATAGAGTCAATTACAATATTTTCTCAATATCTTGATGGTGAATGGGAATTCATGTTGTTGAGCATGGAAGATGAAAGAAGAATTGTCCATATAAGTATGTTTGGATTTTTGAGTCATTCATCTTACTTTAGAAAGGTTGTTGATGTGTAACATGCGATGCATTTTATTGGGAACCAAGTGAGTGATTGTACCATGTGAATTATCATTGGAAAATGTTATATTCTTATTTTATCATGTGGGACACTTTAAATAATATTTTTTTAGATACTTATGAACGTGTGCATGCCTTAACATGGTCCTATGTAATTAATCATACATTGGGGATGTCCTAATAGGCCAACTTAATTAATTATTTCTATAGGGTATAAAGGAAAGCTATTTTCCTTGTTTGGGATGTATAGATGCAAGAATTGATGATATATTACCAAAGAAAATTAGAGGGGGGTGAATCAGTTATCCAAGGTCTAGATGTATAATTAAAAAATTTCATAGCTTGGTGAACCCATAAAAAATTTTCATTATGCATGCATCCATTAGAGTATGCAATCACTTAAACTTGTATGTTACTATCAAAATAATTTGCAAAAATGTACACATGAAACATAACAAATTCAATAACACACTTGACACAATGATTTAACATGAAAACCCAATTTGGAAAAAACCACCAGTAACATGCTACTCATTCTCACTCTTCTAAAGTGATGCCTTCTGAAAAACTAACCCTGTTAAAGGTTACAATGCAAACTGTTAAATGTGACTCAGTTAAAGGATTTCAATCACCCTGTTAGGAGTGAGCTTTATTAGAGGACTTTAGATCATTCACGTAGAATATCACCCAGTTAAATGATTTACAAATGACTGTTAGGTCAACCTTAATCCAAAGGATTTACGCTAGATTGATATAATGATTAGAGAGTAATAGTAAGGCTTGATCTGATAACAATTTACAACACACTTGTAGATTAAAAACCTCTATTTTAGTCTTCCATTTGCTTGGCTTTGACACACTTCAACTTTGATAGCTTGTTCGTCCTTCAACCATCCATACCCTTAAGCCTTCTTGCTTTGTTTTCCAATGTAGTCTCTTCTCTTAGGTCATTGAATGAAGCAATACCCTAGACTCCTTTTCTTCCTTAGGTTCTCGCACATGACAACCCTTTCTTCTGACCAACCATCTCTATAAATAGAGAATTAAGATATTTTGTTGTTCATCCTCCATTGTCCATTTTAGGGTCAGGTCAGATTAGGTAGGATTCAATTAATCTACCTCTCATTTTAGTATATTCCCTCATAGAAGCTTTTCCTTCAATCCTCTTGAATTTGTCTCAAAATGGTTTACCATGAATTATGTGCCACCATCTCATCAACCTTATCTTCCACACGGTTCACACAATTCAAGAAATCAAACTTGTTAGTTCAAATTCATTTAATTCTTGATCTTTCTCATAATCTTGACACTTGACATTAATTGACTTTTGATGCTTGACACATAGTTCGTTACTCGACATCCACTGTCAAAACACTCGATACGAACTAAAGTTTATTGGTGCTCAACATCAACTAAACTTTACTTAGCTTACATTTTTTTACTCAGCTTACACTAAAATTAACTTTTCTCGGCTCCAACTAATTTTCTGCTTGGCTTTCACTAACTTTGCTTGGCACCTACAATGAAAATTGTCAAGCTTGGCAAAAAAAACTTTGTTTAACTTGTTCTTCTAAACTTAACTAGTGTAACCAAAATTTTCAACCTTAAGTAGATTATCAATGCACTATAATATCACTATCTTAACTAATTCTTGTACTTCTTTTCATATCATAACTCAACCTTTCTTCTAGGTGCTATTGTTACCTCATTTGATCAAATCCTCTTCATCAATCAAATAAATGATAGTACTTAAATCATATAAACAATTGTCTTACCACCAAATATAAGGTTTGACATCAGTGAAAAATAATGATTGAAGCACATTTATCATACTTGTATCAATATTTTTTCAAAAATCTCCCTCTTTGCCATTGATGGCAAACCGAACTTAATCAGTAACACCAACAAAATAGCAAAAAGAAAATAATTCCTTGTATTGAAATCTCTCCCTCTATCAATAGCTTTCATCTTTTGAATAGGTTAGAAAATTATGTTATGATCAACATACAATCAACTCATTGTTATGACTCCCTCTTGATTACTTCTTATATCGTCCCTCAACATTATCTCCCTCTTACTAGGTAGATGTAATCAGCAGGTACACTTTCTCTCTCAGCACACTTTAACTCTAAGTACACTTTCTCCCTCTTTGACAACAATGTCAAAGACATGTCATCTTCATATGAAAATATGAATATTTTTAGTTTCTCCCTCTGACACCTTTCTTGTGATTGATTTGTAGTTCCAGATCTTTGATTGCTTTAGGCAGCTCCTAAAGTAAGATTCACTGCATTAATGTTTAACATATGTCAATCAAGCTTGTTTGATGCAAGACACTCCACATGCTTCTTAGATAGCCTTTGATAGGGGTATCAACCCTATTTTACCTCTTAGATACTCATGAGCATCCTTAGATAATGCTTTTGTAAATATATCAACAATTTTCTCTTTAGTGTTAACATATTCCATCTTCACCTCTTTAACTTGAAATAATTCTCTCAAGTAATGATACTTGATTGCAATGTTCTTAGTCTTTGTATGCATCAAAAGATTCTTTGATATATTTATAGCACTTGCATCATCATAATTAAGTATCACAGGTTCAGTGATTTCTTCCTTCATACCTTTAAGTAATTGTTTGATTCAAACAATGTTTGTACAATTTACTACAACAACAACATATTCAGCTTCAATAGTAGATTGAGAAATGCAATTTTATTTCTTGCTAGTCCATATAACCAACCTTTTGCCTAAGAAAAATAATCCTCCACTTGTTCTCTTTTTGTCAACAATATTTCCAGCCCAACCAACATCAGTATAGACTCTCAATTCAAATTTCTCATTTTTCTTGTAGTATAGACCATAGACCTCTGTTCCTTTTAGATATCTCATTATTCTCTTAACAACCATCAAATGATTCTCCCTAGGATTAGTAGAGAATCTTGCAACTATCCCTACAGATAATGCAAAATTAGGTCTACTATGTACTACATATTGTAATTTGTCAATCATAGACCTGCATAATGTTTGATTCACCTCAGCTGAATCATCATTCTTTGACAATTTATGTCCTATCACCATAGGTGTACTTATGAGCTTGAAATCTTCCAATCCAAAAGTTTTCAATCCTTCACATACTTTGACTGAGTGATTTATATACCATATTTCATCTTATGTACTTGCAAACCCATAAAGAACTTGATCTCTCCAAACATAGACATCTCAAAGTATTTCTTCATTTCATTTGTAAAAGCATTACATAAAGTATTCTGTCCTCCAAATATGATATCATCAACAAAAATTTCAAATAACAAAATACCTTTTCCTTTCTCTATCTTCAATCATAGATTTTGGTTATCATCAGTCCTCTCAAATCCAATCTTCACAAGATAATTATGAAGCCTCTCATACCATGCTCTTGGTGCTTGTTTCAAACCGTATAAAGCTTTGTGTAGTCTACATAGCATGCTTTTGTTGTTAGCATCTACAAATCCTTCTGGCTATTCTATATAAACCTCTTCCTCCAATATACCTTTCAAAAATGTAGACTTAACATCCATTTGATAAACTTTGAAACCTTTGTATGCAGAGTAAGAAAGTAGAGTTGTTATTCCTTCCAATCTTGCAATAGGAGTGAATCTCTCTCCATAGTCTATTCCTTCTTCTTGTTCATATCCTTTACAGACTAATCTTGCCTTGTTCCTTGTGACTTCACCATTTTTATCTAACTTGTTTCTATATACCCACTTGGTACCAATCACATTTTTGTCTTTTGGTCTAGGAACTAGAGTCCATGTCTTATTTTTTCTCAATTTGTTCAATCTCTTCTTCTATGGCTTTACTCCAATCCACATCTTCTAAGGAATCTCTCACTATTTTGGGTTCTTGCATGCTCAGAAAACATGTATCATTTATCAACTTGTTCCTTATCATTGATCTAGCATCTTTATCTCCAATGATTTGTGCAGCAAGATGATGTCTCTTGACATTCTTAGATAATCTTGGTTCAGCTCTAGCTTCTACATTTGGTCTCTCAACTTCTAAATCACTATGTACATCTCTATTAGGTAGTTCAACATCTCTTTCATGTACACTAATCTTAGAATCAGAATATGCTTCAACTTCATTCTATAACTTGGCACCTGAATGTAGTTTCATTCTTGAACGCAATTCGACATTCATATTATGTGACTTGGTAGTCACTGAAACTTGTTGTTGGTTTGGAACTTGATTTACAACATTTTCATCAGCAAGCATACCTTAATAAAAGTATACAAATGATTTGTATTCTTTTGGTTCCTTCATAGGTTCAGCCTCATATACTTTTGTATATTCATCAAATTTCACATTTTCACTTTCCACAACTTTGTTTGCATTAGTATTTACACACTTATAAGCTTTACTTCTCATGGAATAACCAAGAAATATACCTTCTTCACTTTTTTGCATCTAGTCTACCATTCTTGAAATCTTTTAGAATGTAGAATTTGCTTCCAAATACCTTAAATTATTTTATATTTGGTGAGTATCCATACCATAGTTCAAAAGGTGTTGAATGAGTACCTTTCTTGACTTGCACATGGTTCAAGGTATAGATAGTTGTACTTAGAACTTCTCTCCAGTATTTCAAAGCAACATTCTTCTACATCATGAGTGTCCTAACATAGTCCATTACAAATCTATTCCTCCTTTCAGAAATTCTATTTTGTGGAGGGGTTCTAGCAGTAGATGTCTATCTTTTGATTCCTCTATCATTACAAAAAATTTCAGACTCATTTGATGTAAATTCTCCTCCTCTATCAAATCTCAAACATTTTAGACTTTTTCCTATTTCTTTCTCAACTCTCGGTAAGTACCACTTAAACATTTGAGAAGTATCAAATTTCTATTTTAGAAACATAACTATCATCATTCTAGAATGATCATCAACAAGAAGCATAATGTACTTATCTCCTTTGTAGCTTTGCACTTCAATTGGTCCATACAATTCAATATGAACAATCTCAAGTATTCCTTTAGAGGTATGAGTCTTACTCAAAAAACTTGACTATGTCATTTTGCCTAACTGACATTGTTTGCAAATTATATTGTCAGGCTTCTTCAACTTAGGCAAACCTTTAACTCTTCTCATGTTACTAATACTAACCAAATTATCAAAATTAACATGACATAACCTCTTGTTCCATAGCCATACATCACCAAATTCTATAACTAAACAAGTAGCATCCTCTATATCAAGGTAGAATAGATTACTTCTAGTTTGATCACCTTTTCCAATTAGTTTTCCGTTAGTATCATATATTCTTAGCAATTTTGTTTTCAAACTCAACCTTACATCCTAAATTATTCAGTTGTGACACACTTAACAAATTATAGTTAATTCCTTCAATATAGTAAGCATTGTCACATAAAATATTTTCTGCAAGCTTGATAAAACATTTTCCTTTTATCAGACATGGTGCATCATTACCAAATATTACACTATTTCCATCATAATAGTTCAAGGTAATGAACATACTGTTATCTCCAATCATGTGATGTTAACACCCACTATCAATGATCCATTTGTCATTGTTGTTCACACAAGACACTAGTGTAGTTGCCTCATCCTCATTAGATTCATCCTTCATTGCAACATACACCACTTCATCATCATGATCGTCAGATCCATCTTTTGTTTCCTCTTTAACAATGTAGCAAGACTTCTCGCCTTTGTCTTTGTAGTCTTTTTTGTCTTCATCTCTTCTACTTTTGTACTTGTCACCACCTCTATAATTATTCTTCTCTGGAAATCTAGCAGCAATATGACCAATCTCATTTCAATTGAAAGACATGATAGGTAACTTACCTTTAAACTTGTCTTTACGTCTGTGAAATCTCCTCGCTATAATGCTTCTAGTTGATCTACATCTTACTCATATGTATCTCTATCACTGGACACATTTTGTCTTTTGCTTCTTCTTCTTCAAATTAGGTTCCTTCAATGACAGTTCAACTTTGAAAGCAGATTCAATATTTTCAGGTCTATAATTATCAAAATTAGATAGCTCAAAGCAGTGAGCCTACCTATCAGAGCTTCAAGAGTTAGATTATTCCCCAACATACTTATCAGTTCTTGTATTGCAGAAACTCTAATAACATAAATAGGCAGTAGTTTTCTCAAAACTTTGCTTAGTATAGTATTATCATCCATTTTACTAGTAGCTCCTCTTATTGTATTAATAATGTCTTTTATCCTAGAGAAATATTGAGCAATATTCTCACCTTCTTGCATTCTCATATCATTAAAATTACCTCTGAGACTTTTAGCTTTGGCTCTTAGAACATTCTTGTCACCTCCATGGATAGTGTGTAAAGCATCCCACATTTTCTTTGCACCGTCATGACCCTTGATATCATCAAACTTGGCATAGCTTAGGGTAGAGGCTATCTCCAACATTTTCTAGTTGTAGTTAGGGCTCCAACATGATCAAAATTCTCAACATCAATGGTAGATTGTGCATGATCTCCAAGACCTCCCAGGTGTAGCTTCATCAGACCTTTTCATGTAGGAAATTTATCTCTATTAAGCTTAGGTACTTCTCTTTTTCACATCTTGATCTTATTTCTTCTAGTACCTTCAAACTAGTCATCTTAAGCAGGTAGCTCTAATACCAATTATTTGAATTCTTTAGAATAACTAAGAGGGGGGGTTAATCAGTTATCCAAGGTTCAGATGTATAACTAAAAATTTTCACAGCTTCGTGAACCCATAAAACATTTTCATCATCCATGCATCCATTAGATTATTCAATCACTTAAACTTGTAGGTTACTGTCAAATCAACTTGCAGAAATGTAAACATGAAACACTTGACACAGTGATTTAATGTAGAAACTCAATTTGGGAAAAACCACCAATAAAATGCTACTCATTCTCACTCTTTTGATGTGATGCCCTATGAAAGACCAATCCTGTTAAAGGTTACAATGCACACTATTAAATGTGACTTGGTTAAAGGATTTCAATCACCTTGTTAGGGGTGAGCCTTGTTAGAGGACTTTAGATCATTCACTTGGAATGTCACCTAGTTAAAGGATTTACAAATGACCGTTAGGTCAACCTTAATCCAAGGGATTTACCTAGACTAATACAATGATTAGAGAGTAATAGTAAGGATTGATCTAATAACAACTTACAACACACTTTCAGATTACAAATCTCTATTTCAGTCCTCCATTCTACTTGGCTTTCACACACTTAAGCTCTAATAGCTTGTTCACCCTTCAAGAATCCATACCCTTAAGCCTTCTTGCTTTATTCGCCAATGCAGTCTCTTCTCTTAGGTCACTAAATGATGCAATACCCTAGACTCCTTGTCTTCCTTAGGTTCTTGCACATGACAACCCTTGCTTCTGACCAACCATCTCTATAAATAGAGAATTAAGATATTTTGTCATTCATCCTCCATCGTCTATTTTAGGATTAGGTCAAATTAGGTAGGATTCAATGAATCTAGATTTTATTTCATCACATTACCTTCTAGAAACTTTTCCTTCAACTCTCTTGAATTCACCTCAAAATGGTTTACCATGAATTCTATGCCACCAGCTCATCAACCTTATCTTCAACACAATTCACAGAATTCAAGAAATCAAACTTATTGGCTTAGATTCAACAGATTCTCAATCTTTCTCATAATGTTGACACTCAGCATTAACTGGCTTCTAATGCTTGACACATATTGTGTTTCTTGGCATCCACTATTAAAACACTCAACATGAACTAATGTTTACTAGTGCTCGATATCAACTAAACTTTACTCAGCTTACCCTGTTTTAATCGACTTACTCTGAAATTGACTTTGCTCAATTCCAACTGATTTTCTACTTGGCTTGCACTAACTTTTCTCAACACCTACTATGAAAATTGTCAAGCTTGGCAGAAAAACTTTTTTTAACTTTTTCTTCTGAACTTAATCAATGTAACCAACCTTTGTAACCTTAAGTAGATTATTAATGCACTATAGTATCACTATCTTAACTAATTCTTGTACTCCTTTTCATATCATAACTCAACCTTTCCTCTAGGTGCTATTGTTACCTCATTTTATTAGATCCTCTTCATCAACAAAATAAATGATAGTACTTAAATCATATAAGCATTTGTCTTACCGACAAGTAGTAGGTTTGACATTAGTGACAAAACAATGATTGAAACACCTTTATCATACTTGTATCAATATATTTTCAACATAACGTTATAAAGGAAAGCTATTTTCCTTATTTGGGATGTATATGCAAGAATTGATGATATATTGTCAAAGTGGAGTAGAGAATTTGTTTAGATTCATGTGAAGAACCTATCATTCCTAGTGGACTTCAAAGGAACAAATATGGTAATTAAGTTATAGATCAATATGTTCATGCTTGTTGGATTTATTATACTAAAATATCTATCTTTCACTTTTTTCAAAGCATTTGGAATGTAGATCTACATGTTCTCATCAACCTCCAATAGGGATAGAACCTTCTAAATAGGGTTCAAGGTCTCCTGACAAGGATCTATCCTTTAATAGGGATTGTTGTACTAAATGCACTATATTTGACTCATAACAAGGTCATATCATTTCACATAGAGCTTATATTGTAGAACATTATTTCATGGGTGCCATCCTTAGCTTGTTTTTCCCTCTGATCAAGGGTTTCTCTAGTAAATAAAAAATAGTATTTTATGGTGTATGGTTTCATATTGTTGTGCTTCATTATTTTAGTTATTGGTGATCGATTTTATAAGTTTTGATTTAATTATATTTCTCACAACTAATTTACCACCACCCCCCACCCCTCTTAGTTATCTTGTTTGGACTTTAATTCTTAACAATATGATTGTTTTGTTTGCCTCCAAGAACAAAAAATTGTAAGTTCTTTTTTGGTCATTTCACCCTCATTCCTAAAGTTCTCTACAACTTGAAGAGATAGAAACCTCCTTCACTCTCACTTGACTAAGCAATGAAACCCATTTCATGGGTGGAGTATAAGGTTGAGGTTGGATAAAATGTTTAAATTTATGAATAATAAGCTCACAAAAAATGTCTTAATTCTACTAGGGGAAATGTTCCACCATGTTGAGAATTGCCACATGACCAACATAAAAATTTACTCATTGATTATGGCTTGGGAATTGCATATTGGCGATGATAAAGCCACCATTAAGATTATTAAGGAAATATTTGTATCTCAAGAAGTACTTGGAGGAATTTTTGAAATTCTATTGAAATCCATTCTAGGATTCGAAATAAATTTGGGAGACAAAAAGATTGACCTTGAGAAGATTGAGGGTATTAACTACACATTTTTTATGTGGTATTTTGATGAAAGTTTAAAAATTAAAAGGTTTAGAGAGACCATGCAACATAGGTTTGTTGTGGAAATAGTGGTCATGATTTGGTTCCCTAATGAAGACATTGAAAGAATAAAACAAAATTTTGAGTAGACTAAGGAGGATGAAGCCAAACTCCAAGAGAAACTCAAGCAAATGGAGGAGGTGTGAAATAGTGGAGAGGATTTCTCACAAGAAAGAATTAATGCTTGGTTGCATGAAGAAATTTTTGGAGCTATGGAAGAGGGTTGAAACTAAAAGATGAAGGAAACTCTACAATGGTACCTTTCTTTTCTTTTCATAACTTCTAGTCTGGGGATTTTTGCATGATCATTTTGGAATTTTTGTGTACATGTTTCTTGTTTGGACTCTTATGTAGATTGGGTTGGGAATGATCATTTTACAATTCTAGGTTGACATGAAGGATGCCAAATTTCTTGTGGTTTGATTTTCGTAATTATATTATGGTTGTAACTGGAGTATTGGACCATTAATAGTTTTTTAATCGTGGCTTTCTTGGTTTTCAATAATGGTAGTTGTTCATTGACCTAAACTTTGGTTTGGTCAAGAAATGGAGGGATTTGATGTAGATTTGGAGGCAACATGCTATTTTTCATGGAATTTTTTGTTAAAATTTCTTGCTATTACTATGTTATGAAACTCTAATGTGGGTGGTCGATGGGTTTTGGGCATACACCCTACAATTTCAGTATGTAGCACAAGTTTCAATTTCTATTATTTTTTATGAATGTAGTTGTAGGGTTAGGGTTTATTTAAAATCCTATCTTTAAATTGTTCAAATATGTAAAGAGTGGTTCTATGGCTATTTAGGGGTGTTTTTGGACTGTTACTACTTGAACTCTTATTGTAAAAGTACTTTATTTTATTAAAAATACTAAAAAACTATCACCAAGATTATTATTTTTTTGAAATTACTTGAGGTAATGAACCTCTAATGGAAAGGTCTTGTGTTTGAGTTTATTTGAACTTAGAAATAAAAAATTAATCTCAGCTTTACCCTATTACCCATTTTTTTTTTTTTTTATAATAGTATTTTTTAATTCTACATAATATTTTAAGAACATACTATCTCTAGTAATATATTGGATGCTTAAGTGAACAAAATTGGAGCAAAATTTATTCTTTTAAAGAGAAGTTGCAATATTTTTAACAACATACATTATACATGGAGGGATGACCCTACAACATGATAGTTTGCCATGAGCCTTGAATATATGAGGTCTTATGTTCCACACCCATGTCACATTTGGACCTTGTCAATGGCTTACCATTTTATTTCCCACCCATGTGATTTCTCTGGCACTATTGTTAATGTGGAATTCTATTCAAAGGATATGATGCCCCCAATATTGTATTCACTATTTCCTAATTGATGCATTTTCTATCAAACATTGTGATATGAATAGGAGTATTTCTTGTTCACTACTTGATATTCTATCCCACACTTCATACATGTCCGTTAGATGTTGTTTGTACACTCAAGAGGAGTTATAAGGGGACAAAGATATAACAAATGATGTGAGTGATAAGGTGTTTGGGAGTTATAAGGTGATGGATTTGAAGAGATAGGTTGATGTAGTGGAGGGGTAAGGAGATTAAATGTTTTGGCATTTATCAGACTTTTTGTCTACTAGGTGCACATCTTGAGTTGGATTTTCTTGAGAAATTGGGTCACCCAAATGTGACTCCATTGGTTCAAAGCTCAAGTCAAAAATGATTATCGATATAAAAAAAAAGACATTGCAACATTACAAATATTAATTATTTCTAATTCTATTAGCAAAAAAGTTAGGAGATATAAAATAATAATAAGAAAAAGAGAATCACATCATGAAACAAGATTTGAATTGTTTTTTCCCTATTGTAATATTTATTAATTTCTAATATCTTCACTATTTCAAATAATATTTTCACTATGTGTTTATTGAATTTTTTTCGTTATCAATATAAATTAAAAATAATATTTTATGAATTTAAAGTTCAATTTTTTAAACACATAAAGTGAAATTAATTTATCTTACTAATTTTTTTATCATTTTATATTTATCTTAAACAATGATTATAGTAACATTGTGATATTAGTAATGCAATTATTTTGTTGTTATTATTGAAGATAATGCATATTTACAATGTAAATTTTCTTTGTTCTCCTTCTTCAAGACCACACATATTTCAAATGTCAAGTATTTTGTAAATAACACAAAAGACATAACCATATTTGTAATGAGAATAAAGAGAAATATTAAATAAAAATTGTAATTTTAAATAGTTATATCATTTTATCAACAAGCTTAATATTTGAAATATTTTGCAATATTGTTAGAAGTTGTAATCTTTCCTTGGTGTGTTTATAAACCAAGGTTAGACGTCTTTTCTTTATTGTTATAATATATTAGGATATAAGCCAAGGTATCCTAATATATTTCTTTTTTGTCCTTTTTCAACTACATCTTATTTTGTCCTCTAGTGGAATATGTGAGGACAAATATTTATTGTAATTTGTAATTTAGATTATTCCTCCTTAAGAGGAATCTCACACTTGGCCTCACACACTTATGAATGGTGGCATTCATAGACATGGGAGTTACATTCTAACTCCTCTCTCTCATCTCTATTTAAGAGATGACCCTCCTCTCTCATTTCTAATGAGGTTTTCTTCCTCTTCTCAATTATTGTATGAGCATTGCTATCTTGCTCTCTCTCTCTCTCTCTCTCTCTCTCTCTCTCTCTCTCTCTCTCTCTCTCTCTCTCTTCTTAGGCTTATCATGCCTCATTCATAATGTCTCAAGGGGTTTTCTTTGCTTTCCCCTTTCCAAATATCTTGTCTCATGGTGTTGGATCTTGAAGCTTTCTCTCTCCTATCTTATGGTAATATCTTTTCATGCATTAATTCACATATATTCTTTCCTGGTATTGCTTATTTACATATTTCTTTTTCCATTTCTAACATGGTATCAAAGCAGTTTAATCTTTGTTTTGAGTGTTTGCATGAAGGTACGATTCGAAGGAGACTCTTGAGAGAGATTTCAGTAATTTTTTTTAATCTTCTTAAGTTGGAAGAAATTGAAGTTTTTTTTGGATTTGGTTGGTTTACCGCCAAACCCGTTTAACTTCTGTTTTCTCTAATTTGTGCAGGTTACTTCTTATTTTCTATTAGTTTTCATCTAACCCTCTTTGGAAGGCTTGTTCTATTTTTCTACAGTATCATTTTGTTACATTAGTTTTTATTTGAAATGTTCAAATATATATGCTAGTTTTTGATGGGTTACAACCTTTCATAACTAAACAATGTTCAGATTTATGTTTTTTTTGTTCACTAGAACAAGGATTTAGAATTTAGGGTACCATCTCGATAGGGTATGAGTTTTAGAAATTAATTTTTTATAATATTAAGGAAGTAATCCACGATGGTGCCCACACTTCCAAATCCTGCGACCCGCCAGAGGGTTTTCTTTGCATTCTGCTGCTGCCCAAAACGCTCTCCGACACGGCATGCTTGGCAAGCTCACCAGGAAGGGTTAATTTAACCGTAGACTGCAGCCCCTTTTTCCGTCCTTTGGAGGAGCTTTCTCCTTGGGCTTCTTCTTTGCAATAGCGGTGGGATTCTTCTTCCCCATGGTTTTCCTCTCGTCTGCCTTCTTCTCAGTGGACCGAGGCTAAGCATTAAAGCCATGGCAGCAAGCAAGGTCCTTACGCAGCGAGAACAATACAGCATTGGCCCTCAACGAGGCCGTCGGGCGAGGCAGCCAGCCATTCATCTCCATTCTTTCCATAGACATGGAAGCCTGTGAGAGAGACATCATTCCCAGTCATTTCCTTGTTCTTGTCGATCGCAATTTCTTCATAGCGGTTGTTCCACCAGTAGGAAGGGTTTCCTTCGAAGGGCTTCGCTAGGCTGACTTTCTCCTCCCACCGAGGGACACGATAATTTTGGCAAAACCTTAGTGCACACTTGAAGGTTCTCATTTTCAGCTTCTTCTTCCGCTCTTCCTCCCAGCCCTTGTATTTATGCTTCATTATTGCAGTTTTTTTCCACCGCCGTGTGAAGTTGCCTCCTCAATCCTACCCACATTGCAAAAAAAAATTTAGATCGATTGAACCAGACCTAGAACATTGTTGAGTATGTTTGCAAGCCCTGCCTCGGTGCTTTCTCTATCAGTATCTTTATAGTAATATGTCTATCGCATACCTGTCCATATAGCTAGGGTTTAAGCTTTGATTTGGGAAGGTTGCAAAAGGTAAGAGCAAGCTCGACTTTTGCATGCCTAAAGCTCTGGGTTTATTTTCCTGCTTATCTGGCTATTTCATATAGTTGTTGCTCGAGGCCGTTTTTCTCTTCCAGCACCATCGCCTCCTCATGATAGTCTCTAGGCCCCTTGTCATATTGTTGTTGCCTCATCGCTTCTCATTGCTTTATTCTTTGCACACCTTGCTTCAATCTGATCACAAAGTGTCTTTTTTTGCCTTGGCCTGTCTTGGACCACAGGAATCTCTCTGCAATTGCTCATTATAGCACTAGATGAGTAAGTAATGTTTTCTTGTCTTTTCTTGCAAGATTCTTTCTTTTTTAGCTCTTGACAGAAGCATCATTTACTTTTATCATTGCCTCTTGTCAACCTATTTTTGGCATGTAATCATTCATTGTCAGACAGCTCAAACACAAGTGCAATATTTTACTTTAAATCTCTCTTCCTCCTTTACGTTGTTTTAAGTAAAAAAAGGAGAAGTTAAGGATAATTTTTTTTAAGAAGTTTTCTTAGTATTAAATATTAAAACTAATCAAATTTTTATTATTATTTTTTTAATATAAAAAGTTAAAGAGTTTTTTTTTAAATAAATATCCTCATTTATAATTCCTTTTTTGCCATAATCTAGGAGGATTATTGTCTTTCATGGTGAGCCCATCCTTAATATCTTCTCACTCGTGTTCACCTTGCATGGAGATTTTAACTGATAACTTATGCTTATTGCTCTTCCAAATGCTTCTTTTTATCTCAATTATTCAGGTTTATGAGTATCTTACACTATTGCCTTCATTATTTAATGATTTGAGTTAATTGACCTATCTGCACATGGTTGCATTTTTATGCTTCTATAGCATTGTTCCTTGCCCATGTTGGCACTTTATGGTTTTATACCATTGATTTATATGATATTTTTTGTAAGTTGCATCAGGAGCTAATTTATCAAGGTTAACTATGGTGGACCCGACAGTTTTAAATTGACTCGTAGTTGACTTATCTGGCCCGTGGAGTATCCCTCCAACCTATAATTGGTGTGCACTTACTTCAATGGAGTTTCCCTCCATTTGTTCCACTTTATTCCTCAATGTGAGGATGATATTTTATGGGGATTTCCCATTTCAATCTCTTTATCTCCTTGGTGTATGCTCCTAGTTTTGATTTAGTCATGGTATGACTTCCTACACTTTGCTCATTTTTGAGTGTATAGGTGATGAGGCTACCATATCTTGGAGCACTCCAATATTGGAGACTTTATTTGAGAAGCTATTTTGACCCATATTGATCTTTTTCCTCATGGCAATGATGTTGCTTGTCCATGATGGATTTCTTATTTGAAGGCAATATGTTGTTACTCCTCATAAACCCTTCCTTTGGTCCACTTCAGCTATAATTCTTGGAAAAATTGTAACTTGAATTATTTGGTGCTTGAGGCACATGTTCTACTTATTTATTTTTGTCTCTCTTATATTTCTTTGATAAATATACAATGTGATAATGTTCTGCATACTTTATTGCTTAGATCATGGGTCATGTAAGTTATGGTGTTGCAGCCCATTAACTTGTAGTGGGATGACTCATTAGTGGACTGTCTATATCCATGTGATTGACGCAATGTTGATGCAAGTTTCATTAGTTGGCCTTGTCTGTGGTCATTTGTGCATTAGTATGTTTCTTTCATGAGAGATTTATTGCATAAATATTGGTCATTTTGACCCATATTATGATCATCTTGAGCTTATGACTTTTTTAAGATTTCATGTTAACTCCATTGCATGTTGGTGAACACATTCATTTATTCTCATCTCTCTTAGTTCCTCCTTGATTAAATTATTATAACTTCATTTTTTTTTACTAATTTCTCCATTCAATGTAATTCTATTTGTGGATAGTTGTCTTGTTTTTGTTCTTTTTTTTTTTAGGTGATCCATCAAGGAACCTTCTTGGTTTTCCACATATGAATATGTGTCTATGCTTCCACTTGATCGCATTCAAAGGGCTCATGTACTTCTCTTGGATTTGCAAATGTACCATATGGCTTGAAGACAATCAAATTACTTCATATTGAAGATTAAGTTGCAGATTTTTGTAAATTATGGGTTTAATACCCCTTGATATAATTACCCCAAGTAAAGATTAAAAGGGGGTGTTAGAAGTTGTAATCTTTCCTTGGTGTGTTTATAAACCAAGGTTAGACATCCTTTCTTTATTGTTATAATATATTAGGATATAAGCCAAGGTATCCTAATATATTTCTTTTTTGTCCTTTTTCCACTACATCTTATTTTGTCCTCTAGTGGAATATGTGAGGACAAATATTTATTGTAATTTGTAATTTAGATTATTCCTCCTTAAGAGGAATCTCACACTTGGCCTCACACACTTATGAATGGTGGCATTCATAGACATGGGAGTTACATTCTAACTCCTCTCTCTCATATCTATTTAAGAGATGACCCTCCTCTCTCATTTCTAATGAGGTTTTCTTCCTCTTCTCAATTATTGTATGAGCATTGCTCTCTCTCTCTCTCTCTCTCTCTCTCTCTCTCTCTCTCTCTCTCTCCTTAGGCTTATCATGCCTCATTCATAATGTCACAAGGGGTTTTCTTTGCTTTCCCCTTTCCAAATATCTTGTCTCATGGTGTTGGATCTTGAAGCTTTCTCTCTCCTATCTTATGGTAATATCTTTTCATGCATTAACTCACTTAGATTCTTTCCTGGTATTGCTTATTTACATATTTCTTTTTCCATTTCTAACAAATATAAATATGAACTCAAGTAAAAATACATTTCTACTTAAAGTAAAATCTTTATAAATTTAATGTATAACTTATTTTTAGTTTGTAAAATTTTAATATGAAATTTGAAATAACGAACAATTCTGATTTTTCTTGTCTTTACAAAAAAAAAGTATTTTCTAACATTAACTAACTAAATAAATAAAAATGTAGATTCTTAAATTATTTACCTTCCCTTCTAAGCTCCATCGAGATAGACATTGATCACCTACCCCACTTTCAGTTCTCATTAGATGCTCTTGCTCATCTTCTCCCTTCTAGACAGGAGTTGAACGAGCAGGTCAGACTTGACATCTATAGATAGTACCTCATTACAACTTGGACTAACCCACTTGGGAGGTTAGGTCCAAGGATAACTTTCTATGCTGAGCACTTTCTGGACATGTAGGATGGGATTATTGCTTGACCCAGATATATATCTCAGAGTTGGTGTCATGCTCTTCAATTCACGTTAGGATCTTTCAAGGTTGGTTCCCATCATCTACGAGCCCAGATAGACCACCACATTGATAGAGAGGACCATATTTGTAGGCTATGCACATTGGGCATGACTGAGACTGAGTTACACTTCATTTTCCATTGCCCTATTTATTACGATATCAGAGGGAGATTCTATTGTTTATTCAGAGAGTGCAACTCATTGAGCTCCTTCAGCTACACAGATCAACTCCTTCAACTACACAGATCAAAGATGTTTGGTGCTTTATCTCCAAGAGGCAATGCAGCTTTGTGTTCACACCCTATCGCTTCTATTCTCCCTGAAGCAAGCTATAGAGCAACTCATTACGAACTTCTTCTTGCCCCTACCCTCTAGGTGAGGTGTGAAGCGACCCTCAGATGCCTTCACCACTATTTACTCTAGATCTGTGTGCCCCCACAAGGCTTCTCTTCATCTTCATCTTCATCAGTGTCAGCCCACAAGTAGATCACAATGATGTCTACATGCTCACCCTATTGGAATTATAGGTGGGAAGATTTACTTCTGAGGGGGGGGGGGCGTGAATTAGAAGTAACTAACTTTAACCTTTAAAACTTTTAGCTGAGATTATTGACATGAATCTAACATCTTCTAATAAATATGAAAGTAAAGACATGCATGAAAATAGATAAGATTTTGATCACCCAGAAACCCTCCAAAATGAGAAGGTAAAACTGGGGTGGGGATGACATCCACAAATTATCACTATAACAATATGTAACTATTTAAGGTTACAAAGTTTAACCACTTCCAATGGTTTTCCCTATGAAAGGCCTACCCTATTAAAGGCTTTATACTTTGTTAAAAGTGACATGGTTAAAGAATTTACAAACATTCACTTGGAATGTTTCCCTGTTAAAGGATTTACAATCCTGCTAAGGATCTACAATATGGTTGCTAAACCAACCTATCATCATAGGATTTTCATTCCTAATACAATGGCTAGAGAGTATTAGAATGTATTGACCTAATGACTTACAATCTTTAATTGTTGATTCTAGATCCTTGTTCTGCTCGATCTGATATGATCCTTCCTGATCTGATATGTCTCTACTCGAAGTGTTGATGCTATGTTCTAACCAGCTAGATTCTGCGATGTTGCTCTTCCTCTAAGTCCTTACGCCCCTTCTAAATTTCACTAGCATTCTCCCATAAACTCTCTCACACACATGAATTATGGGGTGTCGACTTCTTTGAAGACTTAGGTTTAGGTATGAATCTACGAATGATATTCATCCATCTTTCCCGCTCAATTCTTTACACTTTTCCTATTGGTTGCATGCTTTCTCTATTTTTTTGATTGGCTACATGTTGATTACATAAGGAATGTAAAAGATTCAATCTTATCTTTTAGATCCTTCGAGATTCATCTTAAGTTGGCTCAAAAATGGTTTACATTTGAGTTTGTGAAGGCACAAACTCATGTTGATTCTGTGTTACTCGACACTTATTGATTGTTGATGCTCGACACATATAGGATTTATGTCTTGCTCAGCTCTTATAGTAACTCTGTCTCGCTTGATATCTATACTTTTCTTGGTACCTATAGTGACTCAACACCTATAGTGACTCAACACATAAAACTTACTCAGCACCTAAAGTTTACTCGGCACCTATTGAGTCTCTGGCTTGACACATATTGTAGCTCAGCATCTATATCATACTTGGCATCATCTTAGAAATTGGTTAAGTGTGTTGACACTCAATTGTCAAAACCAATTTGAGACCAACAATCTCCCCCTTTGACATGAGTGTCAAAAACACTTAAAAACTTGTAACTCCACTTGAGCTAATGTGCCATTTCTATATCCAAAATCTTTTATGTTGGATTTGTCTCATGCTATTTCCATTTTCTGCCTTATCATTCCTTTTCTTTTGTTTCTGTTTGCTCTATTTCTACTCTATTTGTACTCTCCCTTTGTTTCTACTCCCCCTTTAACACATCTCCTTGTAGTTTTTGTATCCTTTTGGCTTTATTTTCTTATCTCTCCTCAGAATTTTATTTTCTCCCCCTCTGGGTATATCTCCTCCTTTAGGTTTCTTTTATTATCTCCATCTCAAAAATGTATTTCTCCCCCATATCTACATAATGTATTATCTCCCCCTTTTTGACACTTATGTAAAAAGCTCCTATGAATGAATGGAATACTTAGCCAAAAACATTTGATTTACCTCCATGATAATCTTCAGAGAAGCATCCCAATTGTCTAAGGAAATTTCTAGTGCTTTGAGCTAGATGGTTATCTCTGCTACAAGGTGTACCAGGACTTCTAATGTAAAAAGATTAGTATATTTCTTCAAAACATTTTCTACATAGGTCGTCTCTTTATGCAATAGTTTCATTTGTGGGGTTATTGTAGACTAAATCTGAATTAATTTGGCCTTAATGTTGGCCTCATCTTCTATGAGTATAGCTAATTCTTTTTGGGTGTGAAGTGTTGTGGAAAAATTCTTCTCACTTTGAGCTAGATCCTTTGGTAGTTGTGTACTTGATAACTTAAGGGTCCTCTCCAAGATCAAGATTCTCTTGCTAGTCTCTTTTGTGAAATATGAGGAATCACACAACTTGGAGTATAATGAGAATATATTCTCAAGTACTGTTTTCACCTTCTCAACTTTCTTTCCCAATTCTACTTGTGATAGTGCTATTTCACCATATATTTTCTCATTTAACTTCATTTGGAATCTCTTTTCAGACCATTCTAGTAATTTGACATTGGTATCAAGGTCTTCATTTTGTACCTGGTCCACTATGTTGGATAGTTGCTCCATAATGGGCTTTGTTTCATTAGGTACTGGTAGGCTAAAAACATCAAGAAAGATGTCTTTGATCTCTATTAATGCTTTCCTTTATCTATACTCATTATGAGTATCTCATGCTTCTTTTCTTCTCTAGTGCCTCTTGCACTTCATTAATATATGCTATGTTCATTTTTTTGTATTCATAACTTGGTATGACTATTTCCTCATCAAGTGTAGGGTCTCCATAATGAAGTACCCTTGCTACCTTGGTAGAGCTCGAGCTTGGTGCTAATATTTGTAGTGGTACTGCATCAGTGCTTGGTTGCTTAGTAGGAGTCCCTGTAGTAGGAAAATTGACCAGTGTTTGTATTGCCTCTTGTTCTCTCTCCTTAGGGGTTCTCTCCTCTTCCTTATCTTCTTCTATTCTTCCTTGATCAATTATAGTGATCAGACAAGGTGCACCTTGACTTTGTGCTATAGGATTAGAGGTATCTTTTTGTTGTGTTTTCTCCTTTATTTCTTCCTCGACAGTTACTATGACTATAGTGTCAACCTTAGAAAATGTGTCTTGTGCTGCTTGCTCTTGTGGTTGACCACTTCTAGCTATTGGAGTTTGTGAAGGTGGTTCTTGTGTATTCACCTTCTCCTTGGTAATCTCAGCTACAACCTTTTGAAGTTCCTCTACACTCACCAAAACTAGATTTGTACACAATTGTGATTGCAAAGTTGTTTGGTGAAGGATCTTTTTGAGATGTTCTGTAATCAATGGCTTAATGTTTTGACCTGAGGTGTCAAAAAAATCCTTCACAATTAAAATTTCTATAGTTTTAGGTGTGACATGTGGAGGACTAGGTGGTGACAATTGTTTGTCTTAGACACTCTATTCCTGTTGTTGCTTCTCAACTGTTGCTAGGTCACCTTTCTGTGTTTCCTTCTCCATTGTTACCTCTTCCTTTTCTTTCTCTCCTTCTTCCTATTTTTCATTTTCCTTTTCCTCTTCATCATTATTTCTTCCCTCAAAGGGATCTTCTTGTCCTTCCTTCATTGTAGTCATCTCATAAATCAATTTCCACATTTGTGTGGACATCTTTACAACATCCTCAATCTTATTTTGTAGAATACTGAAGGCTCTCTATTTGGGTGCAAATTTTCTCCCATGTTTCTTGCTAGCCTTGCTTATTTGACCTTTAGTTAGGTTAGGTATTACACATGCCAATGTTGACTCTCTTATTTCTTTCTCCATGTTTAGCCAATAATGCCATTTAGTTTCAACAATGGAGTATAGCTCCTTAGGCATATTATTGTCCAGTTCAAGTGGAGTAGTCTTGAACTTGGCCATCATAGTATAGATTGATTATTCCACTATGTTTTGTTCCTCTCTACTTAGCTTATTAAAATCAATGGTTTTCAATGCATTCAAATCTGCATTATCCCTAATTTTATCATAAATATTTTCAAGGTTAGATTTAGTGGTGTGACTTACCACTCTAAATTGTTCATTATCAGATTTTGTCCTTCCCTCATCTAATTCTGGGGGTGCCACATATTTGCTTCTCTTTTTCTCTTCTAGCCCTCCTTGTTGTGTTGGTTTCTGCTTCTCCTATTACTTTTCCAATTTTGTTGTTGCCCTTGTATCTGCCCTTGTGGTAGGTTTGGTTGGGCTTGGCTTAGCCTTCTTTTTGCCTTTTGGTTGTGCAGCAAGTTGTTTATGTGCCTTTTTCTTCTTAGGTTCTGTCTTTGGTGCTTCTTGCTCAAAACCTTCTTCTTCCTTAGTATCCTCACCCATGCCTTGGGTTAATGCTAGTGGTTCTTGCCCCTGTTCATCTTCACCATCATCTGCCTCTTCATCTTCTTCTGCCTCCTCTGCCTCTATTGTACCTTCTCCAAATTTGGCCTTGAGCTTTTTCACCAATTTATCCTTTTTCTTTAATGTAGAAGTTGTCTTTAACTCCATGTCTACTTTTGATCTCACTACATCATAAGTCCCAAAATGTGGTGCCCTCTTATCTAATTCTTCTACTAGTAATGTTGTAATGATTACAGATGCCTCATCAATGTTTATCTCATATTCAAGAGGTCTAAACCATCTAACCCTAGGTATGGTTGCTTGTATGCAAGTGTAATCAATATCTACAAGAAAGCAGACATCATTTACTTTTTTCTCAACTAATAAAATATATATCCTTAGTCTCTGCTTCATGGATTTCTTTAAATCTTCAAAATAGCTTGTCATAAGTGTTTCAAAATTTGCCCCCATTTGTTCAATATACTCATTCACCTAGGCTACAATGGACCTATTGGTTTTCCAACTAACTTTTCCAAAGGATGAAAATTCATTTTGTACATAGAAAAATATACAAATCAAAATTACACCAAATTTACATTGTGCTCCCTTAGTTCTCCTTATAGCTCCTAATTTCTCATGGATTTGCTATAGTTGTAATTCTACTAGATCATAGGTATGATCCTTTTTGACAAGTTTATAACCAACATCTACTACAATGCATAGAACACTATTGAGTCTGCTAGATTGGTAAAACTTGTGGGAAATGACTCTAACAACAAAATCAACAAGAGGGTCTTGAATGATATCTATAGTCATTCATCTCTTGTTATGTTTTGCTCCTATATATTTCTCAATAGGTTCCTTAGAGTCACTTCTGAGGGTCTTAGGTCAATCTAGGATTGGATACCTTGTTACTCTGTGTACAATCCTCTTTGATATCTTTATTGGGTCATCTTCTAACCATAAATTGCCATCATGAATCCTACTCAATACAATTATGATCCATTCAGTCTTAAACATAGTAGGGAATTCCATGGCATGAGTTAAAACCTTCCTTTTAGCCATTTGATATTCTTCTTTCAAAAATTCATTCTCACACAATCTATCATAAGATTCTTTGATCTCCATATCTCCTATAGCACCTATCTTGCAATTATAACATCTCCTAACATCTTGTACCATCACTACCTTAGGAGGAATTATGGATAGGGCTCCGACTAGGTCATTTTGTATGCAACTTCAGGGATAGACCAAAAATCTGGTTGCTTGACTTCATTTGACACAACTTGAACTTTAAATGGCTCTTTTTCCTAAGGTTTCATATAACTGGAGGCCATTTCTTCTATCTAGGGTTTAAACATGAAGAAATTTGAAACTACATAGCTCGACACCTAGTATAAATACCTTGGAATCAATGAAACTATGTTGAATCTACATAGAAATATGCTCAAATTTTGGATTCTCTACTTGGAAATTGTTTTGCACTCTTCTTCATCTTTGCTCTTTGTTTGCGATGAGGAAAAATAATTCAAAATATGATCATAGACCCTTATTTCATAGAATTTAATGCTTAGTGCATTTACAGCTCTTCACTCAGCTTCTTAAGCATTTCTACATTACTCGACTTCCATTTTCTTTCAACACTCAACATACACTAGAGTTTCCCATACTCAGCTTCAATTGAAATTTCCCTTCATTTGGCTTCCACTACCAACTCGGCTGCAATTAACCATTTAGCTTCTACTAACTTTGGCAATCAACTCAGCATGTACTAGGCATCTGAAGGCAACTTGGCAACACTTATGAAATCTTGAAATTTTAACTTTGCATCTCTATTCATGCTAATCTATCATTTTCAGCACTTACTTGTCTTGGAACTGATGTATGATAAAGCTTTGTATATCAATCCCACATACCTTCTTTTTCTTAGCTGGATTAAGTGTGACCACTTGACCTTTTGGGTGAAGTGATCCCTTCATTAGATGTGTTGCTTCCATCTTTCTTCTTTCATGTCTTATTCATTTCTCCTCTAATATGTTCAACATCTACCTTTCTTTTTCCTTTGTTGAACTCTAAGTTGGGTACCTTTGACCTTGTTGGGCAATTTCTACTGATATGACTAGTCTTCAAACAATCGAAACATGTGGTTTGGCTCAACCATCTACTGTAGTGTCCACTGAAATGTGTTCTTATGTAGTTTTCAAGGATGTGTCCATATTCTTCATAGTAGTGATAGCTATACCTAGTGTTGTACTAGTCCCAATTAGTGAGTTCCATGATTATTTCCCCTTGTTGGTTGATTAGTTGTCCACATAGACTTTTATCTGCATTCAAAAGCTCTATGTCCATACTTCTTGTAATTGTAGCAATAACCTTCAAATCTTGGTGTTCTGATGGTTCTATTCCTGCATTGTTCTAATGGTTCTAGTCCTACACTCATGTGCTTGATGTCCTTGCTTGTTGCACTTGTGACAGTGACCCATATTCTTAGGTTTGTCATGCTGATGGGCATTCTTTCTCCTACACACATTAGAGGTATGTCCCTTTTTACCACAAAAATGACAAGTGGGTTTAGTGTTCTTACCTTTTTCACCTCTTTCTTTCGTAGTCTTAGATGATTCTCTTTTTTCAGTGCTAGTGTATCCTAGTCTTGAAGTATCATTGTTGGCTCTTGATGATTTTAGTAGTTGTTCAAAGTACTTTATGGCCTCATTAGGTTTGTTGAAGCTCTTTGCAATTTCCTTCTCTCTTTTCAGGTCATTTTTTAGTTGTTCATTTTATATCTTCAATGTGGAGATCTCAATATCTTTGACATTTAGTTCATGATGTGTATTCATCATTTGACTTAGGGTGTCTAACTGCATGTTGGAAATTCTTGCAAGCTCAATTGAATTTTCTTCCAACCTATTAGCAAGGTTTCTCTTGTCAACTTCTAGCATAGATTTATCTTCAATGACTCTGTTCTTTTGTTTAGTCACTTCACAAAGCATCATGGCATGTGATTCTTGTTCAAGCTTGAGAGTTTTGTCCTCTTCTGCTTGGGCTCTATTCTTCTCCATTAGGTATGCTATTGGTGCATCAAAATCTTTGGAATCTCCATTTGCAAACACTTTTGAGGTGTCAATCTCCTTGTATTGTGTTTCATTCTCATTTATGGCAATTTCTCTTCTTCTCTTTAAGGATTGTCTCAGTTCTTCCCTGGCTTCTTCTAGAGTATGTAGAGTGAGTTGTATATCAATCACCTAGTTTTCTATGACCTTCTCAAGTTTGTAATCTTCCATTTCTAGATCTTTTTCTCCAAGTTGTAAGGCTCCTCCTTGTGAGAACACTACTATGATACCATTTTTTAGAATTACAGGTGGGAAGATTTACTTTTGAGAGGGGGGGTAAATCAAAAGTAACTAACTTTAACCTTTAAAACTTTTAGCTGAGATTATTCACATGCATCTAACATCTTCTAATAAACATGAAAGTAAAGACATGCATGAAAATGGATAACCCAAGATTTTGGTACCCAAAAACCCTCCAAAATGAGAAGGTAAAAATGGGGTGGGGATGACACCCACAAATTATCACTAGAGCAATATATAACTATTTAAGGTTACAAAGTTTGGCCACTTCCAATGGTCTGCCCTATGAAAGAACTACCCTATTAAAGGCTCTACACTTTGTTAAAAGTGACCTGGTTAAAGGATTTACAAACACTCACTTGGAATATTACCTTGTTAAACGATTTACAACCCTGTTAAGGATCTACAATATGGCTGCTAAACCAATCTATCATCATAGGATTTTCATTCCTAATACAATCGCTAGAGAGTATTAGAATGTATTGACTTGATGACTTACAATCTTTAATTGCCGATTCCAGATCCTTGTTCTACTCAATCTGATCTGATCCTTCTTGATCTAATATGTCTTTGCTCTAAGTGTTGATGCTCTGTTCTAACCAATTAGATTCTATGATGCTCCTCTTCCTCTGAGTCCTTACACCCCTTCTAAATTTTGCTAGAATTATCCCATAAACTCTCTCACACACACAAATTATGGGGTATCAACTTCCTTATAAAGGCTTCAAAGACTTAGGGTTAGGTATGAATCTATGAATGATATTCATCCATCTTTCTCGCTCAATTCTTTACAATTTTCCTATTGGTTGCATGCTTTCTCCATTTTTTTGATTGGTTGCATGTTGATTACATAGGGAATGTAAAAGATTTGATCTTATCTTTTAGATCCTTCGATATTCTTACATCTAAGTTTGTGAACCCACAAACTCATATGTTGATTCTATGTTACTTAGCCTTTACTGATTGCTAATGCTCAACACATATAAGTTTTTTTTTTCTTGCTCGTCTCTTATAGTAACTCTATCTTGCTCGACATCTATACTTTTCTTGGAACCTATAGTGATTCGATACTTGAAACTTATTGAATCTCTAGCTTCGCACATACTATAGCTCGACATATATATCATATTTGGCATCAGCTTAGAAATTGGTTAAGTGTGTTGACACTCAATTGTCAAAACCAATGTGAGACCAAAACTCCCTCACCTGGGTCCATATCCTTCAATGTTGGACTTCTTCTAGCCTAGGAAGAACCCTTAGTCTGGTCTTGTATCTGGTTTTCTTCTCTTTTGTTTTGTTTCCTGACCACTATTTGGTGGTCTGTTGGTTTTTTGCTTGTTGTTCTATAAGTTTTCAGTCCCATAGACCCTTGTTGGTCTCTAGTTGGACATTAATGATTTTATCTTATCTTATCTTTATCATTTATGTTACTATAATATTTAATATTATTTTGATTCTAAACTTGAACTTAAATATTTATTTTATTATATATAGATTGTTAAAACATAGATTTTAAATTTAAAATATTTATATTTAATATTATTATGACTCTAAGCTTGAATTTGAATACTTCCTTTATTGTGTGTATATGGTTAAAAAATACATTATAAATATTTAAAATATTTAAATATTATATTTTTACATTACACACACATATATGTGTATATGTACACACACGCATATATATAAGCAATAGGCTAATGCCTTTTTTATTATATTTTTAAATTTGTTTCCAATATTCCTTCATTCATTGTGGGCACTAGAGGAAAAGATGGAAAAAACTTTGGTATTGTCTAGACTTTGTCCTATAAACTAAAATATGAATATCTATGAGGCATCCCTCATTTATTTATGATTACAAAGCTTTTGCAAGGGCGTACCCTTGTTTTACAAAAAAATACAAATTTAAATTATGTCCTTATTGGACATTTACTCGATAAATTTAAATTGATAATTCTAAAGGTAAGGCTCCTTAATAATTTTCACCCTAATCTACACAAACAAACACATTAGCTTTGAGAAATTTGTTAGTGTTAGTACCACTTTGTATTCTGAAAAATTATAATATCCAAATATAAAAATTTCTAAGAACCATAAACTTTGTTAGTGCTAGACTTAACTTCTCCATGTACTAAATTTTAATGAGAATATGTAGATCTAAATTTTGGAACGTGTAAGCTTATTTTTATCAGAGTAACATATAGAAGAAATCTAAGTAATGATATCACTTTCTATCATAATAATCTCTTGTGTGGTTTATTTATTCACCAAATAACCCAGATTATAGATTATCAAGGCTACAAAGTAGAGAAGTTTTAGGGATCTAGAGTTCAAAATAAGTGAAAGGATTAGATTGATGACTAGGGGGAGTTATTGGATCTTCTAAGTAATATTACCTTGTTCCCAAATGATGTCATTATCCACACCTAGATTTGTTATTTTCTCAACCTCCTCACTTCCTTTTCTATATATGTGTTTAAAGCTAACATTCTTAAAAAATCTTAACATTTCCTTAGTTCTTTGCATTTGGAGTTTATTAATCAATATGGCATAGTTCCTATTCTTAGAGTATTTATTATGATTTGAGAGTCTCCTTCAATTTTGATATTTTCAATAACCACAGTTAAACAGATGTTTAAACCTTTTTACAATGGCTCAAGTTCCACTATATTATTAGTCATAGTACTAGTGGGTTTGGCTATCTACCAAGAATCTCCTTTTTCCAATTGTGAACAATGCATCCAATACCTATTCTACCTAGATTTCCATGGGAAGCCCCATAAAAATTTAATTTAGAGATAATTTTTTGGGGGAGGGAACCACCAATAATTTTCTCTAGTTGATTGTGATCTCTTACCCCAAGGCTCTAATTGGGGGGGAATAGAAAGGTTATGCCAGTTTTTGCTAATATCTTAATCCTATTGAGAAAAAATATTATCAAACTTTTTGATCTGTCTAAGTCTATTATTTGAAACCTCTACAATTTTGGCTTCAATTTTATTACAAAGTTTTATAAGGTCTGACTCTCTGTCTTGGAATAACCTTCAATTCCTTTCTTTCTAGAGTAATTGATGGAGCAAGCTTGCTTAGGGAGCAAAAAGTGTTGCTCGTAGAAGCAGAAGGCCAACTTTTAAACATATCAAGTGAATTATTTGGAAGAGGAAATTTGAATTGTAAATTTTCCTTAAGCCAGAGTCAACATTTTTCTACAAAAGAATAATTTTTTGGAAGCCTAAATTAGAAACCAAGATACTGAGAGGCAGGGGGTGAATTAGGATCTATAACACTTTAACCTTTTCTACAATTCTATAATGTATTCACCACATTTGTCATCTCATATTTAATTTCTTATACATGCATAACTTATATAATCAAACTATAATAGCATATAGATGTAATCTATTGATCACATGACACAAAGATTTTGGTTACCTAGAAACACTTCAAAATGAAGGTAAAACTGGGGTGGAGGTGACACCCACAAATCTTCACTACTACAGTAAAGTTAACATGTTAAGTTTAAAATATTTGACCATATCCAATGATCTACCCTATGTGGGGTCTGCCCTACTAAAATCTTTTAAGACTATTAGATCTCACCCTATTAGAGGATTTTATACTTACAAAAAAGTAGGGACTCTGTTAGGAGATCTACAAAGATCTATTGAGACTACTTTGTCAAGAGATTTACCCTATCTCCATCTATTAGAATTGATTTAGTACTTGATCCTTGGTCTTCTCTAATAAGCTAATGTTGGATCTCCTCTTTCCAATCTAATCTGATCTTTGATCTAATATAGCCTTTCTACCCTTCACTGCTTTGACTAGGTCACCTGCTCTGCCTTGTAATAACATAACTATTTTTGCCTCTTCTACAATGTTCACACTTGAATCACATGAATAAATTCTTCGCTCCTTCGTATAATACTCTCCACCATCATTATCACCATATGAAACTAGTTCAAGTTCTACCCCATTTAATATTTCATAAAGAGTTTTCTAGATGCTTCGTTGTTTCACCTCTCCATATGATTCATTCATCATAGAACATAGGGATCTATGATCCATGTCATAAAACTCTTTGTAACAAACTCTACAAGTATTAAATATCATGCCCATGTCAACTTGAAATGGTTTACCTCAAAGTTTTCATCATTCCTAACTTGAATGTAATTTTTGCATTGCTCAATACTTACTAATTCTAACACTCGACACTCACTATATATGTTGTTGACACTCGGTCTTTACTATGCTCAACATCTTCTGTGTGACTCAGCATCAATATCTTCAAACTGATTGGTTAACATTTAGACTCAACTTACATTGGAAATAGTCGATGACCATATACTTGCTTGTCTCCTATAGATCTTGACATATACATATTTATATACAAGTCTTTAAATGACTCCGACTATATAGAGTAGCTCAGTCATAGTGATGACCATCTAACTCTGCCTAGTATATAACTAAGTTTTTGACACTAATAGACAATAGTAGTTAGAGATACCAACAATCTCCCACTTTGACATTAGTGGCAAAAAAACTTTGTCATGATTACATCATTACAATGCTAATATGAGTATTCCCCCTAAGCCTATGACTTAGTTCAAAATAGAACTACAAAAAATTTGTCTTATGCCAAATAAAAAAATAATGAACAATATAAATACATTATGCTAATTAGTCTAATTTTTAGTGTCATAACTTGTTCTAATTGCCTTCTGACTTTGAACTCTTCTAATCATCATTGCATTCCCCTTGTTCTTCTATTCTTCTTTTTCTCCATTCAAAATATGTCATCATAATTATATTCCCCCTTGTTTTTTTCACTTATGTATATTTTTGGGGTTGAATGGGTGGAATCAAACCATATTTTTCAATAAAAGGTTTTTGTATTTGGTTGATCATAGCAAGTGAATGATCCCAAGTGGTTCTTGCTGATTCCAAAATGTGAATTTGCTATTATAACCTAACTACCAAATCAACTAAATTGTCAGCCACTGAAATATTATGATCATCTTTGATAAGATCCTGTGTTGATTTGAGTTCTCTCTGCATAACCTCCAAATGAGGTATCAATTTCAATTGAATGGAGATCAATTGTGATTGCATGTTTTTGTCAACTACCTAAAGCTCAGTCAACTTTTCTTGAGCATTCAATAACTTGTTATAGTGTTGGGAGCTAGATTTGGCTAGCTGCAAAATAGTATTTCTTGTTGTCTTCATATTAGCTTGAATCTCCTAGATGTTTTCCTGAAGATCACTAGTGAATCTTGGCACATCACATAAAATATTGTACAAATGTTGTAATTTATAAATTAGTTCATGTGTGTTCTACACATGTTCCTATAATTAAACTTTCTACTTGGCAATATTTGTAAAAACTTTATCTACAACCTTATTCTCAAATTTCTTTGCTAACCAATCCATCAATTTCTAATTTGATTCAATATTTACAAGCTAGGAAATTATTGAGACTTTCCCATCTAAATTTTTTATATCAAATGCTTCAACAAAAATTTCTTTAACATCATGTAGTACCTACTCATGTTAATGCTCTTTCCTTAGCTCTTCCTTCTTTTTCTTCTTAGCCAAACTTTCTTGCAACAATTTTTTTTTCTCAAGAGTGACATTTGGAAAATCCAATTGTGGCATCTCAATAACTTCATCTAGACTAACTTTTATATCTAGAGAGAGGTCCTTTACTGCTCTCCTTGTGTAAGGTGTAGATGTGTTTCTACTCGACACTACTTTGGGAGATGGTGAGAGGGTATCAACACTCAGTCATGTTTGTACATTAGTGCTAGAGACAATAATAGGTGCATTTGATACAATCTTATTTTCCTCTTTATTTACCTCAATGTGAGGTTATGACACATTTGGTCCTTTTTTACCTTTAGTAGGAATGTCTACACTAGTGTCCTTATTAGTTTCTTCTCCCTCTTGCTCCTCCTTGTATGCATCTGAGGACATATATGGAATGTCAAGGGTGTCAACATGAATTGGTGACATGTTGCCTTGTAGGCTTGACACACCTAAACTCACTTCATCACTTTCATCATCTTCAATAGTAACTACCTCAATATCCTTTGTTTATGTTACCTCTTTTGTTATGAGACCTATAATGCTTTTCCAAAGAAACTCATTTTGTTAAATTATAGCTTCAATATTATTTTCTAATATCATAAAAATTCTATACTTAGAAAAAAATTGTTCTTGTATTTTTCCAAAAAAAATCTTTCTGATCTTGTGATAAATCTGGCTAATGTACCAATTCTTATGTTTTTCTCTTCTTTTGCCTATTACCACCTTCTATCAAGTATATTGTACAAATATATAGGTATCTTCTTTTCTATTTAATTTATAGCTAACTTATGATTTTCCATCATATCTATCATTGCCTCCTCAACTTTTGTTCTATCATCATCATCCAATATCTCATATTTCACAAATCTAAAATTGGATAATCCTGAGGATCTTTGTAGGTCTACACATACCTCATCAATAAATTTAATTCTTCTTGTGGGTGGTCCTTTAACCAATCTTCTTCTCTTTAGTTTTGAGTGGCTTAACCTTGTGGTCTCCATTTCTTTTGCTTGCATTGCAGGTTGCTCAACACTAGCTTCATTGCCATACCTTTTTAAGCTTCACTACCTGCACATATGTGTTTTTAGTGTCTACTAGGAGACATACATCATTGTAATGTCTTATTACAACTCTTCTAGAACTCTCATCCTCATCCTCATTCTCTATCTGAATTCTTCAAAATATGTATCCATAACATTCTCAAAATTCTCTCCTAATTGAGTTATGTATTCATGGATTTGTCTTGTTAGTGGTTTTCCTTGTTTCCAAAAAATGTTTCCAATACAAGGAAAATACTTCTGAGTGTAAAATAAAATACACATAACAAGTGACCCAAACGTACATATTAAGTTCTTTGTCTTCTTGATAGATGTTAGGTTTTCTGCTAATTATAGCTTCTACAACTTGGCAAGATCATATTTGTGATCTTCCATGACTATCTTCCACACTTGATCCACTGCCATACATGACACACTATTCAATCTACTTGATTGATAGAATTTGTGAGAAATAACTCTCACTAAAGATTCAATCAATAGATTGGAAATGTTTGTGATGGAAAATCCTCATCCATTCCACTTGGCACCTATGTTTTCTTCAACTTCTTCCCAACTCAGTATTATCATTGTCTTCTTCTTATCCAGTGTAGGATAGCTAGTAACCTTGTGAATCATCTTCTTGGTTATTTTAATTGGTCCATTGTGTAGCCAAAACTTCATATCGTGAATCTTGCTTAGCACAACATTAATCCATTCAATTTTGAAATTTCTTGGGAACTCTAGAGTACGAGTTAACCCTTTCCTCTTGACAATTTTGAATTCCTCCCTCAAAACTCCTTTGTCACACAATTTCTTATAAGATTTTTGTATTTCATAATCTCCTAATTCTTCAATCTTACATATATAGCAAATGTGTACATAATGTATCATGATTACCTTGGGTGGCATCGAAGATAACACACCCATTGAGTCACCTTTCATTGCAATCTCAAGAATAGCATGAAATTTAGGTGGAGGACAAGCATCACTCCTCACCAGTTGAATCCTACTAACCTCTTCTCCTTGATTCTTTCCTCTAGATGATGAAGTTGACATTTTTCTCTTTGTTAGGGTTCATAAGCTTTCTTCCTCTAGATCACTCAACACTACTTCAATTTACAATCAATCAATCTTCTTGTCTCATATTTGCTCTCTAAATCACCTTAGGGTCTCCTTTTTCTCAAGTCACTCTATGCTCTTGAATTCTATATGCAAGGTATGAAATAATGCCTTCAAATTATGATATAAACTTCATTTTTCTCAATTTAGGTTCACCATTAATGTTGTGTTCTTAGGTAGGTGGAAGCTAGTTGTCTTGGTCTTTTATTTTACCTTTGAACTAGATCTTCACTATACATCTTGGTATCTTCCATCTAACTTGGCCTATACATCAATTTAACTTCTGAAGTACTTGGTCCATATTGGAATACTCAGTCAATATAACCAATTTACTAATGTTCAGCACTGACTATGTATATGATTCCTTTTGCATTGGTCCCTTCATAGATATGTTCTTATGCATCTTTACTTATGTAAATATGAACTTTAGCACATTTTATGTTTGGAACTTATGTAAGATGTATCATTAGATATACAGTTCCATACATACATTTTCCTTCATTTTTTACTCAATGTCTACTTTGCCTTTACCCTTGGTGTCGTTGTGATTTACTATTGGCACTTGAGTTCTGCAATATTTTCTTGAGTGTCCAAACTTGTGACATTTGCAACATACATTGATTTTGATTAGATAAACAAGTTTTGCAGGGATCCTGAAACCCAAGTTTGAAATAGAACAAAAGGCTGAAAATAAGCAGATAAAGCCCAACCAAAGGACAACGGCCAAAAAAAAGGCCAGTACAACAAATCACCAAACAAAAGGTGACCAAAGTGGCAGAACAACAACCACCAACACAAGTTTTGACTAGGCTCCTGAAACCCAAAGATAAGAGGGGAAGAAATCCCCAACCATTAAGCACTACAAAGAATGACATTCCAAAAACCAGGGGGCAAAAAAGAATAGCAAATCAAAATCATGCCTTGCCTTTAGATCCCTTCTTGTGAGAACGTAATGCCATGTCAAAAGAGGCTGTGGATGGCTTGATCTTTTTACCTTTTACTATAGTCCATCCATCCTCCACCAAACCCATAGCCTTCTGCCACCAAAAATCAGAAACATCAGAGCAACCAGAAATCCTTGAGACTAGGGAATAGGCCGCAACAGGAAAGTCTGCATCTAGGGAAGAGGACATAGGAAGGACTGATCCAGATGAAACAGAAATGGAGGGCACATTAACTAAGGACCTTCCAAACCCCACCAAATTAGTAGCCAACTGGCACTGAGAATTAGCTAAGCTACAACGAGACCCAAAAACCCCTGAAGCCAGGGGAAAAATAGCAGTAGTGGAGTTTACAGTAGGAACAAGAGAAGGAACAACAATCATAGATGGAGCAATAGAGGTGTCTGCCCCCAAGACACCAAAAGATAAATCAACTACATCCACAGAAGATGGGACAATAGAAACTAGAGGAGGAGCCGATGGAGGATCCTCCTTTAAAGCACCAGAAGATGAAACAACAAAAACCGAGGACTGATTTTCTGCAACCAAAGGTGCCAAAGGATGATCCTTTGCCGAAGAGCCTGGAATAGTAGAAGAGACCTCCACCACAATATCTTGAAGAGAGTCTGCATACCCTAGAGAGAGGACCTTGTGGATCGTGTAGTGATCTTCTGAGACCCCTTTCCACCAAGAAGGGGGCAACTTCGATCTAGATTTTCCCAGGGAGCAACTAGAAGCCATGTGACCAATCTTGCGGCACTTCCTACAGCAGAAGGGAATACCCTCATAGTCAAGAAGGATATTCCAAGATCCTAAAGAAGAAGCCACTGAAATCATTTTTGGGAGTCCCTTAGAAACATCAATTTCAACTAGTATGCGAGCATACGTAGTACAGAAAACATTGGAAGAATCTTTATCAATCAAGCAGAAAGAACCAAGGGAACTCCCCACCTCCAAAATAGAATCTACCCAAAGGTGAAGGGAGAGATTCAACAACCTAACCCAAACAAAGAAAGTGTTAAAGGATTTTATCAAAGGGTTGAAATCTTTATGCTAGGGTTTAGCCATCAGGGGATACTTCAAATTCCAATAGAAAACATGATGAAGGATGGCATCTCTATCAGCAGAAGGTTCAAATTTGACAATGAATAGCCCCCTAGGCAAAGGGTAAATATGGGCTATCTCTGAAATAATGGGGTTCCAATGATGATAAAACCAGGCATGTAAGTCGCAATCGACTTCCCCAAATGCATGGTATCATGGAGCCCTGGCTTAGTAGCATGTCCACCAAGACTAGCCTCAAAGGCAACCACATCAGCATAGGAAATAGTTGAACCACCCGCACTAGGTGAACAAAACCTAAAAGTTGAAGAGACCTCCATAACACCAAATACAAGAAGAAAACCCAAAATTAAACCAGTCACTGGAGTAAGAGTCAGACCCACGTTGGAGCCGAAGCCGAAATCAGGAGCAAAAGCCGAGCCAATGTCAGATCCAAGCACAAAGGCAGGATCGAAGCTAGGGGCTAAAATTGAAGCCGAAGCCAGGCGAGGGAACGAGGTAAGAAGTCAGAAAGATGAAGGGCCTAACAAAGACTCCAAAGCTAAGAGTCCATCTAGGACCAATCGAAGAGGCTAGGACGCCCAAGGCTAAAGCCGAAGCCAGGCGCAGGGAGCAAGGCGTGAAAAATTCAAAAAGTTGCAGAGCAGGAATTAGAGTCCATTGATGTTCGGAACATACATTGTTAGGTGCATGGTTTAGCCTTTGATTAGTCTAGTATGTTTTTTTCTATGAGCTACATTCATGTGCTCTATATCCATACTTCTGATAGTTGTAACAATAGCCTTCAAATCTAGGTGTAATAGACACATTCATCATTCTTGACCTATACTCATGTATTTGATGTCCTTGCTTGTTGTAGTAAAAAAAAAAACCATTAAACTTAAGTTTAGGATTTTGCATACCATTTTTTCTTTGCTAGATGTTTGAAGTATGACCAAGTTTTCCATAGTGATAGCATGTGAGTTTTCCAATTTGACTTTGCATTTCTCAGCTCTCCATTTTTGGATGATTCTCCTTGCTTAGTAGATGAATGTCCTAATCCAAAAGTGCTACTAGATGACCTCATAAGTTCTTCAAAGTATTTCATTGCTTCATTTGGCTTGTTGAATCTTTCCATATTTTCATTTTTAGTTTTCATTTCATTCTTCATTAGATCCTTCTATGATATCAGATTTTCTATTTCGACATTCTTTCTATTCAACTCTTGATTTGCAAGCATCAATTGATTCATCATGTCAAGTTGAGTGTTTGTGATCTTTTATAAATCAGATATCCTTTCTTCAAATCTAGTTTCCATTATCCTTTTTTCTTCCTCAGCAACAACCTCATCTTCCTTAGCTTTCTTCTTTTTCTCAATCACTTCACATATCCTTACAGACTGAATCTCATATTCCCTTTTGAGTCCTCTAACTTCTTTATTTAGGAGTCTATTCTTATCTAGTAGATCTACAAATGTTGTCTCATTTGAATTTAGTATTTCAAATACTCCTTCAATTTCAAATTCTTCATAAGAAAATTATTTGTCCTAAATAGCCAATTCCTTTCTCCTTTTTAGGGATTTCTTTAGATCTTATCTTGTTGTCTCAAGTTTCTACAGTATGAGTTGGATGTCAATCACCCACTTGTCAATAGTTTTGTCCAATTTAAAAGCCTCCATCTGCAAGACCTAAACTATAAGTTATCAAGCTTATCCAAGAGAACACAACTCTGATACCAATTATTGGAAGTCTAAATTGGAAACCAAGATACTGAGCGGGGGGGTGAATTAGGACCTATAACACTTCAACCTATTCTAAAATTCTATAATGTATTTACCACATTTTCTATCTCATATTCAATTTCTTATGAATGAATAACTTATATAGTTAAATTGTAATAGCATATAGATCTAATCTATTAATCACATACATTAAAAGTAATCACATGACACAAAGATTTGGTTTACCTAGAAATACTTCAAAATGAAGGTAAAAATGGGGTGGGGATGACACCCACAAATCTTCACTACTGCATTAGTAAAGTTAACTTGTTAGGGTTACAATGTTTGACCATATCCAAAGATCTACCTTGTGAGGTGTCTACCTTGTTAAAACATTTTGAGACTATTATATTACACCCTATTAGAGGATTTCACACTTACAACAAAGTAAGGACTCTATTAGGATATTTACAAAGATATATTAAGACCAATTTGTTAAGAGATTTACCCTGTCTCAATCTATTAGAACTGATTCAATACTTGATCCTTAGTATTCTTCGATAAGATGATGTTGGATCTCTTCTTTCCAATATGATATGCTCTGATCTAATATAGCCTTTCTACCCTTCACTAATTTGACTAGGTCGCTTGCTCTATTCAAGAATAACATAACTCTTTTTGTCTCTTCTGCAATGTTCACACATTCTAACTTGAATTGCATGAATAAATTGTTTGCTCCTTTGTATAATACTCTCCATCATCATCATCACCATACAAAACTAGTTCAATTTCTACCCTATTTAAAGATTCCATAAAGAGTCTTCTAGATGCTTCCTTGTTTCACCTCTCCATTTGATTCATTCATCATAGGACATAGGGATCTATGATCCATGTCATAAAATGTGTAAAAACCTTTATTAAATACTCTAAAAGTATTAAATATCATGTCCATGTTGGCTTGAAACAGTTTACCTCAAAGTTTGCATCATTCTTGACTTGAATGTAAATTCTACATTGTTAAACACTTAGTGATTATAAAACTCAACACTCACTGTATATATTGTTGATGCTTGATATTTACGATGCTCAACACCTTCTATGCAACTTGGCATCAGTATACTCAAACTACTTGATTAACATTTAGACTTGGTCTCTATTGAAAAAACTTGGCTACCATATACTTGCTTGACTCCTATAGAGCTCAGTATATATATTTTTATATACAAGTATTTCCATGTCTTTAGCTTATATAGAGTAGGTCGGTCATAGTGATGACCATCTAGCTCTTCCTAGTACACTTAATAGACAACAACAGTTAGAGATACCAACAATCTCCCCCTTTGACATTAGTGGCAAAAACACTTTTTCATGATTACATCATTACAATGCTAATATGGACAAGCCTATAACTTAGTTCAAAACAAAACTACAAACCTTTTATCTTATTTTGAATTAACAAATAATGAACAATATAAATACACAACTCTAAGCTATCTAATTTTTAGTGCCATACCCTATGTGCCTTCTGAACTTTGATTGCCTTATGACTCTGAACTCTTATAATCATCATTGCATTCCCCTTGTTCTTCCTTAAGCAAATTCAATGTCTTATAATACCAAAGTGTCCATCCAATCCACCACTATGTTTTTCCTTAATTAAATTAACTCTCATAGATCCTCTCAATATACATAATTGAATACCTTTGAACAATGTACTTCCTAAATGAAATCATCAATAGAATTACTCACTTGATCCAATATTGGTTCTCTGCACTCTCTCCATGCCTTAGAAAAATCAAGGTCATTCTCATACAAATCCTTCATCTCATCAAATCCAAGAACTTCAACTTTCATCTCGATTAACAAAGATCTTCTTCTCAATGCATTTGCAACTCAGTTAGATACTCCACTCTTATGCTTGATCAAAAATGTGAAATTCTACAAGTACTCAACCCACTCCATATGTTTCTAATTAAGCTTATGTTGACTTCCCAAATACTATAAAGCCTTATGATTAGTATACAACACAAAATACTTAAGTAATGTATCCATTTCTTCAAATCTTTTACAATAGCATATAACTCTTAATCATATACATAATACTTCTTCTTAGCATCATTTAACTTCTCACTAGAAAAAGCAATAGGTTTATCATCCTTACTAAACAAAGCTCCAATTGCACTGCCACTTGCATTACCTTCAACTAGAAATACTTTATTGAAATCAAGCAAAGCCAACATAGGTAATTCAATAAAATTTTGGTTTATAGTCTCAAAAGTCTTATCAACACCATGTATCTACTTGAAATGATTTTTATCTCCTCTCATTGTCGCAGTCATAACATTACAAACCAAACTAAAATTCTCGATGAACTTCCTATAAAAACTTGTCAACCTATGAAATGATCTTACCTTACTCACATTCTTAGGTATCGATCATTCAAGAATTTCTTTAACCTTCTCATTATCCATCCTCAAACCATTAGTTGAAATCAAAAAGCCCAACTACAACTGCAACCAATAATACTTTTTCTTAAGAAAATTCAATGTCTTATAAATATGGAAGTGTCCAATCAATCCACCACTATGTTTTTCCGTGATCAAATTAACTCTTGTAGATCCTCTTGGTATACATAACTAAATACCTTTGAAAAACATATCTCCCTAAATTAAATAATTAACAAACTTACTCAGTTGATCCAATATTGGTGTTCTGCACTCTCTCCATGCCTTGGAAAAATTGGGGTCATCACATATAAATCCTTCATCTCATCAAAGCCAAGAACTTTGACTTTAATATCAGTTAACAAAGATCTTCTACTCAATGTATTTGCAACTCAATTAGATACTCCACTCTTATGCTTGATCACAAATGTGAAATTCTACAAGTACTTAACCCACTTCATATGTCTTTGATTCAACTTGTGGTGACTTCCCAAATACTATAAGGCCTTATTATCACTATACAAAACTCTTTAAGAATCAAATAATGTCTATGTTTCTTCAAAGTTTGAATAGTAACATAGAAATATTGATCATATAAAAAATACATCTTCTTAGCATCATTCAATTTTTTACTATGTAAAGTGTTGAAGTTGATGAAAGATCAACCTCACAACTCCCAAGAATCACCTGCTTGCAAACACCTATCACAGAAAGATAGAAGCAAAAGCTATGGAGGCTGGAATTCCCAGATCCATAGATGAGACATTTTTGATGAGGAAAAAGAGAGATTGGTATTATCAAAAGTGAATGAATAAATTACAAAGAGATCAATCCTTAAAAAAGGAGATCAAAACCCTAACAGGTAAAACCTAGGTTGCATGATAATAATTAATAAAAAAATTTATTATTATATGCCCAAAGTTGATCTTAAGTAAACTAGAGATAATACATGACTTAATAATAAAATTAATATGATTTAATTAATAAGAAAATATTTTATTGATCTAACACCCCACATTAAGATAAACTTAGGGAGTAGATAAAAACCTAGAAACTACTACTATATGTAAAATTGGCTTCCAACAACAAGGCCTGGTGAGGTACCCAAGCACAACCAAATCTTTTAAAAGTAGGAGAAATAGAGAAAGCCACATGGGAAAAACCTTACTCCAAAAAGAGATGGAAATAGTACTAAAAAGAACTAGTGAAGGACTGAAGAAGTCTCCAAACTAGGGAATGTCCCAAAAGATAGGAACAAAAGATGATAATGAAGAACATCATTTAAGCATGAAGTTGCAAACACTACCAAACTATTGATCTGAAGAACCTCCACTGTATAGAAGATGACCAGGAAGAGAAGATAAGTTTGAAGAGATAATCAATCAAAGATGGAAGGTATCTTCATGGCCTTCAAAAATATGAATGAAAGAATGTCTATATGGTAAATGATCCATCTCACTGAAATGCATAGGTATCCAACCACTACAATTTCCTAGTACATAAGATCAAATATTGAATATATAGCTCACTCCATCGAACCAAGAAAGTAATAGAATCAACATAACCCCCCTATAATGTTGAGATGTAAGACATGAACATTGAAACTCAATATAATATCTCTTGCATAAAGAAGAACCAGGAACATCAAGAGTGAAAATGAAGTACAAACACCTATAATGACACATGTCATTGAAATCACGAGACTAATATCATAGAAGGAACACTCACTTGAAAAAGAAACATGGTGAATATGGCCAATATGAAACCCATAAGGCACTTTATAATGTAGTGCAAGTAAAACAAAATACAAAGATGTGAAAGATCTTGAAATACAATAGAGGGGCACTTTCTCTCAATGTGTTTGCAAAAATAATACAAAAGGATGTCAATAAAGATCAAAAGAGACATAAGGCTGATACAAGAGATAGTACAACCCATGAAAAATCATCTAAAGAAATGAAATAAATTCCTACACTTGAAACAACCAAGATACCCACCAAAGTGCTAAAAAGAAAAAAAATTGAATGGGATGTGCCTAGAGAAAAATCTGGAAAATAGAATGTCTCAAGATATGTCTCCCGAAGTGCAAAATAGAACCATTGACTTTGACTACATAAAATAGAAACCAAACAAAATCAAAAAGCTTCATGCTTGGTATACTGCACCATCACAATGGGCTCAAAACTAGCTTTTCGACAATATCTCATTTGCAAAAATTGGAGTCTAGATGAGCAAGTTACAACCAAAAAATCATAGGCAGTTCAAAAAGAGTCGAAAGAGCAAAATAAAAAATCATCGCTTGGGAAGCATGCCCACTAAAACCAAAAATTACCTTGAGAAGCATGCCTAATAGAACTAGAAATTACCTTGGGAAGTGTGTCAGATCATACAAGAAAGTGCCTCAGCAAGTGTGTCAGTTCTCTACCGTATTAGTTCTCGACAAAAAATTGTCTCAATTTTCATACCAAAAATCTTGATTTTTGTAATAGAAAACATTGATTTGTGTGCCAAAAAATCTCAAATTTTATGCCAAAAAATGTTTATTTCCATACCAAAAAATATTGATTTCTATGTCAAAAATCTTGATTTTTGTACCAAAAAATCATAAAATTACCACCTTGGGAAATGTGTCTAATTTGGGAGCAAATTATTTTTGCCTCAAATTCCAACTGTGTTTGACTTGGACAAATTTTATATGAAAATAGGGGTTTTTGGGTGCTTGGAGCTCAATGGTGAGGTCTATTTGGGCTCAAAGTGCACTGAAAAAATGTGACCCCCAGATATAATACAAAAAAAGCTTTAATAAAATTGAAACCCTTTGAAAGAAGAATCATATATCTAAAAGCCAAGAAAAACCTCTCATAAATAGAATAGGGGCATGAAAATTTGGAGCTCTAACACCATGTTGAAGTTGATAAAAGATCAACCCCACGCGTCCCAAGAATCACCTGCATGTAAACACCTATCACAGAAAGAGAGAAACAAAAGCTATGGAGGTTGGAATTCTCATATCCATAGATGAGACATTCTTGATGAGCAAAAAGAGAGTTCTATTATCAAAAGTGAATGAATAAATTACAAAGAGATCAATCTTATAAAATGAGATCAAAAACCTAACAAGTAAAACCTAGGTTGCATGATAATAATTACTAAAAGAATTAATTATTATATGCCCAAAGTTTAGCTTAAGTAAAGTAGAGATAATAAGTGACTTAATAACTAAATCAATATGTTCTAATTAATAATAAAATACTATATTACTCTAAAAAAAGAAACAAGTTTATCATCCTAACTCAACGTAACTCCAATTGCAATACCACTTACATCACATTCAACTTGAAATTCTTTGTTAAAATTAAGCAAAGTCAACATAGGTAATTCAAAATCCTTTTGTTTCAAAGTCTCAAAACTCTTATGATCTCCATGTGTCCACTTGAAATCTTTTTTATCTCCTCTCATTGTCTCAGTCATAGAATTACAAATTGAACTAAAGTTCTTGATGAACTTCCTATAAAAACTTGCCAACCCATGAAATGATCTTACCTCGCTCAGATTCTTAGGTGTAGGCTACTCAAGAATTACTTTAACCTTATCAAGATCCATCCTCAAACCATCAACTAAAATCACAAATCCCAAATACACAATTTCCTCCTTCATGACCGAACACTTTTTCAAATTCACCGGCACTTCTCCTCTTTCAATATTTTTGACACTTGTCTAATATGATCAAGATGTTCTTCATTAGTCTTACTAAATATTATAATATCATCCAAATAGACAATTACAAACTTATCTAATAATTTGTTCAAGACTTCATTCATCAACCTCATGATAGTACTCAGTGCATTGGTCAAACCAAAAGGCATAACCAACCATCCATACAAACCTTCTTTTGTCTTGATAGTAGTCTTCCATTCATTATCTTCTTGGATTCTAATATGATGATACCTACTCTTCAAGTCAAACTTTTTAAAATATCTTGATCTACTCAAAAAAATCCATTATATCATCCATCTTAGGAATAGGAAATTTATACTTCATTGTTATCTTGTTAATAGCTTTGAATCAATACACATTCTCCAATTGTCATTCTTCTTAGGTCCCAATATAGGAAGGTACATCATATAGACTCAAACTTTCTTTGATCGAACCTTTATGTAACAATTATTGCACTTGCCTAATAAGTTCTTTATTCTCAGTAGGTGTCAATCTATAAGGTTCTTTATTCAGAAAACTAGCTCTAGGAATTATGTCCATACAATGACTTGTACTCTTTACTAGTGGTAAACCATTTGGTATATTCTCTAAAATAATCTCCTAATACAAGGTGAATTACTTCTCAACTTCTTCTAGAACTTGGTCAACACTAGAGTTGCTTGGTGGGCTAGGAATAAAATAAACTTTTTCTTTTCTTATATCTATCACAAATTTATTTCCATTAACCATACAAACGTATACTCTGGTACAATGATTTTCCTTAGGTGCTTCTATCAAAGGTAACAAGACTTGTCTTTTTCTATTTGCCCAAATGATAAATTGATTCAGTCTACCATGATGCAACGCTTGTCTGTCATACTACCAGGGTCTTCCTAAAAGTATATGGCAACAATCCATAGGAAAAATATCACACATAACTTCATCATAGTAATTCCCAATCTTGAATTTCACAAGGCATTGTTCACTACCAACAACTTATTCTCATCCTTAATCTAAGAAACTTGATAGAGTTTAGGGTGTCTCATCCTTTGCTTTTGCAACTTATTTACTAGTTCTTTTGATGCTAAATTTTCTAAACTACCTCTTTCAATGATTGTGTTACAACATTTCCCTGCCATATTTCATCTAGTCTTGAAAATAATTCTCCTTAAGAGGGATTCTTCATTAGTTCTTTCACAACACAAAGTTCTCCTCACCATCAAATTTTCACCTTTTTCAAGTCCATTCAGTGGACTTGCAGGCTCTCCTTAAACTACACCATTTTTTCTACTACCTTTGGTTTCCTTATATTTAAAGGTTCAATGTCCTTATTCACCACATTTGAAATAGGTTCTATGAAATCCTCCTCTTCCATAAGAACCTTAGTAAGAACCACCTCTTCTGTTGAATCATATTACCTATTAGCATCGAAATGCACATCACAATCAAGTCATTGTGTTGCCTAAGAAATGGAGGAGGAAACAAAAAACTATTATAGTTGCACCTGAGCTCTAGTAGAATCTAGGTAAATCTATTCACATCAAGCAGATAATAATTCAGTGTACCCCAAGGATAGAGCTTACTAAATCATATCAAGGATGTCAAGTGAATGTTTATCGAATGTAAAAAATAAAGAATAGTGTGCTAATCGAGTGTTATATGAATACCATTAGAGTTTGAATTTGCACATATTAACATGCTACTTGATTCCACTGAGCAAGGGAAATGGTTTATAGGAATCAAGGTCAAAATTTGTAAAGATTTTATTGGAGAATGTGCATTGATTATTTATGATTTCAAGACAGATCCAACCAATGAACATAAATTTGAAAAGGAAGAAAAGGAAAGATGATTCTAGAACTGTTAATCATGATCATAAATCAATTTGAGAAGGTTCTAAAACCCTAATTAGATCAAGCTAAGAAAAGACAAAATAATACTATGCAAGGAGTAGTTGAGAACATTTCAAAGGTTTTTGTTGTTGATATTGTGTTGGTCATAATTTTGGTGAAGAAGTATTGTAGTAAGGAAGGAATCAGGATCACTATTAGAAGTCAGAGAGGACGGAGACATAGTTATAATAAACTGTAGATCTATCACAGAAAGGTGATAGTTATAGAGCAGAAGAGAATATAATCAAGTAAATTAAGTTGCTAATATAGGTCATTACTATTATTTTTTAACCATTTTAGTAGTTTCTTACATCCTTGAAATAGGTGGACTTGACATTCTTGAATGTAATTCTCTTAACCGAGTACATACTTGATGAGTTATGTTAAATCGTTGTAAAAGGAAGATCCTTACATATCTTATTATATACTCCTAACTGAGTATGTCTATTTTATCTCTAACCAAGGGTTTTTGTGATACCAAAATTAATTGTGTTATGTGTTATGTTTTCATAAGTTTATGTGTTGAAGTTAATTTAGTTGATTTACTTTCAATTGCATACAATCCATTATATGATTAATGTTAACTGAGTTACAATAAGAGAAAAGAAAGGATTATTTGTGAGATAATAAAAGATTTAGAGGATATTGATTCACTCCCCTCTCATGATCCTATCTATCTTGTATGTCCAACATCTTCCTTGGTAAGAACTACCACCTTTCCACTTGGTCTTACCTTTCTCATCACTTTTCAATTTAGATTTTCCCTTATCCAATACATTATTGTTAGATCTAATATTTTCTCCATAAGATCTACCTCTACATCTTTGTAATCTTCCTCCTCTACTTCTTTGTCTTTGTTCCTACTTCTTTGTCAAGATCTCCTCAACCTTTAGGGCATATTGATATGCTTCTTCCACACTATCCAATTTCACAAAATTTATCTCATATTGAATTGCAATTCTTAAACCACTCAAATACCTAGCCACTTTCTCTACCTTATCATCAACATGTCCAAATCCAATGTCCAATCTGTAGAACTATTCAGTATACTCTTTCACACTCATATGCCTTTGCCTCACATTTTGCATCTTCCTTAACAAATTGACTTGGTAATAAGCAAGGACGAGCCTCTTCTTCAATTTATAAACCATCTTCAGCCATGTCCTGATCTTCTCTTTTCCCTTTCTCTATCTATCAATTTTCAAATGTTCCCATCAAAGTGAAGCATGAACCTTCAACTTGGTGATTGTTATCTTTACAATCCTGTCATCAAAGGAACCTTCAAATTCAAAGAACTTTTCCATCTTAGAAATCTAATCCAACAAAGTTTTGGTGTCCAACCTTCCATCATACCTAGTAACTTCAACAACATGCTTCAAATGTACCCTCTATAGAAGTCTTAACTGTAGGCACCTAAATTTGATTACACCACTTTGGTAATCTAATTTAGCCATCTCTAAAGGCATCATTAATTAAATTCTTATTTAATTAATCCTTTGCCATCCCTAGCTGATTAATTTAATTAATCATCTATAGTCCTAATTGATAAATCAAATAACCTATTATTTATCAATTAAATCCTATTCTTCTATCTAATTCCAAAAATCCCCATTTATTAAATAAATCTATTTGATAAATAAAATCCTCAAATCTAAAAAACCCCTAACTTATCCCTAATCCTTCATTTAGCCTAACCCACCCCATCCACCCATACTAACCAAGCTTAGCCACTAACTCACCCAACCTCATTAATGCCATCCACTTGCACATCTCTAACATCCTTAATCTAATTCTAAACCCAAGCCTAATCCACCCCCTAATGTTGTCACATTCCCTAAGCAAGTTTAAGACTTTCCTAAACCAAACCAAAGTCTCCCCTCAAACCATAAAAGACTCTTACAAGCCCACTCATTACTCTTACATCCATCTTCCACACTCTTCCCTCTTCCACACTCATTCCTCTTACATCTCTCTTACATACTCAACCCCACTCATCATGCCTTTAACCAACCCTTTACCCTACCCTCTCAGACTCATCCTCCTTGTGACAAGTGTCACCTTCCCATTGGTGCTAAACAAGCACAATCCATGTACTCCCCTTTGAGTGCATCTTAGCCCTCCTTAATCATCTCTCCATCCTTGCATCTAAGCCATCCATCCATCTATCCCTTGGCCTATAAATTGAATCCCCTCCCAAGCCATTTCATCACAACCATTTGAGTAAAGTTATCATGCCCTTTTGAGAGCCAAAATCCATACCCACACCCTTATAATGCCAAATTGAGAGCTCACAAAGCTACCAATTTTCCATTACCCATCTCTATTGAAGCAACTTTGAGCATCTTGAGCATACATCCACATCAAAGGACGCATCTACAAAATCAAGAAAGCAATGAAGTGCTTCATCTTTTGAGGTTTACATCTCTTGTTTGTTTTCTTTGTCTAAGCATATATGTGAACTTAGTTTTGGTTTGTGAATGCTTTCTTTAATGTTAATGTTCCTTACACACTAAGATCTAGTTCTACATTAACAATATTTCCTCATCAAATTTCACCCCATGTTTAGGGTTTTGGGTTTGGTTCTCTAGGTGCTCCTTCATCATCACTAACATCATCAAGATGTACTCCTCTAATTTGGGTTGTCTCAATAACATCAAGTCTAACTAAAATTTGCCTCAACATATCTATGATCACATTATCAACATTTCCTCTACCGAGAACCATTCTAATGATAGATTCCTATAAGATCGTAACCCTCTGCAAGTTATAGATCAAATCTCAAATATTTCACCTATAATAAAATTCACTTAGGGATCTACATGATCGAATCTCTATGAGGATGGAACCTTCACCCTGATACCACCTGATGTAAGAAAAATATGACAACTTGGGCCAAAGGGATGTCTATCAATCAACAAACCTTGCAGAGTTAACACAACATAATAAAATCATGAAGAGATAAAGCTAGAAAGGAGAGAGAGCCAGCAGTATTTCATTAATTCACTAAGTTTTCATCATACATGCCCAAATATGAGGCCTTTTGGGTTATGACCAATTCAAATATTCAAATACATAGTAAAATAACCTCCAACATACAAGATATATGATCTCCTTTTCATATTCTAACTCCCAAACCTTGTTTCTACTGAACTAAATCCCTAAAGCTAGACCAAGATCCTATATTTATGCTTGCCAAAATGACTTACAAAAGATTCTAGACCATCATGTGGATAAGGTGAACCAAATAATAGTCTATTCACATCCCAATATTTGATCAAATACATTAGATTACAACCTCAAGTTAAATACACAAGTCATCTCTCAAATAAGAACCAAATAGACAACTTCGTGAATGAAGAATCAAGACATCATCAAACAACAACAACAAGTTTCACTGAGGCACTCAGTGAACATAGAATAGAGATCCACTCAATGAAAGAAGAACCTGAGTCACTTAGTAAATGAAGACAAAAACAACTTCACTGAGCCAATCAACAACAAAGTCACTGAGAATGTTCAAAATGATAACCGAGCACATACCTACTGAGTAGGATAGTAATGCACCCCATGAGGGACACAAGATAATTAATAAGAAGGTAAGGTTGAAAGGATACATTTAATCATAGTTAAATGACCTACATTAGAAAGCCACTTCCCTTTCAAGTTTTCCATTTATTATCAAATTTATTTATGATTGGCTCCCAACATTTGGTGGATCTATTATCTTTTTCAATTGGGATTCCTAAATATTTACATGAGAAGGCTCCTTTTTCAAATCCCAATATATTGCATATATTTGTTTCTAATGCTGAGTTGGTATTGATATACAAGATTTCATATTTATCCATGTTAACCTTTTGTCCAGAGGCTTTTATATAAAGGGTTAAAATTCCTTTATGGATTAAAGCTTCATCCTTGAAGGCTTTGTCTAGGAGGATGGTATCATCTGCAAATTGTTGATGGGTAATGTTGGGAATGTCATATGTAACTTTAACTCTTGATATTTTATATGTTAATTGGAATAATTTTATCAATCTACTGAAAGCTTCCATCATGATAAGAAAGAGGGAGGGGGAGATGTGATTGCCTTGTCTTAGGCCCCCAGATGTGTCAAAGAAACCTTCTAGTGAGCTATTGACTAGAACATAATTTTTTGGAGAGAATATAAAAAAATTAATTAGGTTTATCCATTTTTTAGAGAAGCCAAACACTTCATGGAATTTTCAAAGAAAATTCCAATCCACTTTGTCATATGCTTTTTGTATGTCTAAGTTTATTAGCATCATAGTTTCTTTATTTTTAAGAATTGAGTGAATTAGTTCTTGAATGATTATAATTCCATCAAAAATTGATCCTCCAAGAAAAAAACTTGTTTTCTACTTAGAAATGATGTTAGGGAGAATCAATTTTAGATAGTTAGCCATAGCTTTGGACATTATTTTATAAAGTGTGTTACATAAAGTCACAGGTCTAAAATCACTAAAAGTTTTGGTATTGGCTTTTTGGGGATGAGTGTTAAAAAGGTATTATTAATCTCATTTAGAATATTTCTTAATCTACTAGTCTTCTCAATAACTTCCCAAATATCATAACCTAAGAAATGTGAACATTTTTTAAAAACGTTAGGGGGAAACCCATCAGGGTTGGGTGCTTTATCAGGTTTCATTGAAATAATGTTGCTTTAATTTCTCCTATTGAGAAGGCTTGATTTAACATCTTGTTATCTTCATCTGAGATGATTTTGGGGATGCAATTCAAAAGTTTACTTTGAGAGCTTATATCTAAGTATTTTTAATTATTTAATATAGTTTGGAAAACATAAACTGCCTCGTTGGAAATATCTTAAGGATCCTCTAATAAGTTACCTTGTGAATCTTTGATTTTGGTAATTTTATTAATTTTTCTTATCATTTTAATTTTGTTATGAAAGAATTGTGTGTTTGTTGTCACCCTTTGATAGCCAATTCTCTCTCATTTTTTGTTTCCAAAAAACTTCTTTGAGAAGTAATGTTTATTGTTTGCTGAGAATTTTTTTTATTTGAAACAACTTTCATTGTTCATACCTTACTTTAGGATGTCCACACTTAGATCTTTAATCTCTTTCTCAATTATTTTTTCCTCAAAAATATTTTTAAATTGTTTCTTATTCCATTCGAAAATTTTAGTTTTGAGGTATTTTATTTTTTATTAAAAAAATACATTGTGGAACCCTCACAAATTTTATCATCCCACCAAGTTTGAAGAAGGTCCATAAAGTTCTTATCGAAAAACCACATGTTCTCCATTCTAAAATAACTCATGAATGGTTTGTATTCTTCTGGTATTTTGAGTAAGATGGGGAAATGGTCTGATCCTGATGTAGGTAGGATAAAAAGTGAGATTATTTCATCAAAACTAGAGAGGTTCCTAGAGAATAGAAATTTGCCAAATTTTTCTACTACATAATTTGCCTCATCTCTTTTGTTATGCCATGGTATATGATCATTGGAAATATTAAGATCGATGAGGTTGTAATAAAAAATCCATTGGTTGAAGTCTTTGATAGCTTGGGCGGTTATTTGAATACCTCCTTTCTTTTCACTAAGATTTATTATTGCATTAAAGTCCCCACCTATGAATAAGTGGGTGTTATTGTTAGCTAAGTTGAAATTACTAATTTCATATAGTAAAGCTTATTTTCCAGAGGTAGTTATTGGAAAATATATATTTATTAGAAAGAAAAATACATTTCTAACCCAACCCCATCTAATGTTTAGTTTTAATAAATATTTCAAACTTTACTTTTATGGATCCCATAAATTAGACATGCCACCTGAAGCAATACTTGTAATAACTCCTTTTATAACTAAATACATATTTTTTGCTTAGTTTTGTTAACTCATCCTTATCTAGTTTTATTTCTTGAATAAGTATTATATTTGAATTAAAAAAAATTTTAAAAAATAGAATGCATTGTTTGTTGGGGGAATTTAGGCTTCTAACATTCCATGTAGAGAGCCTCATGACAACGTGGGAAGTTACTTCCCCTTTCCTATATTAAAGAAGTTCAAGATCTTAATTTGATTATCCACTTCGCCATCTATCTTCCTTAGTTCAAATGTGGATTGTCTACCCCTTTTCTCTAGGGTTTTACCACATTTTGGTGTATCTAATCCTAATTTATTTGACCTATACCTAATTGACTACAATTATTAATTACTATAGTTTCTAGATCTTCCTCATTGAGACATCTAGTATTATCCTTTTCAAGGTCTTGCTGGATTTTATTTCTAACCTCTATCACTTCTTGTAAAGGATGAATATTTTCATTAATTTGATATTTCTTTATTCATTCCTAATATATTTAAAAGGCTTCTAGTTCTAGGGGGATTTCATCAACTTGATTAGGTTCAAAAGGGGTAAGGATAGAGTCATACAAATTTTGTCTTGGATTTTTAGATTACATCTAGTTCCTCCCTAAGCAAATGCCAAATTAACAATTCTTGACTGATATTGTTATGCATTGTAGTAATGTCTCCCAATAGATCACTCAAATCCTTCATTTTAATTTCCATACTTTTAGCTAATATCTCTTGTTCTAATTAGTTAGCTAACATGAGGTTATTTTTAGGGATGTATGTTATGTTATTCGAGGGGTCGATACCTCCATCTTCTTGTTAGGGATCTTCAATCTGAGAATGGATACATGATAATTGAGTTGTGTAGTTAGGGGGGGAAATAGGTTTGTGGGAAAGAGGAGAAGAGACATGAGAGCGAGAAGGTGGTGGAAGATTGCAAGTGGAAGGATGGTAGAGGATTAGGCTAATAGATTGTTTTAGAGCACTAGAGTTAAGATATATGTGTTAACATGGCTTGAAGTAGAAGGAAACCCAACTAAGGGAGTGGACTGTGGATTAAGATGAGAATGAGGAGCAGGTGAAGTTGGTGATTTAGTAAATACATTCAATGAAGGGTTGGGAATAATCTTAGAGCCAATTGAATAATCAAAGGATGGAGTGTGAGCCATAGGATTTGTTGGTTTTCCATTTAGAGGGGAAGGGGGAGGAGTTGAGAGTAGTGGAAGGGCGCAAGTGAGGAATATTGGTGATTATAGGTTGGGAATTGGTGGTTCCAAATCTAAGTCGAGGATGGAAATCTCCCCCTCTTGATCTAGATCAAAGGATTGTTGAAAAAAACAAAATCCTCCATTGTTCAAAAATTTAAAATGGATCCCTATACTATTATTAATATTAACCTCAAAGGTATTTTCATAAAATTCCTCTATGAGACCAGGATCAATGAAAATGATTTTTGACATGATATTGCCTTTAAAAAAGGATGGATATAAAATATATATAGAATTATTAGAGATAATTTTGATGGCTTTTAGGGACTTGGCTGCAAGAAAATTGACCAAAGTTTTGATGTTGTTACCATTCAAGCAATTCTTAGGAAGACCCCTAAAGCCTCCGAATAGATCACTGAGCTTCTCTAAGATGAAAAATGTTCATAAACTCCATGGGGAAATTAGGAAATTCAACCCACCTATATGCAACACAAGAGCAATTTTGGACAAGTCAATACCAGATTTCCATTTAAAGAAAGATATCTCAAATCCTTTAACAAATAAAGTAGGGCCCTTTAGAATTTTCCTTTAGAACTATCATTTATACATTCTATAAAAACAAGGCCATCCTATAACTTGGTGGTACATACCTCATCCATGAATGACTTTTTAGGTGAAGTCAGATATGTGGTTGCCTCCCCAGTAAGCAATCAAACCATAGTTATGACAATCATCCCACAATTAATTTGTAGTTACATTGATGGTAATGATATATTTTTATTCATTCATAGGATCAAAAGAAAAGGCTTACTTGTGGATCTTTACCAAAGTTGAGTATGATTTAGAGAATGGATTACCTAGTGGTAGTGAATTACCACCCATGGAAACCTTTGGAACTTTTTGGGAATTAGATTGTACTTTGCCTTGTGAGTAGAAAGCCCTATTACGATGATTAGAGACTAGAGTCTAGTACTATTCTTTTGCATTATTCTTCTTTTTCCATCGAGTAATGAAGACTTGTATGAGAGGCCCTAATTTTATCCATTTGGGGATCCTTGACTAGGGCATTTAAAAAATTCAACATTTCCAACCTTGAAGTCCCCAATTTGACGTAGTTAGTTTTGTGGAAATAGGGTTTGGCAACATGCACAAGGGGATTTGTTTTATGCTTTCCTTTTAAATAATTTATTTCTCTTGGTCACTAAGCAATTTGATTATAGAGTGTGGGAGCCACTAATGTGGATGATAAGAGATTTGATTTGTAACCTTTTGTATTGAGAGTGAGAAATTTGAAGGGATTAAAAACTTTGAGTGCATATTTTGTCTTGTGAAAGTGAGAGCCTTTTTCAAATAATGGTGAATAATGTTTGTTTGTGTTGTTCACAAAAAAATATTGGTATCTAAGTTGGATAATAGGCTTTAGATCAGACAACACCTAGTGGTGGTGCTGGCTATAAATTACCATAACATGATGTTGAGGGTATGGTGGTTCAGTTGCCTAAAATATTCCATAGTGCTATTGACCTCCCACCATCATCTCAGTCACATTAGAGACATATCCTTTCGTGCTTATAATCAAATTCAAACCTAGAATGTCTACAGTCTACCAATGTTGACTAATGCATATCCACCTGCTCATTTTTTTCACTATCCTTAATTGCTAGGTTTTTTATTAATCCAATAGGCTTATATGTGGGAGCTTTGCTCGTAGGTTTTGCAAATTTTTGCCATTAAATTGTCAGCCTTGTCAAAATCCCACTCATAAAAAATGTTTTTGACGATTTTGAATTATTTTCCATTGTCTCTTTTGTTTTCTTTTTTATCTTGTCTGCTCTACCACATAAATTATAGAAAAAAAAATTCTTTCAATTTTCGTTAGATTTTATATATCACATATCATTTATTTCTCTTCTAGGCTTGATTTTTTAGACTTTTGCATGCTTATAACTTGTCCATGTACTCTAAATTTTTTTACAACTTCAAACCTTTTCATCCAAAATTTACACTAATTGATTTTGTGTATACATAATGATATCTGATATGTCACAACTTGAGTCCATGATTGAAAGGTTGGAAGCTCAAGTTGCAACAAAATAGAGGGAGCTATAAGTTGCACTCACACATACAGTCTGATGAAAACATTTGGAGTTTTTCATTTATGTATAATTGTCTTAATACACTGAGAATAGAATATTTTGAGGTATCTAACATGTCTTAGAGTTCTTCAAATTGAGAAGCTTCAATAAGAATGCGATGAATTTCAAAGGATAGTTATCGGTAATCAGTTGTGCTCTCTGTATAAGAAAGAAATTTTTTAAAAGGGATTATTTGACATCAGTTTTTGAGAAGGTTGAATTCATTTTTTTTGTCATTTTCTTAGCTTAGATAGCTAGAAGGACATTTTCAAGCAGGTTTTATTTCCTTTGTTTGACTTGAATTTGTTGTAGCAAGTCCAAACTCAATAGATACATAGATGAAGTAAAAGGAGAAAGAAAATATCAAGCTATTAGTGAATTATTTTGCCAATAATGTCAAACTTTTGGTTTAGATGTATATTGTATATCGTTCACTTTTTACACTAGACATATACTTACTGAATGCTTCTTCTTTTAGCTGAACTTCTTAATGATAGAAAATTTAAAATATTTTAGCCTTACTTTTCTATTTTGTCTTTGCGACATATGTAATTTCAGCTCCACTAATAGTTAGTTCTCATTATATGCATTTAGATCATAGTTAATGATACTTGGTATATCTGGAGTGTACTTAGGGCATTTGTTCCTCATTGAACTTCATAATCATATTAAAATATTTTTAAATTATATCAAAGCTCAAATGAGATTTATGAGCCACATAATAATTTTAGAATTAATTTTGAGTTATTTCACAAATTATCAGTTGTACTCATGACATATTTTCAATAAAGATTGAATGTGTTCTTGAAATTACTATGGAGTTTTTTTTGTTTAAAATTAGGAAGCACTTGATTATTAGAAAAAAAAATCTAACTTGAAATAAAAAATTTCTATCTTAATATTTTTTATTTCTTTTTTGGTTTAGGCATGATATTTTCAATTAAAGTTGAATGTGCTTTTGAGACTAATTTGGAAAAGTTTGTTTTAAATTAGAAGGCATATGGTTATTAGAAACAAATCTAAGATGATTTTTTTCTTTTTTTTCTTAAATTTTTTATTTCTTTGTTGTTTTATGCATTACAATAAAATGTTGAATGTGTTGTTGAGATTTATTTGTGAAACATTTATTTTAAAGTAGAAAGCACACAATAATTGGAAATAAATCTAAGTTAAAATATTTTAAAAATAAATATATTAACAAATTATTAAAGAAGTATTAAAAAAGTGAAAGTGGTTTTAAAAAAGTGATAATTTTTTAAAATTTATAATAGAAATAATTACTCAAAATAAAGCTAACTTTTAGAGAAAATATGATGATTCCTTTTTTTAAACAATTGAAAATATAATTAAGGTATCATATTATTAGTATAGACTTCTAACTTTGATCATATTTTTATCGCTCTTTTAAAAAGATATCTTTATTGAATCTTGTATAATGTAGATATTAATTTGTAAAGTTATATTTTTACTAACCTTATTCTTTTGCTTATTTAACATCTTTTTATTTTCTAATTTTTTAAAAATAATTTATTTATATTTATAAAAGTTGGATATTTTGTGTTTTGAATGTTTATATGTGATATTTTTAAGTTTTTAAAATTAGTCTATTTTACAGTAATTTGATTGGTTCATTTATTTGGAATCTTATAGAAGCGAATTTTTAGCAAGCATTACCAAGTATGCTATGATGATATTTTAGAGTGGCTTTGTGACGGGGCGTAAGATCCTGGATGGGGTGGTTGTGGCAACTGAGACTATTCATTCTATGGCCAATTCTAAAGACAAGGCTATGTTCATTAAGTTGGACATGGCTAAGGCATATGACAAAGTTCGTTGGTCATTTCTCCAAAAGGTTCTGGGTGCCTTTGGTTTTGAGGAGGAATGGATTCAGTGGGTTTTGAGTTGTGTGAATTCGACTTCTTTCTCAGTCTTGATTAATGGGGAACACTCTAATCTCTTTAGTGCTTCTCGGGGATTACGACAGGGCGATCCCCTATCTCCTTATTTGTTTCTTCTTTTGGCAGAAGGTCTGGACCGGTTGATAAAAAATAATGTTGAAGGGGGCTTTATTCAAGGCTGGCAATGGGGAGGTCTCCTTGTGCAATCTCAGCAATCTCACCTACAGTTTGTGGATGATACAGCCTTGTTGGGTATGGTTACCATTCGGGAGGCTTCTAATACACGCAAAGTGTTGGATGTTTATCTTGCTGCTTCAGGTCAGATGATTAATGAGGACAAATCTTCCATTTATTTCTTTAATACTCCACTTTCTATTCAGAGGAGAATCGCTCATATTCTCATATTCCAAATTGGAAGTCTTTCGATCTTCTACCTCGACATTCCTATCTCTTGTGGTAGGCATTCTAAGGAATCATGGCAAGTTATTCTTGACAAGTTTCGAGCCAAAGTTACTCATTGGACCCACCGCTGGCTATACTTTGTTGGTCGGGTCCAACTGATTCAATCTGTGGTTCAAGCTCTTCCTCTCTATAGGAGTATGGTTCAGGTGGCACCGCGGAGCTTTGTTAGGGAACTGGACTCCTTAGCAAGACAATTTTTATGGGCTGGTAATCTTTCTTCAACCAAGTGGAGTCTTGTCAAATGGGAGGTTGTCTGTAGTCCAAAACGGTTTGGTGGTCTCTGTTTACGGAAATCAGTGCTGACTGGTACTGCTCTGGCTGCTAAATTGTATTGGCGTTGGTGTGTGGAAAAGGAATAGGTTTGGGCTAGAATTTTGTCTCTAAAGTACCTTCTAGGGATCCCCCATAATGATATTCCTTGGTATGGCTTGTGTGGGAAAGGCTCTATGATTTGGAGTACTCTCAAGAAAGGAGCGGTGCTCATTAAGGGTGGCTTACATTGGATCTGCAAAAGTGGCTCAAAGGCTCAATTCGTGCATGATGCTTGGGATGGGTATCCTCCCCTGGTTGTTCAATATCCTCATTTGTGTAGGTTGGCTCAGAGTTTTTATGATGTTGGATGGTCAAGAGTGTGCGACTTTAAATCCTTTTCCCCTCAGGTTCAGCTAGTGGAGGTAAGGTGGAAGAATTCAGAGGAGTGGCCTATTTTTGGTTCGAAAGCAGAGCGGGCTGAGCTCCAATTTATTCTTTCGAGGCAGAACTGTAATGCCCTTAGGGGTGTGGATGTGCTGGCCTGCTCCCCTAATCCCAAGGGCATTTATACTGTTTCCTCTGGTTATCAAGAGTTGCTCTCCCAATAGCTGGTGGGAGGGGAGGTTCAATGGTGGAAGAAAGTTTGGAGTCATTTTTCTTGGCCAAAATGTAACTGCTTTATTTGGACCTTGGTTTGGAACAGGTGCCTGACTTGGGACAATATTCGAAAGAGGGGTTTTTTCGGCCCGTTGAGATGTATCCTTTGTAGTAGTGAGGAAGAAGACTCTGTGCATTTATTCTTCCATTGCTCTTTCACTCTACAGTTATGGCATTTCTGGTGGGAGGTTTGGAAATGCCCATGCATTCACACCTCCTCTTTGAGGATTTTTGGTTGAGACTGGGTAGGCCCCCTTCCATGGCTCCCTTTTTGTAGGATGTTTGGTATACTAGACCTACCTTTTTTCTATGGCAAGTCTGGCTGGAACAAAATCAGAGAATATTTCGGGGAGAAGCTTTGGGGATTCAGCAGTTTTGGATTAGAATTTTGGAAATGATTCAAGACACATTCTTAGCTAAAAGTGAGGTGGTGATGCCTCTTGAGAGGGACGATGCTGTAATGGTTGACAGGTTTGGAATTCAAGGAATTTCTCCAGATTTTGCCTGTGTTAGGAGAGGCAGAAGGGCGAAACATAAAGTCTAAAGGATAGGGAAGTGGATGACCCCTCCGGATGGCATTTTAAAAGTTAATACTGATGGTTCATCTAGGGGAAATCCAGGGCCTACTGGTATAGGTGGGATTGGTAGGGACTCTTCTGGAAGGGTGGTTTTTATATTCTCAGTCAATAAAGGGATGCAAAGTGTTAATAGAATAGAAGGTTTGGCTATTATTTATGCTTTGCAGAGGGCATATGCTCTAGGGTGGCGCAAGGTGATTTGTGAATCTGACTCTTAGGTTCTTGTGAATCTTCTACTTGAGAGGAAGTGTTTGGATGTTAGCTGGGAGTTGTCTTTGATAGTGCAACAGATTTTACAAGTTAGTTCTATGATGGATTCAGTGTCTTATACCCATATTCCAAGGGAGTGGAATAGGGCAGCTGATAGTTTGGCAAAGTGGGCATCTGGAAATGTAGATGGTTGGCGGATTGATGAGTGGGAGCAGCTGCCAGGTGAGTTACGTCAAGACTTGGAGAGAACGTTGACAGAGGATGTAAGTGGAATCAGGGAGAGTTGATTTTGCTTCTTCAATTTTTCTGTGCTTTCTAGTGTTTCCTAGGGTTTAGGCCCTGTTCTGTTTTCTACTGCTTTGCTCTCTTCTTCAATAAAGTTTTTACCCCTCTTTTTTCAAAAAAAAAAAAAAACAACTATAGTAATAACATGATAAATTAAATAGTATGAATTATAAATATTTTTTATATTAACAAATATTATTTTTTAGATATATAAACTTTTGAAAAAATGATAACTTTTTAATTTTAAAAAGAATTATATAAAAGTTCCATCTAAAAAATATGAAAATATTAATTAAATATTAAATATCAATAAAATATTAATCTTTTTTTTATAAGCAAACAAAATATTAATCAAATGATATTAAATATTATCATTATTATTAAATTTTCGTCTTTTTTATTCTACTGAATTAAACTAAAAACTATACAACTATCCTCACATTTCTTTACACAAACAATACTAAAATCTCTTAAAGCCAAAATGAATATTATCTCATTTAAGTTATATCATCTTTTTTTTATTGGCAATAGGTTTTTGTATTAATTTATAAAGTAAGAAAATTACATCCAATAAAAGTTCATCTATTATCTAACTATGCTTCTCTACATCCATACATTATTATCTTCCTCATATTTGTGTGTATTCCCCTATAAGCTATTCCTCTAGTCTACACATTAAGTATTAAAAGTTTTACATTCTTCACAATATCCAGTAATGCATAAAAGAAAAAACCTAGGAGCTTCTTTATTTTCTCAAAATTTGAGCTCTGTCACTCCTAAGCAACTATTATCTATCTATCATTATATCTTGACATTTTAAATTTGCTTTCCCTTCACATTTGCTTAGCTGACTAAAATTTATGTCCTTTCTTCATTCTTCATCTCGTCATCTTAGAGCATCCAAAATCAACCCTTCTTGCACCACTACCATGTCATTGCCCACCAAAATTGAGTTTCCATCTACCTCCAAGTGACCTATCTCAGTCACCACTAGAGCCCGACTAAGATCCACCACTGCTTCTTCAGTGTCAAGGGACATTTCTCCAAGGCCCAACACCAGTTGCTTCCTCTACCCATTCCATACATCGTGATTCCCTTACTACTCCCAACCATGCCTCCTCAACTTTCCTAAACATTAATGGATTGTCAGCCCATGCCTTCCAATGTAAGAAGGACACATATCCAAATTAGCAAGCATCATCTTCATCAGCAAAACACTCACTGATGTCTTGCCCAATTCTAGGGATGATTGACCACTCCATCATTGACCCCAGCCCATCTAGCATATCATCAACAAACTGAGCTCACGCCACATATTTCACTTCATAAGTGCTCTTATTCAACTCCAAACCCCACACAATGAAGATTGAGATCACATCCAGGTTTGTGCGCCTTTTTATTACTCTTTCTTGAAATTAGTCTCTAATCACCCCTAACACTATCAAGATCATCTCCTCTATCTTGATTTTTAATAGCCCTTTCACCCATTCCCATTTTGTAGATCCTTTGAACACTGTCATCTATCTATCTGAGTCAATTGAGAACATGGCTTCCATCTTCTATCTATCTTTTCAAAAAAACTTTACTTTCTTACTCGCTTTCACTTTGCCAATGATAAATATACTCTGTGTAAATTTCTCTTCACTCTACCACGTACATGCTTCATCTTTCACTTGTCATTAATTCTTTTTTGGGTAGCTATGTCACTGAAAACCTCTTCATTTACTTCTAAGCAATTGCCTTTAATGTATCACATAATTACCTCATGTTGGCACATCTCCCACCTTCTTAAAAGGATGTCATTATAATTCTATCATAAGTCATCTCCAAGAAAATCACTAAAATTATCCACCATCATATCTCCAATATTGGATAAAGATATTGTATAATTTGCTAATCTATTAACTTCCTGGTTCACCTCTCTAAAAGTGACTAATTTTAAAGTTTGTAAACATATCCAACAATGTAGTAATTTCCTCTATTTGGCTGTGTAAAAAAAATGTGTATATTATTTTCTCCTTTTCATCATATTTACAATGATCTTTGAGTCTCCCTCCAAATGGATATTATTCACCTTCAACTTTGTTCCTAGTTGAACAACTAGAAGAGTTGATGTGCTTTTACTGAATTGCTTGTTCCATCTAGCAACCTTACTGCTACTATGGTTGAGGTTTCTCCATTAGCCATTCTAGCAATAGCCCCTGCTCCTAAAACTCCTTGGTTCCCTTTGGAGGCTCCATCAAACTTAATTTTTATCTAATCTTCATTTGGTAGTTTCCATATTGCATTCTCCCTTCTTTTTGTTTTATCCACTTTCCTATATCCATCATTAAACCAATTGCTTCTAATCTCTGGCCAATTTCTTTGCATCAAGTAGTCCCAAGAGGAAAAAACATATTAGCTTTTCCCTGAGAGGTAATTGCTTGTAGTGATTCACCTATTGATCTATAAATTTTGTCCCATGCTCTATCCATAGATTCAATCTTGTCTTGAAAAATATGCCTGTTTCTCTCCTTCCACACTTCCCAAATAACTATCGAGGGACTAATTATCCATAATTTTGAAAAAGTTTACTTCTTGAAGTCTTTTGGCCAGCCTTGGAATAAAGGCCATAACTTATTTGGAAATGGACTAGACCAATTTAGATGTTGTCTTAGGTTCTGCTAGCAAGTCTCTACAAATTCACATTGAACTAATAAATGATTTGCATCTTCCTCCTCTTTCTGACATAAAATACATCAAGTTGGTCCAATGAATCCATATTTATTTCTTCTTTCACAAGTTAATATCCTTCCTTGTATAGCTAACCAAGCAAAAGCCCTTGCCTTTTGCAAGTAGTCCTTATCCCAACATACTTTTGATGGCCACTCTTCTAAAGATTCTGCTCTACCTAACATATGATATCCCACTTTTTGCAACAAGCCATATGATCTTATCATCTTTCTCCCTAAAGATAACACTTCCATCTTTGTATATCTTTTGTATCACTCTATTCTAATCTCCTATTAGTCCTAATGTAGTCCAATCTTTCCATCCCCATTGAGAGCCTACATGAGATTCCTTTCTTTCCATGTAATCAACTAATTTAAATCTCTTACTAATATATGTCTCACCACTTGGACCTCATCAAAATATACTATAACTAGTTCTCCAATCCAAGAGTGGTCCCAAAGGAGGCCTTTTTGCCATTCCCTATTTGTGACATAGGGAAGACGAACGAAACTAGGGCCAAAGGCATGCCCAACTACCAAAGCCAACTGCAAGAGTAAACACAGTGGAAAACACAACACACAAAACAACAACCAAAGGAGATAGAAGAGAAAAAGACTTATTGATTCATCAAATTATTAACATACATGCCCGGTTATGAGTCCTTCTGGGTGACAGCCAACAATACAATTCAAACTTTGATCTTTAATGACGACCTTTGCATTCTAACCCTCCTTTTTACTCTTCCTAATAAAACTATCTCTCTTAGGACTCTACCCAAGACCCCTTTAAATACTTGCACGACCATAAGTTAGCCTGCTACAAATTACCAACTAAATAAACCCTTACATTAAATGCACAACCAAGGCACAATTCGACTCTCAACAAATATTAAATATGCTCAAGGTCAAATCACAAAAGATATTAAATACTAATCATGAATTAAATATGCACAAGGTCAACTCAAACTAGAACCAGACATAGACAACTAGGTCAAAGAAGGACCAAGGCAAATACTAGCACCCAAAAATGCTCGACACATACATGAACTCAGTACCAACATGCACTCAGCACCAAAAAAACTCATCACATACTAAGAACTCAACAACAACTATGAACTCGACAACAATATGAAATCAACAACAACTACAAACTCAGCAACAACTATGAGCTTAGCAACAACTATAAACTTGGCAACAACTACAAACTTGACAACAATAGAGAACTCGACACCAACAAGGAACTTGAAAAAAATAAAGACCTCAGCAAAAACTATGAGCTCGACAACAACAAGGAACTTGACAACAACAAAAAAACAAGAAAACATGCAGGATAGCAATGCAACCCAGGATTCTCCTACATTAGACAACTGGGGTTGAAAGAAATGTGTCTCCTGAATCATGCAAGTGTCACAACTTAAGATGAATCCAACTCAGATTTAGAAATTCATGTAGCATCTTACAATGGTTTGTTCTTCAACTTCACTAAATACTCATAGTAATATTTTCTTCTTGTTCTTTTACCAACTTTCTAACCTAATATCTATTCAAACTCTTCAATCTGCTTCTTAGGATGATCATCTAATACAACAACTTCATCATCTAACTCATGGTACTTATATAAATCAGCAACATTGAATATAGGATATATATCCATGTCATGAGGTAACTCAACTTCATATGCATTACCATTGTCAAACTTTCTCAAGATCTTACAAGGCCCAAACTTCTTCATCTTCAGCTTACTATATGTTCCACTAGGAAATCTATCTTTCTTCAAATCAACCATCACCTCATCACCAACTACAAAATCTTGACATCTTATATACTTATCAGCATTCTCCTTATACTTTTGATTACTTTGTTTCATCCTCAACTTCACTTCCTTATGCAAAGAATCTATAAAATCAACAAATTCTGTTGATCAGATAAGTAAGATTGACAAATGAGTGTCAACACACTTAACCTTTTTTACTATACATGTTGAGTACACAATGGAAGTTGAGCTAGAATTTCATTATGTGCCAAGTCACAGATAGTGCTGAGAAAACTACAGTTGCTGCCGAGCACAACAGATTATAGTATATACCGAGCAAAGCAGAAAACTAACAGGAGCTGAATAATGCAAAAACTATAGTAGATGCCGAGCAATCTAGAATAGATGGTGTCGAGCATCAGTATTACTTCATGTGCCAAGCAATGTAGGATCAACATAAAAATTTGTGCAATCGCAAGCCAAGATTTAAAATGTTTATGCATGATTCATTGATAGATCAAATCCTCACAATTGTCTATGCAATCCTCATGCAACCAATCAGAAAATTGGAGATTGCATATAGCCAATGGGTGAATTACAAGGGTTTGAGCAAGGATGCATGACAGACCACTACTCTTTATAAGGGAGTCTTGATGCCATTGAACAAAGAAGTGAGAAGTGTGAAAAGCAGGAGGAAAAGCAGAGCCTATTATTACAGAACATTGGTGTCAAAGATTAAGAGGAAGGACAAAATTTACACATCTAGTTGATCAAAATAGAACAAGGAACACAATCAACAGATTAGATCTAGTAGAGATAAAGGGATAGAAGAGCAGATCACGAGCCTGGGATCAGCATTAGAGATTGCATTAGTTCAGGTGTATTATTCTAATACTCTCTCACAGTTGTATTAGGAATTTGGAAATCCTATTGAGTTAGGTAGGTTTAACAACCTTATGTAAATCCTTTAATAGGGTGGCATTCTAAGTTTAATGTTCTTAAGTCCTCTAACAAGGCACACTCCTAACAAGGTGTAGAAATCCTTTAACAGGGTCACATTTAACAGTGTGTTGTAGCCTTTAACAAGGTAGGCCTTTAACAGGGAAAAGCATCAGAAGTGGTTGAAATCAATTGCTGTAGTAATTTTGTGGGTATCATCCCCACCCCAATTTTACCTTCTTATTCCTGGAGGGTTTTTGGGTTACCAAAATCTCAAGTGTTATGTGGTGATGCATGTTTGTTTCTCATGATTGTTTAATGTGTATATGCATGCATGTTAATTTCAGTTATATGTTATTAAGGGTATAAAAGTGGTTAAAAGACCATTACTTTTGATTCACCCCCCCCCCCCCCCCCCCCCTCTCAGAAGCATTCTTCCCATTAAGACATTCCAACAACTGGTATCAGAGCCAAGTTCTCTCAAGAAGAAGCCTAACATCTTGGAAGAAAAGATCTGAAGATGGAAGTTTTCAAACTTCGAAAGATCATTGAGAACCAAGTGATAGATGTGCATCTCGCTCTACACAAGGTAGAGGAAGCTAGAGAGGAATTAAGAAAAATTTTTAAAAGGAGGAAGGAAATAGCTATAGCCAAAAATGATATTCACTACAAGGAGATTGACACCACACAAGTATTTGCCAAAGAAGATTCCAAAGAATTTGATGCAGCAATAGCAAAACTAATGGAGAAAAATAGAAGAGATAAGAACTCTTAAGATGGAGCATGAATCACAAGCCATAATGCTATGTTAAATCACTAAACAAAAGAAAAGAGCAATTGAGGATAGAATTGTGATGGAAGATGACAAAATAAATCTTGCAAACAAACTTAAAGAAAAATGTACTGAACTAACAAGGATCTCAAACATGCAAATGGATACACTTGCCCAAATGATGAACCTTCATCATGAACTCAATATGAAAGATATTGAGATCTCTACTTTAAAGATGTAGAATGAGCAACTACAAAATGAATTGAACAGAGAAAAAGAAATAGCAGAGAGTCTCAACAAGTCAAGTGAAGCTATCAAGTACTTTGAATAGTTACTGAAATCCCTAAGGTTATCCCATGATACATTAGGACTTGGATACTCTAGCACTGAAGTTGGGGAATCATCAAAGAGTGTTGAGCAAAGAAGTGACAAAGGTAAGGATTCTAAATCCACATGTCATTACTGTAATAAAAAGGGGCATACTGCTAATGTTTACAGGAGTAGAAGGATCAATAAGCCAAACACACCCAAAAGCAAGGGTTACTGTCACAAGTGCAACATGCAAGGACATATGACACAAGACTGCAAGTCTAAAGTGACAAGGACACAACGATTTGATGGGCATTGCCATAATTGCAAGAAGTATGGACACAGAGCCTTTGAGTGTAGATCAAAGCCTATGTGGACACCAAATCAGCATGTAAGAAGGGACAATTATGTACGTCATTACAATTGGGATTACAATACAAGGCAAAGTTATCACTATTATCAAAAGTATGGACATATACCCCAAAATTGCATAAGAACACACTTCAAGGGGAACTATAAAAGATGGTTGAACCAGACTACTTGCTTCAGTTGCTTGAAAACTAGACATATTAGTAGGAATTGTCCAACAAAGGCCAAGGCATCCAAGAATAAAGTAAATAAGGGAAAAGAAAAGGTTGATGTGGAACACATCAGAATAGACATGAAGAAGACATGGCAGAAAAAGGATGGATCAAGTACATCCAATGGAAAGGTCACTTCACCCACAAGGTCAAGTGATCATTTCTCATCCAACTAATCACAAGATGAGCCTATGGGGCTGATACATATAAGGAAGTATCATACATCAGCCCTAAACCATGATGAAACACTACAAAGTATAAATTTGCATGAGATAAGATGTTAAGACAAAACTTGAATGATGATGCCAAGTTGTCTTTGGTTGCCAAGTAAAATTGCTTTGGAAGCCAAGTTAAGTAGTCAAGTGGAAGCCAAGTAAAATTGCAATGGTGGCCAAGTTATTAACAAAGTTAGTAGATGCCGAGTGAAAATAGCTATCGAGTGGATGCCAAGTTGAAAAACCTTTGGAAGCCAAGTGACAGGTGAAGGTACAAAAATGCATTTAATGCAAGGTTTTTGAGCCACTTAAAAGTAAAAATTGGTTGATTTTTGAGCCATTTAAATGAAGAGCGATTACCAGGAGCACGACTAAGCAATTTTTGAGTATTCAATCAGCGATTTGCAGTGATTCAACATCTACCCAAGCAATTTAAGCATTTAACCAGGTATTTCCTTCAAGTGACGAGTTGTACAGTTTGTGAAGTTTGCTTTAAACGTCAAACCCTAGTTTGGTAAATAATGGTGTCTAGTTCAAAGATGACCCAAAGGAAGGAAAGCCATGCAATTCAACTTTTTAGAAATGAGGTTAAGCAACCCGAATTCAGGCCAATCCCAGAAGTTGCATATAAAAATGATCCCGCTGGTGCCCTATCCGCCACCCTAAAAAAGTTGTTATGGTTCAAGATGTGAGAAAGTGTTACAACTACAAAATAGGAGCCATAGGAGACTTGGAAATCTTTAATGCCTTTAACAAACTCTATGATAATGGTATATTGAAAGATGAGTTTTCTATCATAGAGAAGAAGGGTTTAACCAAAGCCCTAGTTTTTCCAATCGTATTCAAAATTGAGTGGATACGCATAATACATAGTAGAATTCATGATGGATCATTCTGGTTAGAGAAAGGACCAGTTAAAATAACCAAGAAAATGGTTCATAGGGTTACAGGATTTCCAACCCTAGATCGGCCCAAGACATTGAGAAGTGACAAAAAGGAAACAATTAAGAAAAATACAGGAGCAAAGTGGAACAATAAAGGCATGATCATAGACACCATAACTGATTCCCTTCTAGACTTTTCTATAAGGATCATATCACATAAGTTTTATCAATCCAGAAGGTTGAATAGTGTACCCTACATAGCAATGGATGTGGCATATAAGCTTGTAAAGAAAGACCACACCTATGATCTTGCAGAGTTCAAGTTGCAGCAGATTAATGAAAATCTTGGAGCTATTAGAAAGTCCAAGGGAGCACAATGTAAATTTGGGTTAGTGCTAGTTTGTATGTTCTTCTATGTGATGAAGGAATTCCCTTCATTTGGCAAAGTCAACTGGAGTCAGAACAAAATAATTGTTGATCAAATAAATGATTTTATTGCACAAATGGGAGATAGCTTTGATGATCAAATGTCTATCTGTTTTGATGATTTCAAGAATGCAATGAAGAAAAGAATGAGGATACCAGTTTCACTGGTGGAAAAGCATGTAAATGATATATGCTTTCTTGTTGATATTGACTATACTTATATCCAAATAGTCCTTCCAAGAGCAAGATGGCTTAGACCATTGGGATATGAACTTGATGTTGATCAAGCTTCTGCAGCCATCACAACATTACTTGCAGAGGAAATGAAAAAATCTAACAAGGCATTTGGAATGTATGACACTATCAAATCAAGAGTTGTTATAGAAATCAAGACAACCATAATAGTGAAGAAGAAGGACAAGCTAGTGAAGAAGATAAAGAAGAAATTTGGTGTTGAAGAAACAAGTGTAGCAGTAAAAGCAGAGGAGATTAGTGAGGAGGACCCAGAACAAGGGCCACTTGAATTGTCGCAAGGCCAAGGTGAAGACAAAGATGAGAGTGTCAAGGAAGAAGGATTCAAGGAAGCACCCATCAAAGGCAAAGCTATCAAAATGAAAGAAATGACACCTCTTGCTTCTCAGCCTACAGCAAAGAAAGTTGCTATGCCAACACCTAAGAACCAACAACTAGAGCTACAACAAGGGCCTCCACACAAAAAGACAAAGAGGAAGCTACAAAGAAGAAGGAAATAATCAAGAAGGCACAGGAAGAGCCAAGGAAAAGGAAAAGATATGTGGCTCAACCTGATACCGATGAAGAAGATCAGACTAAAAAGGTAAGTCATCCTCCTAAGTCTTAAGTTTATATATTATGTGAAAAGATTAGGAATGGAGACTTAAGTAATATGAAAAAGATTGATTTCAATAAGTTCAGTAAAGAGGAACAAAATAACATAGAAGAATTAGTCTATGCATTAATGGCACAGTTCAAGTATACACCTCTTGAACTTGATCGGCAATTACCAAAGGAATTGTCTAAAATTGTAGAGGACAGATGGCATTTCTATCTAATGATGGAAAAGGAGATGAAGGAATCAACCCTAGCAAGTATAATGCCTGATTTGGCAAGGGAATAGATAACTAAAGTAGTCAAATGGCATAACACTAGGTTTACACCTAAGTATAGGGCATTCTCCATTCTCCAAAACAAAATTGAAGAAGTTGTACAGAAAACCACAAGATCGTGGAAGAATTTATATAAGAAAATTGAAGATGTCCTTGAAGAGGAATATAAAGAAGCTACTACTAAACCAAAGGAAAGAAGGAAGAGGAGAGGAGAGAAGATAGAAGTAGAGAAAAAGGTTGAAGAGGAGGAAAGAAAAGGTACTGATGAGCAGCAAAGTGTGCAAGACACATAACTACCACCTCCTAGTCCTCCTCACTCTACTATCACATGTGCAAAAATCATAAAGATTAAGGATGTTGTTGACACCTCAAGTCAAAACATCAATCCACTAACTACAGAGGATCTCACTAAGATCCTTGACCAAACAAATCTTCAAGCACAGTTGTGTACAAGTCCCATATTGGTCAGTGTAGATGAGCTTCAAAAGATAGTAGATAAACTCAAAAAAGCCAAGGTGTCACCACAAGAAACACCTCAGATCACTCAAACTACTAGATTCCCATTTCTATTACCTCCATCACTACCAAGAATAGCCATGCAAGCTCATCAAGAGCCAAATGCAACAATAGGGGAAGTCACAGGTACACCAGTACAGACAACAAGTACACCCCCAGCAGCAGTGACACAAGAAGAAGATAAGGAAGAAACACAGGATAAGGAGGAGTCTACAATACAAACTTTGGTTGAATTACCAAGAACAAGAACTCCTACCAAATATGTTTAGCAGCCGAGTACTGACAAGTTAACCTTACAAGTCAGTACACCAAGATCAAGTTCTACTAGGGTAGCCAGGACCATTCATTATGGTATTCCTGAGCTTGATGAAGAAATTAAAATACCCTATTATGATTCAAGCACTCTAACTGAAGAAAAGATGAATGAAATACAGAGTGCATTAGAAAAAAGAAGAAGGCAAGAGTCAATAAGGAAAGACTTCAAATACAAGCAGGCAATGAATGAGATCAAAGATATATTCATGGATGCCTTCAGCCTACAACCTCCAGATTCAACCAGACCAATCCTTGAGCAATTATTTGATATAGTTGACCAAGTGAATAATGAAGACCATGATACAAATTTAAAACTCATGGAATGGTTAGAGAAGAAGTTTCTAGGCAAAGTAAACCAAAAGATAGCCAATAACATTATTTTGGGACAGGTTGATCTAGCCAAGAAATTGGACAAGGTAAAGATTGTACTAGGGAACATTTTTTCCCTTTATAGAAAATTGTGTGATTTTTCCAAGTTCACACAAGAAATAAATCAAAATATTTTGAGCCTTGAGAGCAACCTTAAGCTCTCCAGTATGCAACTACACTCAAATCCTGCATAGAGTGAGAAGCATTTTTCTCAAACGCTTCACATTCAAAGAGAATTAGTTGCATTATCAGCAGAAGAGGCTACTGTTAAAGAAAAGCTAATGCAAATGCAAGCCTCTATCACTCCTCACTCGGAATTATTACACAAGGAGCAAATGTATGCATAAATAGTCTTGAAGAAGGATGCAAATACTTCTACACATGAAGGACTTGTTGGTCTATCAACAGAGCTTGCAATCCAACACAATTCATTGGATATTGCATTGAATAACTGGGATGCAGCTCTCAAAATTCTCCTTGAGGTAAATAAAACATTTTTGACCAAGCATGGCATTCCCATTTAGGACCTTTTGACATCAGTGTCAAAAAGGGGGAGATAAATAATGAGGGAGATAATATTCTAAGGGGGCGATATATTAAAGGAAGAGAAATGTATATAGCAAGAAAGATAAGGAGATAACAAGATAAAAAGAAAAGAACGGGTCAAAAACAGAGAACATCAGGCACAATGGCACAAGATATCAGAATTAATGATATGATAAGGCATAATCAACTCAAGGGGAGTCATAAGGTATATTTTTTATTACAATATCTTTTTGAAATTTTGTAAGTGAATAATGTAAACATAAGGATTGTATCATGAATGATCAGATAAGTGTTTTTGACACTCATGTCAAAGGGGGATATTGTTGATCAGATATGTAAGATTGACAAATGAGTGTCAACACACTTAACCTTTTTCACTATACATGTCGAGTGCGCAATGGAAGCTGAGCTAGAATTTCTTTATGTGCCGAGTCACAGATAGTGTCGAGAAAACTATAGTTGATGCTGACCACAACACATTATAGTATATACGGAGCAACGTAGAAAACTAATAGGAGCCAAGTAATGCAAAAACTATAGTAGATGCCGAGAAATCCAGAATAGATGGTGCTAAGCATCAGTATTACTTCATGTGCCGAGCAATGCAGGATCAGCATAAAAGTTTGTGCAATTGCAAGCCAAGATGTAAAACTGTTATGCATGACTCATTGATAGGATAAAAGGATAAGATCAAATCCTCACAATCACCTATGCGATTCTCATGCAACCAATCAGAAAATTGGAGATTGCATGTAGCCAATGGGTGAATTTCAAGGGTTTGAGCCGAAACATTTTAATCAAGGATGCATGATGGACCACTACTCTTTCTAAGGGAGTCTTGATGCCATTGAACAAAGAAGTGAGAAGTGTGAAAAGAAGGAGGAAAAGCAGAGCCTGTTATTATAAAACATTGGTGTCAAAGATTAAGAGGAAAGGACAACATTTACACATCTAGTTGATCAGAACATAACAAGGAACACAATCAGCAGATCAGATCTAGTAGAGATCAAGGGATAGAAGAGCAGATCAAGAGCCTAAGATCAACATTAGAGATTGCATTAGTTTAGGTGTATTATTCTAATACTCTCTCACAATTGTATTAGGAATTTGGAAATCCTATTGAGTTGGGTAGGTTTAACAGCCTTATGTAAATCCTTTAATAAGGTGGCATTCTAAGTTGAATGTTCTTAAGTCCTTTAACAAGGTATACTCCTAACAAGGTGTAGAAATCCTTTAACATGGTCACATTTAACAATGTGTTGTAGCCTTTAACAAGGAAAACCATCAAAAGTGGTTGAAATCAATTGTTCTAGTAATTGTGTGGGTATCATCCCCACCCCATTTTTACCTTCTTATTCCTGGAGGGTTTTTGGGTTACCAAAATCTCAAGTGTTATGTGGTGATGCATGTTTGTTTCTCATGATTGTTTAATGTTTATATGCATGCATGTTAATTTTTAGTTATATGTTATTAAGGGTATAAAAGTGGTTAAAAGACCAGTACTTCTGATTCACACCCCCCCGCCCCAACCTCTTAGAAGCATTCTTCCCATTAAGACATTCCAAAAAATTCTACCCTTGCAACACTCCTCTTCTCTTCACCAGCAACATCTATCAACTCTGATATTCCTTTAGGCTACATTCCAGTAACAATCTTAAAAGATGTTTTATGTAATATCCCTTGCCCAAACTGACTGATTGTAGCTCAAGAAATATTGTCAAAAACTTGTATGTTTCCTTCCAATGCTAAGAAATTTAGAATTTTCTCAAATGATATTACAATGCCTCTTACAATGAACTAATATGCAAGTGTAGTTCTTTTGGTATTTTCAATGCATATATATGGAAACTAGATATGGAATGCATACCTACAACCAACTAAAATTTTGACAAACAATTGACATAATACTATTATACTGATCATATGTGCTATTAGATGGACATTCCATCAAAAAAATGGTATGCAACATGTATCTTCTTTATTGAATTCATTATCATGTGCAATGTTGCTATGAGTTTGCCAAGACAAATGGGCTTACAATAATGACTACAATTGTGCCAAATTTTGATTTTGAATTAACATAGAAAAATAAAATGCCTAAAAATTACAATGCTAAATACTAATAGTTGCAAGAGGAACCTAATAATAGTGGTGCCCAAGAATGGAAATCAATCAAACATAAGTATTGTAGCATGGCATTGTTCTTGCGTACTATAGTAGCCAATAATAAATGTATGCTCCAATTTAAGCACAAATAGAACTCCTTAATTGAAGCTCTCTTGGATACCAAATTCAGTGGATATTTCACCACCTCAAATGGTTGCAACACTGAAGAGTTGACATTCTCCAATGGCTGGCTGAAATTGGTAACCTTAGTTTCTTCTCCCAACTTTATATCAAATGCAATTCACAATAATCGAATGATCAACAATGAAGCTCTCACCTTTATTTATTCATTTCCTTTACCCTTATAGAAGGAAATAAAATATAATTTAATCCCCCTTTCCAATACAATAATTAGTTGTATTTCTAGAGAATGTACTATCTAGAAGCTTCTCCCTTGCAATACAATAATTAATTGTGCTTCTAGAAAATTAAATTAATTAGATATAAAGTCACCTTTTATTTTTAATTTATTTAATGACTCTAAGAGAAATTAATTTAATCAATTTCTCCTCATTTCTCCACCTAGCCTTTGAAGAATGTAAAGGCTAAGAACTCCAGTGAGATGCTAAAAGGACGGGGACATTATAGTCTACCCTCCCTAAAATTGCTTGTCCTCAAGCAACTTCAAGTTTGGATGTTGCAAAACCTCCTCATTCTCCCATGTCGCATCCTCTACTGGCGTATCCTTCCATTTCACCAAATACTCCCTTATAGTACGCCACCTCAAGTTCCTTTCCCTAAAATCAATGACAACCTCTAGCACCAATACTATTTTTTCCTCATCATCTAAGGGTGGAAGCACTATAGAAGGAACAATATGATGTCCTAGCACCTGCTTGAGGCGTGAAAAATGAAAAATTCTATGCACTTTGCTCTCCTCTAAAAAATATAACTCATAAGCCACCTCTCCCACTTTCCTAATAATCTTGAATGGACCATAGTATCATGCCTTAAGTTTCTCAGCACCACTCTTCTTGAGAGTAGATTGACGGTAAGGTTGCAACATAAGATACATTGTATCTCCAATCTCAAAAGTTCACTCAGTCCTCTTCTAGTCTGCATACTACTTCTGTTGATTATGTACCTTGGTTATATTATCCTTCAGAGTCTTAACAATTTTTTGACTCTCCTATAACATATCATCTACACTGGGCACTCTACTATCACTCAAAAGTAGATCCATAAAATTGGGTGCATCATACCCATACAGGGCCATGAAGGGTGACATCTGAATATACATGTGATAAGTGGTATTATACCAATACCCACAGAGATAAATCCATTTTACCCATGCCTTTAGTTGCTCTGCTATATAATTTCGGAGATATCCCTCCACCCATTTATTCACTATCTCCATCTGACCATCTGTTTGAGGGTGGTAGCTAGTACTCAGAGTGAGCTTTGTCACACACAACCTGAATAGCTCCTGCCAAAAGTGACTCATAAACCTATTTTTTCTGTCGCTCACAATGCTCCAAGGTGAGCCATGTAATTTGAATATCTCCTTGAAGAACAAATCTACCACATGTGTAGTACTGTATGTAGCAGTGATCGAAAAGAAGTGTGCAAGCTTCGTAAGGTGACCCATAACCACATATATGTAGTCCTTGCCTTGGGCTCTATCCAGTTCTGTGATGAAGTCCATAGATAAACACTCCCACTTCCTATCAGGAATTGGAAGTGGTTGAAGTAAACTGGCTAGGTAGGAGTGTTCCTGCTTATTCTACTGGAAAGTGGGACACTCCCTAACATACTAGAGTACATCTACTTTAAGCCCTTTCCATGTGAAGTGCTCTCTAATCTGTTGGTATGTCTTCTAGAAACCAGGATGTCCTGCCATAGGTGAATCATGAAAAGATGTTAGAATCATCCTCCTCACTGTTGAGCTTGGAACCAAATATATTTTCCCTTTGTAAATGATGAGCTCATTCACAAGGGTGTATCTGTTGTCCTGAATAGTCCCATCTATGAATCTAGTTGTCCACACATCCTTTGCATACTCTGCAAGGATCAACTATCTCCAATCCTCTAATATACCTGTAAATAAGCTCAAATGGGGCCTATGTGATAAAGCATCAACAACTACATTCAGTGTCCCCTTAAAATATGTAATATCAAACTCATTGGACTGTAACTTGCTCACCCACTTCTACTATCTATCATTGAGATCTCATTGCCCCAAAAAGTGTTTTAGGCTATTATGGTTGGTTTTGATACAAAATTTGCTACCTACCAAATATTTCTTGAATTTAGCCAAAGCATGCATAATGGCTCATCTCCTTATCATATATGTTGAAGCTCCACTCTAGACCTCTTAATTTCATACTCTCATAAGAAATAGGGTGCTTCTCCTACATAAGCACTGCTCCAATGCCCTCTTTAAAAGCATCACAATGTAGCTCAAAAGGATTGTTGAAATCTAGTAACTCTAACACTAGACAAGAAGTCATCAACTCCTTAAATTTCTCAAAACACTCCTATGCCTCGAAAGTCCACAAGAAAGCCCTTTCTCATCAAATATGTCAAGGGTGCTACATGCATGGAATATCCATCCACAAACCTCTTGTAGAAACCACATAATCCCATAAAGCCCCTTAACTACGTAAAGTTCATCAGTGAAAGCCACTCCACAATGGCATGAATCTTTTCAGGATCAATGTGTACACCTTCTGCATTGATGATGTGACCCAAATACAATAACTTTTTCATACCTAAATCACATTCCAACTCCTTTGCATACAAGGACTCTCTACCCAATATATGTAACACCATGTCAAGGTGAACCAAGTGCTCTTCCCAAGATCTACTGTACACCAAGATATCATCGAAGAAGACAAGTACAAATTTCCTCAACTGAGGATGGAAAACCCTATTCATTGTTGCTCAAAAATTAATAGGTGTATTAGTTAGCCCAAATGGCATAACTACAAACTCAAAATGGCCACAATGACATCTAAAGGTTGTCTTCTCAATGTCCTACTCTCTAACTCTGATATGATGATAACCTAATCTCAAATCTATTTTTGAGAAGAACCAAGCTCCATGAAGGTCATCTATCAACTCATCGATCCTGGGAATGGGGTACCTATTTTTAATTGTCTTCCTATTACGCACCCTGCAATCAATGCACATCCTTAATGTCTCATCCTTCTTCTTCACCAACACCACTGAAGAAGCCAAATGAGACTTACTTGGTCTAATGTGGCCCATAGCAAGTAACTCCTTTATGGTTTTTTCAATTTCATCCTTCAACATCCTCGAATGCTTGTAAGGTGTAATTATGATGGGCTTAGCCCCCTCCTCTAACTCAATGATGTTCTCAATACCCCTATCTAGTGGTCTACTTGGAAAAATATCTTTGAACACCTTAGAGTGTTTAAATCTAAGCTCCTAAATATCAAGAGGATATTCACTCTTCTATTGTCCCTTCTATGATGGCATTAACATGCACTTTGCTGCCCACCCTACTTGATCATGTTGAATCAATCTAGCCATCCTATGGAAAGAGACCATTCTAAAATCATCGTCCATGATTGCCTTAAGAATCTGTGTCTTCCCATTCACTTTAAACTTCATCTCTACCTCCTTGATATTAAGAGTGAAGTCACCAATATCATGCAACCAACTCATCCCAATGACTATATATGTATCTCTCATAGGCACAACATAGAAATCTACCTTAAAGGCATAATTATTAACTTCCAATGGGAGTCCAGTGATCTTGCGATCAAAATTGAGGACATAGCCATCAACTACCCTCACTCTAATTCCCCCAAACTCCTCTGTTTGTATGCCACACTTCTCCACCAACCTAGCATCAACAAAACTATGAGTGGCATCGATATCAACCAAAGTTATAACTCATTATCCAACAACTACTCCTCCCATTTGAAATGATCTTTCCTATTGAATACTAGTGAGACGAGCTTTGCTAAGTTGCCCATCTCCTTCCCCATCCATGGACTCCATTTTAGAAAAGTTTTCAGCCTTGTCTTTCTTTTTTTACCATCTATTTCTATAAGAATTTTCCCAAGGCAATTATTCAATGCCAAGATCAAGAAGCTCAGTAGATAACACAAGAGAGACAAATAGTGATCAAATGAGAATCTCAATAATGATCAAATTGATAATGGATATCAGATGAATACATGCTAGAAGTGCCTACGTATAAAGGAAACTAGAATGACTAAGAGTTAGCAAAGAGGAAATCATCACAACTAAGCACATGTCCACCAAGAGTGGATTATTCTCCATTATGCATGAATGTACATGCAACAATGAGAGGATAAGAATAAAAAGGTGTATCTCATAAAGAGATGTAGTAGACAACATGTGCTCAATTGGAGTGCAAACAACTGCGTTGTCTACATGACAACTCATATGAATATGCAAACTCCTAGGTGTCTACATAACAACTAATGTGCTAAAGCATTAACCTAAGTAAACTTAAGTAAAGTGTAAATAGTAAATATGTATTTACACCAACACCCCCCCCCCCTAAATGCAACTTAGGGGAATGTACTTAAGCTTACAAAAGCTAGATGAAAATGCATGATGGGTCCTAGCTACTAGGCCATATTAGGTACCCATGTCCAAACTGAAAGTGCAAAAAATATGCAATGCAATCTTTCTTAAAGTAGAGAAAGAGGGAAAACCACATGGGAACCCCCCCCCCCCCCCCCCCCCAAAAGAGAGAGAGAGAGAGAGAGAGAGAGAGAGAGAGAGATAAATACAATAAAAGAATATGAGAGAGAAGAAGACCTCATGTGAGGAAAGGATCCCTCTCATAAGAAAGAAGAGAGAAGTCAAGTGACTCCCCTTACTAAAATATCATGCATCCCTAAGAGATCTCACAAATGGATATGCTTGACCTCAGTGAAGGGTTTGGTGAAGATGTATGCAACCTGCTTTGTTATAGGCCAATACCTCAACTCAATGACCTACTCATGTATCAGCTCTCTAATTTCTTGCATATGAAACTCAATGTGTTTGGTGTGTTGATGTTGAACTAGATGTTTTGAGATCTTAATAGCACTCTAATTATCACAATGAATGATTGTAGACCATGGAAATTTTAACCCAAACTCCTTCAGGATATGTTGTATACATATAGCCTCTGTAGCTACAATAACAATCCCTCGATACTTAGCCTCAGTCAAAGAAAGAGTAATAGTATTTTGCTTCTTACTCTACCAACAAATGGGATCAGAACCAAGATGAAAAATGTAACCTAAAGTAGACTTGCGAGAATCAAGATCTCATGCACAATTTGAGTCTATGTATCCAACCAATTGAACCCCTATTACATAGTGTATCCCATTTGTATGTGTACCCTATATGTAGTGTAAGATGTGTTTGGTAGCCTTCCAATAAAGCTCATGTGGCTCTTGCATGAAGTGAGAAACCATGCTAACTATAAAAGCTATGTTAGGGCGTGTATGTGTCAAGTAAATTAGACTCACAACCAACTATTTGTACATTGTAGCATCAACAAGTGGAGTGGAACACTTTGCCTCTAACTTAACACCTAAAAGAAAGGGAGTCTGTGTTGGCTTACAATCTCTCATGTGAAAGCAAGAAAGGAAATCAAGAGCATACTTGGCTTGAGAAAGTGTGATCCTAGCTGAAGATTGTGTGATCTCAATACCAAGGAAATAATGAAGTAAACCCAAGTTTGTCATTGCAAATTTGTCCTGCAAAGAAGTCTTGACACTGGAAATGATGGATGAAGTACTTTATGTAATGATCAAGTCATCTACATAAAGCACGAGTATCAAGTGCTAGTCATCCCTCTAAATAATGTAGACATTTGAATCTGAATGACACCTGGTGAATCCTACTGAGAGTAGGAATGAATCAATCTTAGCATGCCAAGCCCTAGGAGCCTGCTTAAGGCCATAGATAGACTTCCTCAACTTGCAAACCATAGTAAAATCGTGTATGAATCCCTAAGGTTGCTCCACATAGATCTCGTCATGAAGCTCCCCATTGAGGAAAGCACTCTGATGTACAACCCAACCATGAGCTATAGCAATAGCTAGTGTCAAACGAATGGAGTTCATCTTAGCTATCGATGAAAAGGTCTCAGTATAGTCAATACCAAGAACCTGTGAGAAACCATTGGCAACAAGCCTAGCCTTATACTTATCCACACTTCCATCTGTTGCAAAATTCATCTGATAGATCCACTTACACTGAACTAACTTTCTTCCCTTAGGAAGAGAAACTAAGTCCCAAGTGTTTTTTTTCATTGAAGAATTATATTCTTCCTCCATGGCCTTGTCTTATTCAGGAACCCTCGATGCTTCCTTAAATGACTATGGATCAAAAGAAATGGCAATATATGCATGGGGAAATGATTTGTGTTGTACACTTGTCCTCCTAGTATCTGAAGGATTCCCACCAATGAACTTGTTGAATCAAGTGTTTGTTGTGCCCAATGAGGTCTAGTAAAAGAAGAAGAAAGAATATCCTCAACTATTTGTGGACCCTGTGAAGTTGGTGTCTTGCGAGTCAAAGTTGAAGGAATATCATCTTCCAAGTCAATATCATCACTATCATCACTTTCCATGAAGGGGGAAGAAGGACTTGAAGGAGCCAAACTTGGACAAGTCTCTTCAAAGTAAACACTCCTCTCAAAGAAAATTTCATGTGTCTCTGGATCCATGACTATGTATGCCTTAAGATGGTCAAGATATCCTACAAATATACAAGGTTTACTTTGAGGTTCCAATGCCTTCATTTTTTGTGGAGATATCCTTGCCCATGCTGGACAACCAAAAGCTTTAAAGTGTTTTACACTTGGTTTTCTTCCACATCAAGCCTCAAAAGGTTTAATTCAATCCAAGGCCTTATGGGGACTTCTATTTTGGATGTGACTAGCACAACACATAGCTTCTACCCAAAAAACTTGATCTAGAGACTTATGTTGTTGCATACAAATGGTCATTGCCTTAAGGGTTCTATTCTTCCTTTTAGCAACACCATTTTATTGTGGAGTTTATGTAATCGAATGTTGAAGATCAATAACCTCATGAGTACAAAATTCTATAAGCCTTGAGTTCGCATACTCTCTTCCATTATCTATTTGAAGAATCTTGATGGCTTTCCCTGATTGCTTCTCAACTTTAGCTTTGAAGGTGATAAACTTATCAAAAACTTCACTCCTATGAGCAAGAAAGAAGACCCAAGTGTAGCATGAAAAGTCATCAATGAAGGTGAGAACATAGCGAGCCTTTCCAAATGATGGCATTTGAAATGGGCCAACTACATCACTATGAACCAATTCAAGAACAACAGTAGCTCTCCAAGACTTTCCCTTGTCAAACTTCTCTTCGGGATGCTTGCTTGTTTCACAACCTATACATACACCCTCTGAATACTTGACCGGAGGTAGACCTATGACCATATCCTTGTTGTTAAGTTGTTGAAGGTAGCAGTAATTAAGATGTCCAAACCTCTCATGCCATAGTTTACTTTGTGAATTTGAGTGGGTCAACAAGGCAAGGGAAGTGGACTTAGGCATAAAATGAGAAAAAGAATAAAGTCTTGTATCATGATTAGCCTTTACAATTACCACCGTAGAATCATCCTTTGGATTTTTCACCAAAACTAAATCAGGAAGGAACTCCACTTTTTTTCCACAACCATAGTGAGTTATTTGGTAGATTGAAAGGAGGTTGGTGCTAAGGTTGGGAACATGAAGAACATCCTTGAAAATTCCATTGTCCAACTCAACATTTCCTTTTCCTTCAACTTCTACTTGTGTGTCATTTCCCACATAGATGTAAGGTACATGTGATGGTTTCAAAGAGGAAAAATGCTCCCTTGAAGCACCCACATGATGTGTAGTTCCCGAATCAAGAACCCATTCCTCAGAATTGTTTGTACTTGCTACCAAAGCTTGTCCCTTACATTTTGAAGTGGATGAAGATCCCTTATCCTTATAGGAATTTGGAACATCAATTTTATGTTTCCTCATTATGTTTAGCAACTCATAAATTTGCTTATCCTTACACTCATGTTCATCATGACCATTCTTCTTACAATAGGCACAGGTTTTCTTCTCCCTTTTGTTGAAGTTGTTCCCCTTCTTATTATTTTTGGAAAAAGACTTGCCTTGTTGTGAAGAAGATTATTGTGTGGAGAAAAATTGATGTGAGGAGGTAGATTGATGTGTAGAAGAAGATTGTTGTGTCATCTTGTGGCTTAGCCTTCCACTAATTTTGCTTCTTGTTGGAATTTTAACCACCTTGATTCCCTTTATTAAATACCAAGGCTTTGGACTTGGAAGATTAGAGAATTCCCATACTGACAAACTTTTCATGCTCTAAGACCAACATTCCTAAAAATGACTCGAATGAAGGCTTAGTAAAGGCACTTCCCATTGTTAACTTGTGAGTATTATAACTTGAAACAAAAGTCACATATTTAGGAGGAAGATGAGTCATCGCATGTTTGATCAACTTTCCATCCTTGATGGGTTCACCACAATCCTTAACTTGTGCCCTATACATGTCTACTTGGGTAAGATAATCTTTTATGGTGTCAAAATTCCTAGGATCCAATTTGAGAAGATTGTCCTCAATGGTGTAGGCCATATCTTCATCTACTATCCCATACAATACTTCAAGTTTATTCCAAACTTCTATCGGAGTGGTAAGGTTCCTAATGTGATATTTGATAGGATCTGAGATATTCTTTAGCAAGGTTCCTAAGGCCATTTCTTGTTTTGATGCCCAATCTTCTTTATGAGACTCGTTAGCATCATCATCCGATTTCTTTGTTGCACCAGTTACATAACATAGCAAACCTTTTTCAACTAATGGTTCCTTTATCTTTTCTTTTCAAGTAGCATAATTATGTGGTGTTAACTTAGAAAAAGAACCCATAATGTTAAAGAAAGAGAACAATATCAAGGAGACAAAAGAACACAAGACACAACCCCCCCTTTTCACTCAATCAAATAATCCCCACCCCAAAAATGATGCTTGTGGAACTTTATATGTAGTGCATTTACAATTGGCCACTTGTAAAAATGGACAAAAGTGGACTTCTAATTTTGATGGTTACAATAGAAAAGATGAAGCTATAGCAGACTCACACACATAAGATACCATATCTCTAAAGGATCTAAACAAGTACAAGTGCTAAAATACGTCAAAAATGACCAAATGCTAAAAGTACAATATCTACTAATAGTTGCTCCATTTTTATACCAAATCTAGAAAGTAGACAAAAAAAATGCACTTTCCAAAAAAATGAGACCTAAAAATATCTTCATATGAGCCCAAATGAAACCTCTAAAGTTGCAACAAGGAGGATTTCTCAGGAATAGTCACCAAAATCTCTCAATTCTACAAAATATGCTCACCAAAACCAAAAAAAAAAACTGCACCAAAATATTTAGGAGATTCTACCCAAAATTTTAAAAAAAATTGTGCCTAATTTGGAGTCTGGATGAGTAACTTATGGCCATGGAAAGTCAAACTACCAAACTAAAAATCAATATTGTGAGGGGTCCATTTCTCAAATGCTTTCTAACATTAGCAAAAACTAAGCCTAAATTTGACAATTTCGGTCCTATGAAGGCAAAAAATTAAAGAGACCACCAAGTACCCTCAGATGGGTGTCAAATTTTATGTAATGAATGTTTGGCAAAAATGCAAATTTATAATGAAAATTTACCAAGCACCCAAAGTCTCACCATGTATTGAGGAAACTACTGCAAGTTGGAGAAAGACTTGTGTCAACTCTAGATTGATGGTTCCTCAGATCCCTATAATTATTGAGCCTTTTGCAAGGAGTTGGATGTCTATGAATCAGATCTGAATGGTTGATGCCCAATTAAGTGCTTGACTTTCTCATGTATGGCTAATGAGATTGATGTTGTACTCAGGTCTTGTTACGTAGATTGGGCTCATGGGCAATTGCCAAATGCTTGCAAAAAATGATGCAATTTTCCATAGTCAGGGTGAGAAGGTTTGAATAGTTGTAGATCTGCATTTGAAGGATGAGACAAGCTCAGAATGGAAATGTCAATGGGAGTCGATAACAATACCAAGTCATAATAATGCTTATGTAAGGGACCTCATACTCTAATTTGATGTGGCTTGAGGCACATTAATCAGATTATGCATGTGTTGTGCCAATTATAGAGTCGACCCGTGATATGATTACTGATATGGGCTCCCTAACTATTCTATAGATATCAAGCTCGAGCCAGCATGATCCACACGTGCCCTGATTCTAAACCTCTACAATATAAATTATTGTGATGGACCCCTTGTCTCTCTAATTGAAATCCTTAGGCAAATCATTAGTAGGTAGAATGGGGGCATCATGAGGGCCAAATCTGATAGAACATTGAGGCCTAAGCCCTAAATATTGATGACAAAACTTGTGCTCTGTCAAATCTGAGAACTTTTTGATGCCATAGATGACATTTTGATCAAGCTTATGTTGTTCCAAAGCCCTCAATAGGTTGTCCTTGAAGACACCAAATCAATGGGCATGCTCCTCTGGTCCATAGTATTTCTTGTTGAACTTTTTCACAAAGCTCGCAAAATGGGCCTCTGAATTCAATAGGGCATTCAACGCATTAGAACTATCCAGGATCTCAACATCTCCATCTATAACTTGATGAATAATACACACGAGACATATCCACCCAAATATTTTTCACAAAATGCTCAAGGAGTAATATGCTAAAAATAAAATTAGCTAGATCCAAAAAAAACTTGAGAAACACTAAAATGTTACCCAATCTGCAGATCTGTGTTACCATAATTTAATCCTCCAAATTGGCAAATCGGGCTTCCAAGTTCGATTTACAAAAAAAAAATTGTCTCAAATTTGACTTTTGCCCAACATAGGCAAATTTATAGTCAAAATTTATGGAAATGACCACCTAGATGCAATGGTGAGGTCAAATCTTGCTCAAAATGCTCCCAATAACTGCAAATATCTAGATATAAATCATGGCCCTCCAAATTGAAGCAAAATGAAGCTCTCTAATGGCAATGCAATGAAGCTCCCATAGCTCTGATACCATGTAAGAATCTACCCAAGGCAATAATTCAACATCAAGATCAAGAAGCTTAGTAAATAACATAAGAGAGACAAATAGTGATCAAATGAGAATCTCAATAATGATCAAATTGATAATGGATATCAGATAAATACACACTAGAAGTGCATGAATATAAAGACAACTAGAATGACTAGGAGTGAGCAAAGAGATAATCACCACAACTAAGCACATGCCCACCAAGAGTGGATTATCCTCCATTATGCATGAATGTACATGCAACAATGAGAGGATAAGAATACAAAGGTGTATCTTGTAAAGAAATGTAGTAGACAACATGTACTCAATTGGAGTGGAAACAACTGTGTTGTCTACATGACAACTCATATGAATATGCAAACTCCTAGGTGTCTACATGACAACTAATGTGCTAAAGCATTAACCTAAGTAAACTTAAGTAAAGTGTAAATAGTAAATACTTATTTACACCAACAATTTCCTCTATATCAAACTGTTGATCTGAATTATCTAATTCTAATTCCTCATAGTATGCCCACATAATTCTATTAGCTTTTCCCTTTGGTCTAAGAGGATGGTCATGGTTTGCATCATAGGGTCCCTTACAGTAGAAACATACTTTTTTCTTCCTCAAATCATTTAATATTTTCCTATCAAAAGGTACTAGAGTTTTATCTTTAGAATCATTTTTAAAATCAACCCTCTCTAGTTTTTTATAAAATGGTTTGTTATCCTTACTTGAAGATGCTCCTTTGGCCTAAAATTTATTTGTTGGGACTGCATGTTCCATGCTTCTTACAAAGAAATGGGATCAAATGCCTTTATCCAACATCTTAGTGGTTTGGATAGGCCCTCAATCAAAAGAACTATCAATCTATGCTCTGAAATGTTTGGCACCATGACTGCCAACCGTTGAAATTCACCAATGAAATACTCCAAGTTGCCTATTTGTTGCAGCTATGCTAATTTCTAGAAATAAACCTATGGATCTTTTTTGTCAAATATCTCAATCAACTTATCCACAAAGTCATGGTGCTCTATTACCTAATTATGTTGGAGTGTTACCATACCATGGTACTACCAATCATATGCTACTCCCTCCAAATACAAAGTGGCATATTTGATATCTTCAATCTCTTTCATTGGCCTCAGTGCCAAGAATGTGTCAAGATTATGAATCCAAGCATGAGCTATCAGCTTACCACTCCCATCAAATGTAGGCATAGTAAGCTTGCATGTAGCCCTCTTCAACTCACTATTTTGACCCCTAGGCCTCCTATCATGTCTAAGTGACCTATAATGTTCTCTCCTCTAATTTACAAAGAGTTCAAAGGTCATCCTCTCCCAAACCTATGGTGCCAATAATTCCCATTCATCATTTGAAGCCATACAAATATCTGATAATGTCTTATCCTCAACTTCCTTTGTTGGTTCCTATATTGGTTCCTCTCTAACAAAAGTAGGATGTGTGGGTCTATCTACTATTTTGGAAAGAGTTTAATGAGTTCTAGGTGATCCGACTGCACTCCTATTATCCCCTTGTTCCATATTCAATCTGTTCTATGCGTTCATGCATTCAACCATGGTGGTGAGTGTCTGCAAAGCTTGAGCCAATCCCTCTTGTCCTGTAACCATTGCTCTAAAAAATTACCTTGTTTCCTAATCCTCATTCCTATTATCTCTTGGTGGGCTACACTTTTTCCTATCACCCATGGTGTTTGGTTGCCTAATAAAATCTTGTTCACTATCAAACAAAGCTCGTCTGATAGTGAAAAATCTATGAGAGCCAACCCCAAGTGGCTTGTGATTGCCAAACCTTCATGATGGCAAGATTTAGCTTTGATACTAATGTAATGTCTCTTGCCCAAACTAACTGACTATAGCTCAAGGAATATTGTCAAAAACTTGTATGTTGCCTTTTGATGCTAAGAAATTTAGAATTTTCTCAAATGATATTGCAATGCCTCTTACAATGAACTAATATGCAAGTGTAGTTCTTTTGGTACTTTCAATCCATATACATGGAAACTAGATATGGAATGCATACCTACAACCAACTGACATTTTGACAAATAATTGACATACAACTATTATGTTGATCATATGTGCTATTAGATGGACATTTTTTGAAATAATTGGTATGCAACATGTATCTTCTTTATTGAATTCATTCTCATGTACAATGTTACTATGAGTTTTCCAAGACAAATGGGTTTACAATAATTACTACAGTTATGCCAAAATATGATTTTGAATTAACACAGCAAAATCATATGCCTAAAATGACAATCCTAGCTACTAATAATTGCAAGAGGAACCTGATCATAGTAATGCCCAAGAATGGAAATGAATCAAACATAAGTATTGTAGCGTGACATTGTTCTTGTGTACTCTAGCAGCCAATAATAAATGTATGCTCCAATTTAAGCACAAATAGAACTCCTAAATTGAAGCTCTCCCGAATACCAAATTTAGTGGATATTTGACCACCTAAAATAGTTGCAACACTAAAGAGTTGACATTCTCCAATGGCTAACAGAAATTAGAAACCTTAGTTTCTTCTCCCAACCTTATATCATACGCAATTCACAATAATTGGATGATTAACAATGAAGCTCTCACCTCTATTTATTATTTTCCTTTACCCTTCTAGAAGAAAATAAAATATTATTTAATTGCATTATTTAGAAGCTTCCCCCTTTCCAATACAATAATTAGTTATATTTCTAGAAAATGCACTTTCTAGAAGCTTCTCCCTTGCAATACAATAATTAATTGTGCTTCTAGAAAATTAAATTAATTAAATATAAAGTCACCTTTTAATTTTAATTTATTTAATGAATTTATAAGAAATTAAATTTAATCAATTCTCCTTATTTCTCCACTTAGCCTTCAGAGAATGTAAAGGCTAAGAACTCCACTAAGATGCTAAAAGGATGGGGACATTACATTTTCCCTGTACTTCTATTCACAAAATTATTATATGCAAACTTAACTTGTGTCAACACCAACTCCCAATTATGTGGTTTATCTCCAACTAAATATCTCAACAAATTACCCAAGCTTCTATTCACAACCTTTGTCTGTCCATCTAATTGTAAATGGAATGTAGAACTAAACTTCAACTCAGTATCCATCTTCTTCCACAAAGTCATCCAAAAGTAACCAACAAACTTATTGTCTCTGTCAAAAATAATACTTCTTGGTAATACATGCAATCTAACAATCTCTTTGAAAAAAATTTCAACAACATGCTCAACATTTGATGTCTTCTTACATGGTATAAAATGAATCATCCTAGAAAATATATCCACAACAACAAATATGGAATCATACCCCTTTACTGTCTTAGGTAATCCAAGAACAAAATTCATACTAATGTCACTCCAAGGTTTCTCAGGAACATAAATAGGTGTATACAAACCAGTATTCTGAATTACTCCTTTTGCAACTTCAGAAACTCCACAACTTTTTACAAATTTTTGAACATCCTTATACATTTGTGGCCAATAATACTTATCCTTCAGCAAACTCAATTTTTTATCAATTCCAAAATGTCAGCCAATACACCGCTATGTTTTTCCTTGATCAAAATAACTCTCATAGAGCTTCTAGGGATACATAATTAAATGCCTTTGAACAACATACCTTCTTGAATAAAATACTCATCAAACTTAGTCATGTGATCTAATAGATTTGGTGCTTTACACTCTCTCCATGCCTAAGAAAAACTAGGGTCGGTATCATAAAACTCTTTCATCTCATCAAAACCAAGAACTTTAACCTTTATCTCAGTCAACAAAAAATGTCTTCTACTCAATGCATCAACAACTTGATTAGTGACTCCACTCTTATGCTTAATCACAAATGTGAAACTCTGCAAGTACTCAACCCACTTAATATGTTGTTGACTCAATTTATGTTGACTTCTTGAGTACTGTAAACCTCTATGATCAATATACAACACAAACTCCTTAGGAATCAAATAATGTCTCCACTTCTTCAAGGCTTGAAAAATTGCATAAAAATCATGATCATACACATAATACTTCCTTCTAGCATCATTAAACTTCTCACTAAGAAAGCAACAGGTTTATCTTCTCAACTAACCACAACTCCTATCACCACATGGATCACATTCAACTTGAAATACCTTATTGAAATTAGGCAAAGCCAATATAGGTAACTCAACAACCTTTTGTTTCAAAGTCTAAAAACTCTTATCAGATCCATCTGTCCACTTGAAATCCTTTTTGTCTCCTCTCATTGTCTCAGTCAAAGCATTACAAACAAAACTAAAATTCTTTATAAAATTCATGTAAAAACTAGCCAAACCATGAAATGATCTTACCTCACCCACATTCTCAGGTGTAGGCCATTCCAAAATTTCTTTAACCTTCTTAGGATCCATTCTCAAACCATTAGCTAAAATCACAAATCCCAAATATACAATCTCCTCTTGCATAAAAGAACACTTTTTAAAGTTAATCATCAACTTCTCCTCTTTTAATCTCTACAATACTTGTCTAACATGCTCAATATGTTCTTTCTCAGTCTTAATGAATATTAGAATATCATCGAAATAAACAATCACAAACTTACCCAAAAATCTCTTGATAACCTCATTCATCAACCTCATGAAACTACTAGGTGCATTAGTCAAACTCAAAGGCATTACCAACCTTTCATACAAACCATCTTTTTTCTTGAAAGTAGTCTTCCATTTATTACCTTCTCTGATTCTAATCTCATGATAACCACTCTTCAAATCAATCTTGGTAAAATACTTTGCTCCACTCAAACAATTCATGATGTCATCCATCCTCGACATTGAAAACCTATATTTCATTGTGATCTTGTTAATAGCTCTAGAATCAGTACACATTCTCCATTCTCTATTCTTCTTAGGTGCTAATACATAAGGTACCACACATGGACTCAAACTTTCTCTGATCAAATCTTTCTAAAATAACTCATACATTTGTCTATTAAGTTCTTCATTCTCTGTAGGTTTCAATCTATATGGTGCTCTATTCAGTAAATTAGCTCCATGAAACAAATCCATACAATGATTTATACTTTTTACTGGTGGTAAACTATCAGGAATATCCTTTACAACAATATCTTTATACTCATTCAACAAATTTTCAATTTCTACTGGTACTCAGCTTCTACCAGTTTCTTCTGTCACTTGATCTTTACTAGTTGTTACTCGATCACCACTAGTTATTGTCACTCACTTGCTACTGGTACAACTCAGTATCCTAGGAATTATAGAAAAATAGACTTGATTCTTCTTCATTTCTTTTTCAAATTGCTTTCCATTAACCATGCAAATTCTCACAATATTGCAATTAACCTCATCTGGAATTTTAATCAAAGGCAACACTATTTTTTTTCTCCCATTCACCCAAAAAGTATATCGATTCAATCTTCCATCATGTACAACATATCTATCATATTTCCAAGCTCTACCCAACAAAATATGACAGCAATCCATAGGCATAATATCACACAGAACTTCATCAAAATAATGTCTAATCTTGAACTTCACAATACATTGTTCACTTACCAAAATCTTATGCTCATCTTTGATCCATGAAACATGATAGGGTTTAGGATGCTTCAGCCTCTGTAACTACAACTTTGTAACCATCTCTTCTGATGCCAAATTCATAAAACTTGGACCGCTATCAATGATCACCTTGCAACATTTTCCATCCATCTTACATCTGGTCTTGAAAAGACTTCTCCTTAGGACGGGTTCCTTATCACTTTCCTTATTGCATAAGGTTCTTCCCACCATCAGATTTTCTCCAACCTTAGGTACACTTGGTGAACCCTTAGTGTCTCCTTGAACCACAACATATCTATTACCTTTCCCATTTGTAAAGGATCTTCTTTACCACATCTGAAACAATTACCATGAAAACCACCTCAAGAATGAGAATTACCTCTTCCTCTATAAGAACTAGTACCTCCTTGGTAAAAATACCACCTTTCCACTTGGTCTTTCTTTTGTCATCGTTCTTCCATTTAGATTACCCTTGTCTTGCACAAAGTTGTCAGATATGCCACCTTCTCCATAAGATCTATCTCTACCTCCTTGGAATCTACCACCTCTACCTCTTTATCTTTGTTCATGCTTCTTTGTCAAGATCTCCTTAGCTTTCAAGGCATACTGATATGCTTCCTCCACACTTTCCAATTTCACAAAACTTATTTTATCTTGAATCCCAGATCTCAATCCATTTATGTACCTTACAATTTTCTCAACACCATCATCCACATGTCCAAATCTGATGTCGAATCTATAGAATTCCTTAGTATACTCCTTCACAATCATGTCTCTTTGTCTCAAATTTAACATCTTTCTCAACAAGCTAACTTGGTAATCAAAAGGAAGGAACTTGTTCTTCACCTTATTAACCATTTTCAGCCAAGTCCTAATCTTCTCCTTTCCTCTCCTTTTTCTATCAGTTTGAAAATGCTACCACCACAATGAGGCATGACCCTTCAACCTAGTAACTACAATTTTCACCTTCCTATTATCAGAAGTGTTTTCATACTCAGATAACTTCTCCATATCCAAGATCTAATCCAACACAACATTGGTGTCCAATTTTCCATAATAAGGAACAACTTCTACATCATGCTTTGAATGTGCCCTATATAATACTCTCAACAATCTTACCTCAACTTGATCTTCTTCAAGTTCTAGATTAGGGTTTGGTGCTACTGCTTCATCATCAGTCCAATCATCAACATGTGCTCCTCTCCTCTAGACTATCTCTAGATCATCTAATTTGGCTGCAATTTGTCTCAATATATCCAATATAACACTATCAACATTTCCTCTACCTCAAACCATCTTTACAACCAGGTTCTTGCAAGATCGTAACCCTCTACAAGTTGTAGGTCAAATCCTTAGATCTACTACCCTACAACCAAATCAACTTAGGGTTCTACATGATCCATTCTCCACAAGGATGAACCTCAAGCTCTGATACCAACTAACACAAAGAGGTCGAAGGAAACTAGGGCCAAAGGCACACCCAGCTACCAAAGCCACCTGCAAGAGTAAACACAACATACAACACAACATAGAGAACATCAACCAAAGGAGATAGAAAAGAAAAGCACTTATTGATCCATCAAATTGTCAACATACATGCCCAACTGTGAGGCCTTCTAGGTTATGACAAATAATACAATTCAAACTTTGATCTTCAATGATGATCTTCACATTCTAATGCTCCTTCTCACTCTTCCTAATCAAACTACCTCTCTTAAGACTCTACTCAAGACCCCTTCAAATACTTGCACGATCACAAGTCGACATGTTATAAATTACCAACTAAATAAACCCTTACATTAAATGCATAACCAAGCCACAAAGTGACTCTCAATAAATATTAAATACTAATCACAAAATTAAATACAAGCAAGGTCAACACAAACTGGAACCAGACACATACAAATCAGTCAAAGAAGGACCAAGAAAAATACTGGCACTCGACAATGCTCAACACATACATGAACTTGGCACCAATAGAACTTGATGCATAATAAGAACTCATCAAAAACTATGAACTTGACAATAAGTATGAACTCGACAATAACTACAAACTCGATAACAACTACAAACTTGACAACAACTATGAACTCAACAACAACAGAGAACTTGACAACAACAAGAAACTTGATAGTAATAAAGAATGTGACAACAACTAACAACTCGATAGCAACAAGCAACTCAATAACAACAGAGAAATAAGAAAACATGCAAGATAACAATGCAACCTAGGATGCTCCTGCATCAATTTGCCAAGATAAATGGTCTGTTATGACCTATCTACATTCCAGATAAAAATTCCAAACATCATAATCTTTTGGTGGATTTATGACCATTAAAATTTTAGAGGCCCCCCTAGAATCAAGACATTTGGCCTATAGAGTCTACACCCACAACTGAGAAGGGTTAGCATACATATCCCACCCCAATTTGGCTCCAAGTGCTTTGTTTACCAAGTGCCATTTTCTAAGGTCCACTTCTCCTTGCTTCTTTGATTTACAAAACCTTTCCCATGCTATAAGGGGAATCTTCTCCTCCTCATGTGCCCCATTCCAAAAAAAATTTCCCCATCCTTTGTTCAATACATATCATAACTTTTAGGGAAATCTTTAGTCAACTCATAGAAAAGACAAGAATAGCCAAGATAACTAATTGTAACAATAAATTTCTACTAGCATAAGTTAACCATTTCCCTTTCCAGCTATCCAATCTTTTTACACAGGCATATTTTAGATCTGTCCATATATAGGTTCTGTTAACTCCATTGAAAAGAGGGATCTTGAGATACTTATTAGATGGGGGGCCCTACTTCATACCCAAAATTCTACTGATATGCTCCTTGGTGGGGTTAGGGGTATTAAAGAAAAATATTTCAGACCTAGGTCTAATTAATTAATTGTCTTGAAGCATTGCTATATTAATCCATAATTATTTTAATATAATTAGCTTCAAGAGTAGATGTTTCCCCCATCAAAAAGGTGTCATAAACAAAATACAAGTGAGTAACCAGATCAATACCCCAAGCAATAGTCAATCCTTTCCACACCTTGTTCAAATTAGCATTTTTTATGGACCGCCCCAAAACCTTTGCCATGATAATAAATAGAAAATGGGACATAGGGTCCCCTTGTCTAATACCAATGGTAGTCTTAAAAAAACCTGTGGGCTACCATTGATCAATATGCAGAGCCTTGGTGTAGAAATAAAACTGCATATCCAATTACCCCAGCCAGAAGAAAAACCAAACTAATTAAGAACTTGAAGAAGGAAGGCTTTATTAACATTATCATACACTTTCTTGATATCCAATTTAATCATCATTCTCATTTCTTTGGCCAATTTTAGAGAGTGAATGACTTCATGCACAACAATAATCCCTTTGTAGATGGATATACCTAAAGAAAAACCATTGTTCTCCCCTGAAATAATAGTTGACAAAACTATTTTAAGTCTATTTGTAATCACTTCAGCTATCACTTTGTATGTTGTATTGTAAAGCACAATTGGTCAGAAGTCCTCAAATGAATCCTTGGCACCCTTTTTTTGAAATTAATGTTAAAAAGGTGTTATTAAAGTCTTTAAATACAAAACCCCCTTTCCAAGATTCTTCCACCACATCCCATAGGTACTTTCCAATCACATTCCATGCCTTTTGAAAGAATAGTGTCAGGAATCCATCTTATCTTGGGGATTTATCGCTTCGTAGACTAAAAACAACATGTTTAACCTCTCCCCCTGAAATAGGTTTCATTAACATGGCATTTTGATCCTCATTAATTAGTTTGGGAATTCAATCCAACAACTCTTCAGTATCATTATGCTCCTGAATGGTTTTTGCCAAAATATCTAAGGAGAAACTTATGACTTCCTTATTAATATATCATCTACTTCCTCTAACATTCTACCTTGTTTGTCCTTGATAGTAAAGATCTTATTAACTTCTCTTTTACCTTTAACTGAGTTGTGGAAAAACTTTGTGTTTCTATTTGCCTCTCTAAGACATAGCTCCCATGATTTTTATCACTAAAAGGATTTCTCTCTATGTAAAACCTCATTATACTTATTTTTCAAACTCACTTCTTGATTATACATGGTTTCATCCATGCCACCTTTCATAAGCATTTCATTTACATCTGCCAATGCTTTTTCAATTTTCACCTTCTCATTAAATATATTTTAAAAAACTACAATATTCTAAATCTTTAATTGAACCTTCACAAATTGGAGTTTCTCAAAGAAAATAAAGGCTATGTTCCCTGATCTTTTTGGCACCGAGCTCCACTATTTTTGAATTATATCTAAAAACCCCTCTTCCCTTAATCACGTTTTTTCAAACCAAAAGGGGGCCCTCTCCAGAGAAGAACCATCCCAAACCCTTAAACATATAGGAAGGTGATTGTATCCACTTAATGACATCACTTCAACTTGGCATAGTCATAGCCATTTTGTTTCATTCCAAGTCCACCCTATTAGAAATTTGTCAATCCTTTTGGCTATATTTGTAAAACCTTTACGATGGTTTGTCCATGTTAATTTACCATTATTTAAATCCACATCTTGTAATCCATTAGCTGATACAAAATCTGCAAATTCCACATGGCTTTGGTCGAGGTAACCATTGCCTCCAAATTTTTCCATTGTGGAAAAAATAGCATTGAAGTCTCAACCTAAAAAAAAAAAACTTTGTTTCACACTATTACCTTCATTAGTCAAATTTTCCCATACCTGAGATTTTGAAGTTTGATTGTATGGTCCATAAACATTGAAATCAAAGAGTTCAATCCTCAACTAAAAGGATTGCACCTTTATCAACTGCCAATTTGTATTTGAATCTATCAACTGAATGCTTACTAAAGCTTGCTTCCACAAGATACACAGACCTCCAAAAGCTCCCTCCACCTCTACAAATAAACTCCTCCACATTCTAAACTTTTTAGCAAAGGATTGTATACAATCCCCACTTAACTTTGTCTCTTGAAGAAAAATCAAATCTAGCTAGGTTTGATCAAGATCTTGTTTGATCAAACACCTTTTGTTAGAGTTATTACAACATCTTACATTCCATGAAAGGGTCTTCATTTCTTTCAGGAAGAGGTATATCCCCTTCCCAATCTCAGGAATTTTGACCAACCCATTGCATTTCTAGCTATGGAAACTTTAACTTTTGTTGATTTTGGGCCTCTCTTCTTCTTCTCCTTACAATTAGGTTTCTCAATTTGAGATGGCGTTTGAGAGATAGTTCTATTTTTATCTATGTCTACTTGATCATCTATTCCACATTCATCCTGTTCATTATCCTCATGAGAATAGTAGTATGAATCTGAGACTAAGATATCTCCGCCACTATTTCTAGCTCTCTCAAATCCATTTCCAAATCTCTAATAGGTGAGATTTGTATGTCTTTGAAACCTTCTACATATCCATCCCTATTTCCCTTAGGGGTAGAGGCATTGCTTTTTGTGGTTTCCATTCTTGATTTAAGTTATTGTTTTTGTCCTCTATTCTCAAAAATACCTTCTAAACTAGGGAGACTCTAATCTACTACCTCCATAGTGTCAGGAACGATACAAGATAAATTATTAAATTCTAGATTTGCAATCAGGAACTAGCTTTGAAGCCATCGCTTCTTATAAGAGTGTAGGGTGTTTCCTTTACAACTTGAGTTGATCCTTGGGGATTATTTATCTCCACAGTCATATCTTGACGAGGACTCTTGCAAGTTCCAATCACATTAGCAACAATGCTCGTAAGATTGGTTTTGTCCAAAATCATTTCATCTTCAAAGAAGACTGACCAGGGAGGAATAATTTCCCTTTGTTCCTCATTGCTTTTGACAATATCCACACATAGGTTATCATCCAAACCTTTTCATTTACATTATAGTCACTTAAAATAATTTCCTCATCAACACAATCCACTTCCAATTTTAGCCTCCATTCCCCTTGAGATGCACTCAACATTACAAAGTTTGGAATTGTAAGAATTTTCCTTAGGGTAGAATTCACCCAAGACCAAGAAACTCAAACATAAGCACAAAATAGACTAGAGAATGATCAGAATAACTGTATAGTATTCAATACCATGTACAAGTACACTAGGAGTGCCTATATATAAAGGCCTCTAAGATGCATCTAGAATGCCTCAAAATTAGCTACATGATAATTCATATAATGAGGCACATGTCCACGAGATATGGGTTATCCTCCATTAAGCACAAAAGTAAGTGCGATGATGAGAGGATAAGCCTATAGTGGTGTAACACACAAATTAGTGTTGTAAACAACATGTGCTAAATTAGAAGTGCGAATAACTATGTTGTCTACATGACAACTTAGTGAATGATGCAAACTCTAGTGTTGTAGACACCATGTGCTTAATTAGAGTTACGTACTTCTGTGTTATTAACATGACAACTCAAAAAGGTACACAAACTCCTAAGTGTCTCGTAAAAATAAATAATAAAATAATGCACTAACCTAAGTAAACTTAAGTAAAGTGTAAATAGTAAATATCTATTTAAACCAACACCCCCCCTTAATTGTAACTTTGGGGAATGCACTCAAGCTCACAAATGCATGATGGGTCCCAACTACAAGGCCATGATAGGTACCCATGTAAAAAAGCAATGCTATAGAATGATGCAATGCAATCTCTCATAAAGCAAAGAAAGAGGGAAAACCTCATGGGAAAAACCCTTCTCCAAAAAGAGAGATAAGTACAATAAAGAAGATGAGAGAGAAGAAGACCTCAGATGAGGAAAAAATCCCTCCCAAAAGAAGAAGGAGATAGAAGTCAAGGGACTCCCCTTTTTGCAACATCTTGCACCCCTAAGAGATCTCGCAAATGAATATACTTGACCTTGGTGAAGGGTTTGGTGAAGATATCGATGACCTTCTCTACTATGGGATAGTATTGTAGTGCAATGATTTGCTCTTGTGTAAGCTATCTAATGTAGTGCATATGAACCTTGATGTGCTTAGTCCACTGATGTTGAATAGGATGCTTAGAGATCTCAATGGCAATGTGATTGTCACAATGAATGACTGTCAGCTTAGGTAGATCAAATCCAAACTCCTCTAGGATGTGTTGTAACCAAAGAGCCTCTGTAGCTACATTAATAGCTCCTTGATACTCAGCCTATGTGGAAGAAAGAGTAACATTATTTTGCTTCTTACTTTGCCAACAAATAGGGCTCAAACCAAGGTGAAATATGTACCTTGAAGTGGACTTGCGATAATCTAAGTCCCTTGCATAGTCTGAGTCTGTGTATCCAACTAGCTGAAGTCTTATACCTGCTACATAATGTATCCAATGTGTACGTGTACCCTTTATGTAGTGAAAAATGTGCTTGGTAGCCTTCCAATGAAGCTCATGTGGTTCTTGCATAAAGCGTGAAACCATACCAATTGCAAAAGCAATATCAGGGCATGAATGTGTCAAGTAGATGAGGCTCCCAACTAACTGTCTATATAATGTAGCATCAACAAGTGGAGTGGTACACTTAGCCTCTAGCTTGACACCTGATAGAAAGGGACTAGGAGCAGGCTTGCAGTCACTCATGTGAAACTGAGAAAGCAAGTCAAGAGCATTCTTGGGTTATGAAAGTGTTATCCCTATTAAAGATTGTGTGATGTCATTGCCAAGGAAGTAATGTAGCAAACCCAAGTTTGTCATAGCAAATTTTTCTTGTAGAGAGGTCTTGACACTGGCAATAATGGATGAACTGCTCCCTGTAATGATCAAGTCATCTACATAAAGCACTAGGATCAAGTGAGAGTCATCTTTATGAAGAATGTAGACATTCAAATCAGAATGACATCTGGTGAATCCTGCTAAGAGTAAGAAGGAATCCATTTTGGCATACCAAGCCCAAGGAACCTACTTAAGATAATAAATAGACTTCTTCAATCTGTAAACTATAGTAGAATCTTGTACGAATTCCTGTGGCTGCTGCATATAAATCTCTTTGCAAAGATCACCATTCAAAAAGGCACTCTTAACATCCATCAGGTGTCCAACCCAACCATGAGCTACAACAATAGCTAGTCTCAGGTGAATGAAGTTCATCTTGGCAATCAATGCAAAAGTCTCTGTATAGTCAATACCTGGAACCTAGGAAAAACCTTTGGCAACTAGTCTAGCCTTATGCTTATCCACACTTCCATCTGCTGCAAATTTGGTTTGATAGATCCACTTACACTGAACCACCTTTCTTCCCTTAGGAAGGGGAACTAAGTCCTAAGTGTTGTTTTTTATCAAAGAATTATATTCTTCCTCCATAGCCTTGTCCCATTCTGGAATCCTTGATGCTTCCTTAAATGACTATGGATATGAAGCAATGGCTATATATGCATGTGGAAATGACTTGTGTTGTGACCTAGTCCTCCGAGTGTCTGAAGGATTTCCCACTAATGAACCTGTTGCATCAAGGGTTTGCTGTACCCATCGAGGTTTAGTGGAAGAAGAAGGAATGTCATCAATTGTTTGTTGACCTTGCAAAGGTGGTATCCTCTGAGTCAAAGTTGGAGGAATCTCATCTTCTGAGTCACTGATCACTATCCACGAAGGAGGAAGAAAGAGGAGTTGAAGAAGCCAAACTTGGACATGTTTCTTCAAAATGAACACTCCTCTCATAAAATATTTCATGAGTCTTTAGATCCATTAATTTGTATGCCTTGAGATGGTCAGGATATCCAACAAATATACATGGTTTACTTTGTGGTTCTAATGCCTTTCACTTTTGTGGAGGTATCCTTGCCCATGCTAGACAACCAAAAAATTTGAACTGCTTTACACTTGGTTTTCTACCACACCATGCCTCAAAAGGTGTTATTCCATCTAAGGCCTTATGCGGACTTCTATTTTGGATGTAGTTGGCAAAACACATGGCTTATGCCCAAAACACTTGTTCTAGAGACTTGTGTTGAAGCATACAAGTGGTCATTTCCTCAAGAGTTCTATTCTTTCTTTCAGCTACACCATTCTATTGTGGCATGTATACAACTGAATGTTGAAGATCTATACCCCCATGTGTGCAAAAGTCTATAAGTCTAGAGTTGACATATTCTTTGCCATTATTTGTTCTTAGGATCTTGATGGCTTTCCTTGATTTTTTCTCAACTTGAGCTTTGAAGGTGATGAAGTTATCAAATGCTTCACTCTTAGGAGCAAGAAAAAAGACCCAAGTGTACCTTGAAAAGTCATCAATAAATGTGAGAACATAGCGGGCCTTACCAAATGATGGTACGAGAAATGGACTAGCTACATCACTATGAACCAATTCTAGAACAACAGTTGCCTTCTAAGACTTCCCCTTGTCATATTTCTCTTCGGGATGCTTGCCTGCTTCACAACCTAGACATACACCCTTTGAATATTTGACTTGAGGTAGACCAATGACCATTGAAGGTAGTGATAATTAAGATGTCCAAATCTTTCGTGCCATAGTTTACTTTGAGTATTCAAATGAGTCAACAAGGCAAGAGAAGTGGACTTAGGCACAAAATATGAGAAAGAATAAAGTCTTGTCTCATGATTTGCCTTTCCAACCAGCACCATAGAATCATATTTGAGATTTTTCACAACAACTATATCGGGGAGGAGCTCTACTTTGTTGCCACATCCATAGTGAGTTATTTGATAGATGGAGAGAAGATTGGTGCTAAGGTTAGGAAACTGAAGTACATCCTTGAAGATGTCATTTTCCAACTCATCATTTCCTTTACCTTCTACTTCCACTTGATTATCATTTCCCACATAGATGTAAGGTATGTTTGATGGTTTTAAAGAGGAAAATTGCTCCCTTGAAGCACCCATATTATGTGTTGCTCCTGAATCAAGAACCCATTCCTCAGCGTTGTTTGTACTTGCTACCAAAGCTTGTCCCTTAGCCTTTAAAGTGGATGAAGATCCCTTATCCTTATATGCATTTGGTACACCAATTTTGTGTTTCCTCATTATGTTAACCAATTCATCAATCTACTTATCCTTGCACTCATGTTCATCATGACCATTCCTCTTACAATATGAACAAGTTTTCTTCTCCTTCTTGTTGGTATTGTTCCCCTTTTGGTTATTTTTGGAAGAAGACTTTCCTTGTTGTGAAGAAGATTGTTGAGTGGAAGAAGATTGATTTGAGGAGGGTTGTTATTTTGAGGAGGACTGTTGTGTGTCATCTTGTGGCTTAGCCTTCCACTGCTTTTGCTTCTTGTTGGAGTTTTTACCACTTGAATTACCTTCATTGGCTACCAAAGCTTTGGTATTGGAAGACTTGAGAATTCCCATACCCACTAGATTGTCATGTTCTAAGATCAATATTTCTGAGAATTTCTCGAATGAAGGCTTAACATAGGCACTACCCATTGTTAATTTATGTGTATTAAAGCTAGAAACAAAAGGATCATATTCAGGTGGAAGATGAGTCATGATGCGTTTGATCATATTTCCATCCTTGATGGGTTCACCACAATCTTTAAGCTATGTCCTATACATTTCTACTTGGGAAAGATAGTCTTTGATAGTGTCGAAATTTCTAGAATCCAACTTGAGAAGTTTGTCCTCTATGGTGTAAGCCATGTCTTCATCTATTGTCCCATACAAAGCTTCAAGTTTAGCCCAAACCTCTATTGGATCGATAAGCTTCCTAATGTGAAATTTGATAGGATCAGATATATTTTTCAACAAGGTTCCTAGGGCCATCTCTTGTTTGGATTCCTAGTCTTCTTTCTAAGCTTCATTAACATCAACAGGAGGTTTCTTTGTTGCACTAGTTACACAACGCAATAAACCTTTTTCTACCAACGGTTCCTTAATGTTTTATTTCCAAGTAGCAGAATTATGTGGAGTTAAATTTGAAAAAGAACCCATAATGCAAGAGCACAAGTTCAATGAGACATAATACACAGTACACACACCCCCTTTTCACTCAATCAAAAAATCCCCCCCCCCAAAATGAATGATTTTGGCACTTTATATATAATGCATTTACAATAGGCCACTTGTCAAAATAGACAAAGTGGGCTTTCTGATTTTGTTGATTACAACCTCTATATAGAGTACAAATCTGGACCTTTACAATGTAGCTAAAAAATACAACAATTGTGAAGCAATAAAATGCAAAATAGGACCTATTCCTGAAAGTAATATTTTTGTCCACACAATACTACAATCTGACTACAGATCTGAAAAGTAGATGAAAAAAATATACTTAAAAAAAAAAGACTTGAAAAGGAGTCCAGATGAGCTCATACGATGTGTTTGAAGTTCCAAAATGCAGGATTAGACAGGTACAATCACCAAGAAATGCTTATTTTGACAAATCTGTGCACCAAAATTAGAAAATAGCTACACCATTGAAAAGTTTAGGAAATTTCACCCAAAATAAAAGAAAATTGCACTTGATTTGGAGTCCAGATGACCGAGTTATGGTTGTTTGAAGTCAGGCTGCCAAATCAAAATTGCATCTAAAGAGGGGTCTGGAGAGGAAAACACTAAGTTAAATTTGAAGATCAAAAAACTGTCGCAACATTTCAAAATTGCCCTAGAATGATGGTTAGACGAACGTCAATTTTAGGCTCGCAAATTGTCAATGTCAGTGAAACACAAACCTTGTTGACGTGGTCATGACATCACTCGTATAACTAATGACGTTAGTACGTATGAATTGTACGGTCTATACAACACCTGTAGATGTGGTAGTCAAGTTGGTGCTTGCATGGCGTATGGATGAGCTGATTGGACTGCTTCACTGGTGATGACATGGATTTTGCTCTTGATACGTGTCTTAATTTTATTTGGCCGCATGACAGCTTTACTTGCTAACAGGGTTTTGTTGGATGTCACGTGGTATCTTGTTGGTAGGTGACATGGGTCATGGGTGATGTTGACTATGTCTTGGCTGAGTGGTGACGTGTATCCAAGTCAGACTGTAATGTCCCCTTTTTAGCATTCATAGCATGATGTTGTTGTTAGCCTATTTGCCCACAGTCCCGTAGGCTAACCAGGACATTAAAGGGACTTAGAGGCCATTTGGCCTAGATAGTTTCAGTTGCAGGTCTTTTTGAGGGGTTTTGAGGCAACTTTGGGCATACTTACTATTTATAGTAAGTCATCTTGCATATGGTCGGACATCCAGTGGCAGCGGTATGTCGATGGTAATTGTTTAAAATCGACAAGAAGACTTGTTTATCATTGATAAGATTTGTTATGCATTGATAAAGCTATTTTATAAAGTTAAATTTAAATATTTAACTTTATTAATGCATAGACTATAGTTTGTGGAAAATATTTAAATTAAAAGAGTCCCCTTTATTTTATAACACATTGGAGACATAAGTTACATAAAAGGGAGTGATGTTTTATCCAACATTGAGAAAACGAAGGATGGAGCCGGTGTGAGAACACTATAAAAGAAATGGAAGAGCTTCTATTTTGGCATGGTTGGAAATATCAAAGAAATTGGGAAATTTTCTGGAGATTATGTCTCAATAGTTTGAAGGACGAAATCCCTTCAAGCTGGAAATCTTGACGCCATTAAAAGATATGGTCTTGAGATTCAACATAGTAGCAATCCAAAAAAGCAGATACGAAAAAGCAATCCAAAAAAGCGGAACCGAAAAGCAGGCTAAAAAAATGGGTACGAAAAAGTAGTCTGAAAAAGCAGAACCGAAAAAGAAGACCAAAAAAGCTGTTTGAAAAAAGCAAAGCAGAAGGGGCAACATTGAAGGAAATTGTTACAACCATCTACAACCAGGTTCTTTTGTTAGTATTGCTTTTTAGGGTGTTATAAGCTTTCAGCTGCAAGTGTGCATTATACCAACATTATCATTTTGTAATCCATGTAAATGCCAAAGTCTTGGCCATATTTCATGAGCATTGTATTTTTCATTGCAATTAAGAAGATAATAGTTGCTGGTGTCATTTAAGCAATTTAATATCATTATTTATCAGCTAGTTAGTTTGCACACCAATTGTTTGTAAAAATGCTAGTTGGTTGTAGGTGTTCATTTCTCATGCTTAGATCATATATATGCACTGAATATTATCAAAATTAGTAGCACACTCATGTTAGGTCATTGTGTAGTCCATTGTAGTCTTCTAGCACAAGATTCTCATTGATGCAAATTGAAGAAAAAGTCATTTGAAGCTAGATGAAATACTATATCAGTTGTACTCCCTTGCATGTGAATTGTTTGATGAAATTCCTTGAATTTTCATCAGGATTTTTGAGGGTAGATTTGAGGAGGGTCATTACAGTGATATAAGAGCTATAAGTCCTGCCATCTTGTGGAGGTCTTATAGAGAATTTGGAATAGCTAGATAGAGAGAAAAATGTTTGACAAAATGAATGTTGGTCCAGATCAGGGAAAGGAAAGATTCTTACAATTATTAGACACCTTAGCACAGGGACAACAATCAGTAGAGCAAAGAGCACAAGAACAGAGTCAAAGATTTGAGCTTATGATGCAGATGATGGCTTGTCAAATGGGGTTGAATGCTAATGTGGGTGGAGGAAATAATCATAATGGTAATAATCAGGATGGGGCACATAATGGAGGCGAACAAGTTGGGAACAATTTCGGTCATGCACCCCAGCAAACTAGGACAGTGAGTTCGCGGCCCATGATTCCCATATTTCCTCTTAGAGCTCCAGAGTAGCCCGTACCAAAGCCCCAGATCACTGATATACAAGACCAGCTGAGGAGAGATTGGGAAGCCGAAGGTCTAGATTTTATTGCTGCAATCACCTTTAGGGAGTATATAGATGTGCGGGTGAAGCATATGCCACGTGGACATGACAGGAACCAAAGCTATGAGCTATAGAAGAAAGTAGGGAAACTTCAGTTACCATATTATGATGGCTCGGGGAAGTCTATAGCAAGAGCTTGGGTTCAAAAGCTTGACAAATTATTTCAAATGAACCCTATGCCTGAGGAAGAAGCTATTAAGTATGCAAGAATTCACATGGATGGGTTAGCACACGAGTGGTGGCATCATGGTATGGTCACTATGGGTCATGCACACATTACCTCATATGTGGAGTTTACGGAGAGACTAATTGAACGTTTTGATAGGCCTAAGGATCGTACCTTCCCTATGACAGGCAGAAACTTGTATGAGGAGTTTAACAGACATGCTGATTCAATACAAGGAGACATTAGCACATCTTCAGGTAATGGTTTATCTGCATCATCTTCACAAGCAGAAGGGGTTTTAGATGTTGTGCAGGTTGAGCCAGTTGCATTAGAAGGTAATATCATAGGCACACCGAATTGCGTAATTGACACAAATAGTGATTCTAGTATAGTTGGGCTGGATGAAGTTACAACAGTTGAGGATACTATCATGTTTGAGGATAGTACAGTTGATCAGAAAGTGAGCATTCAGGACTTTGCAGAAAATGAGTATCAAGCACAGTTGGATGCTTCTTCACATGAGATAGAGGCTAGTAGCTCTTCACTTGGTTTGGTAAGCCAGCTGAAGATAGGGGACAAGGATATTGTCGTGGCTTTATCTCATCATGACAGGATGCATGGATTGATCGAGAATCACATTTGGATGATTCAACTATAGGAGAAATAGAAATGAGTCACAACAGGTTCTTCTTGTGACAACTTACAACAGATCAAGGCATGGAGGCAATGAAGGTAAGTTACATATACCCACTTTCAAATCGTGATCATCTCCTTAATCTTGCAGGGATCTATTTAGATGCATTGAAGAAGAAGGAGGAGGAGGTTGACTGACTTTCTCATGAGCTGGAGGATACTCAGAATTCCTTGGTGTGTATTCAATTAGCTCTCCAGGATTCTGAGAGACATGTGGATGAGCTTTGTCTTGAGGTGAGCTCAGTTTGAGAGTTAGCGCATATAGCAGGGACTCAATTTTCTTTTATAGTCAGGTCACATGTTGATGATTTCTTAGAGATGACAGAGTTTACAGGAGAGTCCCAGGATCTAAATATTATAGATGACAGCTATTCTGAGGTTACTCCTTTGGACTGTGTACCAGGGATAGAGTATACAAGTTTGACCAATCAGCACAATCATGTATCTAGTCAGCTGAGAGTTGGCAAGCGAAACATTGCTATTGCATGTGAACATTTTGATGCTGCTCGCCAGTTGTTAGCAGTTTATGGATGGGGTTCTCCTACTAGTGATGAGCAGGGAGGCAGTTATCTATCCTTGACAGAGATCCACTCTTTATGGGAGGCTATTCGAATTCTGAGACAAAATTATATGTAGTCGGTAGCTGATAGAGATTATCTTATGGAGTAGGGGAGTACAGCATATGAAGCATTATTGGCCAAGGAAGATGAGGTGAGTGAGCCTACTCAGCAGCTCGAGGTGACTTTTGAGATTCTTGAGAGTACACAGTTGGCTTTCGAGGAGTCAGAATTTCATTTGGTTAAGGTGACCGTGGAGTTAGAGTGACTGCAGTCTTTACCAGATTTTGTACAGTCACAAGCTTGGTATCTAGTGATCTGAGGATGTCCATGGTCAAGATTGTCAAAGACACTAGAGATGGGAATGCATCTATCCTTGATACTAACATTGGCATATCGGGTTTGTTCCCACTAGAGTCAGGATCAGTTGAGTTGGGTGCTGCAGCAGATTGTTGTGGTATGCCTGACATGATGGTGGCCTCTATTACTGATGGCATGAAGACTAGAGATGTTGTATCAAAGATCATGTGTGATATTGGTGAGCCGGCAGTTGGCATGGTTCCTGCTAGTAATACTACTATCTTGGTGATGTCTTCGGAGGTAGTAGTCAGTTCCAACATGGTTAATGATCGATTGTAGTCTAAGCCACTGACTAAGATTGACGCATTCTATCGGCATTACACTGTGAGATATGCTCATCAATTTACCTTTGATGACCATGTTGATGAGATGATGATATAGAGATGTACTTTGGTTCCTAGTGCTTGTCATCAGTTATGGGACAGTTTGATGCCTCGGGATGAGAGTTGTGATGGGCATGACATGGCAATAGGTTTTGCGGTTGACAGCTTGATAATACATGACTTAGAGCAGGAGTTTGGGAGTGATGCTTCAGCAGTTGTTGTTATTGATTCTACGCCTTTGGCTATGACATCTCTTGACTTAACTGGTGATCAATCACAGTGGGTTGTATCACTTGTTCATGGTGAGCTGTTGATTGAGGTTGGTTCTTTTTATCAGCATTATAGTGCAGGGTATGTACATCAGTTAGCATTTGATCCTTGTGTTGAGGAGTTGATGGCAGACAAATTTGGTTTGGGTTCCATTTCTTGTTGTTTATCTTGTGATGTCTTTTCACCATTAGCGGTGCATGGGAGTTATGGTTATGAGGCAATGGCCAGTGATCTGCAAAGTTGTGTTGACTACATGAGTTGTGCAATGTGTGGATTCTCCATACTTGGTGCAGTTTCATTCAGGAGCGTTCACCATTGTTGCAGAGTTGCATTATACATTTTGTATAGGCCAGTGGGATGCATTGATGGTATTTACTGTGTTGGTAGCTTGATTTGTCCACTTTACTTGGGTTTTGATGTTCTAAGAGTTTGTGTCTTGTGGGTTTCTGACTGTGGCAGTTGTGATTTTGGAGTTTGGTTGAGTTGTAATTGTCAATTTGATTATGGATTCCTCTTGGTTAATTTTCAGAGGTTGTTGTAGGAGCCTATGTTAACTAATAGCAGTATAGTTCATGACTACATTTGGGATCTAGGTGGATTGATTGGGTTGTTGCTCGACCATTGCTTGGGGACAAGCAATTTTGGGAAGGGCGGACTGTAATGTCCCCTTTTTAGCATTCATAGCATGATGTTGTCGTTAGCCTATTTGCCCACGGTCCCGTAGGCTAACTAGGACATTAAAGGGACTTAGAGGCCATTTAGCCTAGATAGTTTCAGTTGCAGGTCTTTTGAGGGGTTTTGAGGCAACTTTGGGCATACTTACTATTTATAGTAAGTCATCTTGGATATGGTTGGACATCCAGTGGCAGCGGTATGTCGATGGTAATTGTTTAAAATCAGCAAGAAGACTTGTTTATCATTGATAAGATTTGTTATGCATTGATAAAGCTATTTTATAAAGTTAAATTTAAATATTTAACTTTATTAATGCATAGACTATAGTTTGTGGGAAATATTTAAATTAAAAGAGTCCCCTTTATTTTATAACACATTGGAGACATAAGTTACATAAAAGGGAGTGATGTTTTATCCCACATTGAGAAAACAAAGGATGGAGCCGGTGTGAGAACACTATAAAAGAAATGGAAGAGCTTCTATTTTGGCATGGTTGGAAATATCAAAGAAATTGAGAAATTTTCTAGAGTTTATGTCTCAATAGTTTGAAGGATGAAATCCCTTTAAGCTGAAAATCTTGACGCCATTGAAAGATATGGTCTTGAGATTCAACATAGTAGCAATCCGAAAAAGCAGATACGAAAAAGTAGTCTGAAAAAGCAGAACCAAAAAAGTATGCTGAAAAAGTGGGTATGAAAAAGTAGAACCGAAAAAGCAGGCCGAAAAAGCAGTTCAAAAAAAGCAAAGTAGAAGGGGCAGCATTGAAGGAAATTGTTACAGCCATCTACAACCAGGTTTTTTTGTTAGTATTGCTTTTTAGGGTGTTATAAGCTTTCAGCTGTAAGTGTGCATTATACTAGCATTATCATTTTGTAATCCATGTAAATGCCAAAGTCTTGGCCATATTTCATGAGCATTGTATTTTTCATTGCAATTAAGAAGATAATGGTTGCTAGTGTCATTTAAGCAATTTAATATCATTATTTATCAGCTAGTTAGTTTGCATACCAATTGTTTGTAAAAATGCCAGTTGGCTGTAGGTGTTCATTTCTCATGCTTAGATCATATATACGTACTGAATATTGTCAAAATTAGTAGCACACTCATGTTATGTCATTGTGTAGTCCATTGTAGTCTTCTAGCACAAGATTCTCATTGATGCAAATTGAAGAAAAAGTCATTTGAAGCTAGCTGAAATACTATATCAATAATACGTCCCTTGCATGTGAATTATTTGATGAAATTCCTTGAGCTTTCATCAGCATTTTTTTGAGGGTAGATTTGAGGAGGGTCATTACAGTGGTATCAGAGCTTGCTTGCAAAGTGTTTGACAAAATGTCAAACCACTGAAGTATAAAGATTTTTGGTGTTTGAAGAAGTTATAACCTATTTGGGTTATTACACAGACGTTGTGGTCGCTGCATGGCAGGGTCTTTTACTACCACGTGGTACACTAGCAAGGATTTCAGATGTTGTAGTGTTGCTTCACATTTTGATGCGTGTTGCAAGAGGGTACTCTGCGCAGGCACAAAAATGTCACGTCAGGTTGGAAACCTTGCTTACACAAATGCTAGATTCTATATTCTAGTGAGTGAAATTTAAAACCCTAGTGGTAGTTAACTTCTTTTATTCCAAATGCATGGGGAAAGAAAGCCCACCAATGTTTAAATTGAAATGAATGCCAATGTGAAATAAACAAACCACTTGGTGTTTGTGTTGGTCGGACCGGTAGAGTGTATTTTTTTGTCGGTATGTGGGATCTTGTCCATCGGTTTAAAGGAATATTCTGCGAAGTGTGACCCTTGATTTAGATGTTGATAATACAATATACCTATAGAATATTTTGCACTGTGCAGGATCAAGGTGTGATTGTCCGGTGTAGGAGTTGATATAATCCAACTCCACAGCTCACCAAGATCACCTGCATGCAAATAACCTATCGAAGGGAAACCAAAAAATGAAGAGGTGGAGCTTGGAAAAACCCTAAATGGACATAAGAGAGAACATATTGCAAAATAATGAAATTGTATTTATAATGAGAATGGAATGAGAAAATACAAAGAGAGAGCCCGAATATAAAGGCCTCATGAAAGCTTGTAGAACAAGCTAGAAAGTGGTAGAAGATAAGGTTGACAACTAAGCACTCTTCCACAAAAAGGTGGAACATGCTAGAAGGGAACAAACTTCCATGTTGTCAACAACTCATCACTACAACAACTAAATACTAAATATTAAATAAATGCATTAACGTAAGTAAGCTTAAGTAAATAGAATACATAATAATAAATTAATTATTTACTCTAACACCCCCCCCTTAAGTGCAACTTAGGGGAATGCCTTAAGCTCACAAAACTAAGATGAAAATGCAGAATGGGTCCCACCAACGAGGCCATGTTAGGTACCCATGTACAATACAAAGTGATGCAACCTCTGAAAACGAGGAAATAGAGAAAACCACATGGGAAAAACCCTCCCCCAAAAAGAGGTAACCTAGTGAATAACTGAAGTAGCCTCGAACTAGGGGAATGTCCCCTAAAATAGGAACAAAGAGTGATCATGAAGAGCATCATGAAGCATGAAGAATCTGCAAAATCTACCATCAGAAAGAAATTGTTGACTTGAAGAACCTCCAAGGAAGAAGAAGGCACAAACCGAGTGTGTCTATATGGTTGATGATCCATCTCACCAAAATGCATAGGTAGTCAGCCACTCCAATCACCTCATATATAGGATCAACCATTGAATACATGGCTAACACTATCGAACCATCAAGCCAAGGATGCATTAGAACAACATAACCCCCCCTTAATGCAGACGAGGTGAGATGACAAGTAACTGAGAAGGTAGGCCAAAATCCTCTACACACAAAATCAAGAATGACGAGAGAGGAAGAGGTACAAACACCTATAAAGACATGGTCACACTGATGCTACATGGGAAAACAAAAGGAAGAAGGTCAAAAATAGCAAACAACTATCCCCCCATGGTGCTTTATAAAAATAGTGCAAGTACAACTATCTCAAAAACAACGTTCATGAACCCGAAATGCAAAAGTGGAACTTTATCTCAGTGTGTATACATAAAAGTGCTTACAAATGATGTCTACAATGATTAAAAAAGGAAAAAAGATGATAGAAAAGATAGTACAACCTAAAACAAAAGAAACCATGCCAGAAAAATGATCCTCAGACCTGAAACACCCAAGATATCCACCATAGAGCAAAAATGCCAAAAACATGATAGAAAGAGCATGGGCCAAAATCTAAGGAAAAAGATCACATTTCTAAAAAGATGACAAGACCAGCTTTCCGAAAATATAATGATTTCCAAAAAATGACATGGGATGCAAAAGATATGCATGCTAGAGTCAAAAACAGAATTTTGGACTTCAACTAAAAAAAGAGCAACAAAACTGCATCAAAATCTACAAATACCTACACCAATGTCTCTGTCTTGAAACCAGCTTTCTAGCGCTTCTTTTGGATCAAAAAAATACTTTTGTATGCTCAAGTTATGGCCAAAAAATTACAAATAGGTCTAAAATGACCCTAGAGAGGTGCAAGAGGTCTGCTGATGTCATGCTAATGTTAGCAAATTAAGATAAAAAATTTGACGACTTGGGGGCTATCGCGACAAAAAAGGGCCATGTGGTAGGTACAGACTTTGCCACATGGCACCCGTGACACGTGTCAACCAGAAAATGTGCTGACTATACCAAATAAAATGAGGTGACAACAGACTAAGATTCCATGTGTGCAAGTACCTCCGGTGGTTACAAGGGTAGAGTGGAGCAATTGTAGGTGGCACAACCCAGCTGAGTGGCAGATTGGGGAGGCACCGTGGTAGAGAGCTGAGAAGCGTCGCTAAAGGAGTGGGCCACCGACTGAGCGGCTTTCGAGCAACTCAACTGGCGGTGGAGGGGCGCAGGCACAACGCTGGTTGAGCGCGGGTGGCCTCGCGGTGGCTGCTGGGCGGTGTCATAGTGGAGTGTCAAAATTTTAAAAAAGAAAAAATTGTACACCCGTACGATCGTATGGCAAGGGCCTGCAAGCAGTTTTTTTTTTTGCCTCCAGGAGCTCTATCTCCAAAATCAAAAAGTTTTATATGAATCCTAACTGCAAACGACCTTCCAAATCTAATGGTAGGGTCCATTTGGGCCCAAAGTGCTCCAAAAAAATGCTCTTCCCTCAGATTGAAGAAAAAAAGGGTTTGTGTCTCCGAATCGTAGCTTCAAAAAACCTTCAACGATGCAGCAACAGGGAGGCTTTGATATTATGTAGGAGTTGATAAAAGCCAACTCCGCAGCTCACCAAGATCACCTACATGCAAATAACTTGTTGTAGGGAAATTAAGAAAAGAAGAGGTGGAGATTGGAAAAACCCTAAATGAACATGAGAGAGAACATATTGCAAAACAATGAAATTGTATTTACAATGAGAATGGAATGAGAAAATACAAAGAGAGAGCTCAAATATAAAGGCCTCATGGAAGCTTGTAGAACAAGCTGAAAAGTGGTAGAAGATAAGGTTGACAACTAAGCACTCTTCCACAAAAAGGTGGAACATGCTAGAAGGGAATAAACTCCTGTGTTGTCAACAATCCATCACTACAACAACTAAATACTAAATATTAAATAAATGCATTAACCTAAGTAAGCTTAAGTAAATAGAATAAATAATTAATAATTAATTATTTACTCTAACATCCGGTGCCTGTGCAAAAAAAATTTCTCTTCGAAAAAATAATTCTAAAAAATACAGAGAAATTGCAGAATTAATAGATTCTAAAAATGAATTTAACAGATCAAATGATGACCATACCAGATTTTAAAATCGGGCCTTCAGGTTTCGATTTGCAATTTTTTTTTGTCTCATGGTCAACTATGGCCTAAGGTAGGTATATTTATAGTTGATCTTCATTGAATCTTTGTTCAGGATGCAATGACGAGGTCTACTTTGCCTCTAGACGCTCCCAATTACTGCTGATGTTTTGGGTGTGAATCGGGTCCCTTTGAGAGATGAAGCAACGAGGTCTCCAATGATTATGTGATGAGTATCTCCCTCAGTTTTGATACCATGTAAGAATTTGCCTTATGCCAGAATCCACCCAAGACCAAGGAACTCAAACACAAGCACAAAATAGACCAAAGTATGATCAAAATAACTGTATACTATTCAATACCATGTACAAGTACACTAGAAGCGCTTGTATATAAAGGCCTCTGAGATGCATCTAGAATGCCTTGGAATCAGCTACGTGATAAGTCATACAACTAGGTACATGTCCACCAGATATGGGTTATCCTCCATTAAGCACGAAAGTAAGTGCGATGATGAGAGGATAAGCCTACAATGGTGTAACACGCAAATTAGTGTTTTAGACAACATGTGTTAAATTAGGAGTGCAAATAATTGTGTTGTCTACATGACAACTCAATGAATGATGCAAACTCCAGTATTGTAGACACCATGTGCTTAATTAGAGTTGTGTACTTCTGTGTTGCCAACATGACAACTCAAATTAGTACACAAACTCCTAAGTGTCTCATAAAAATAAATAATAAAATAATGCAAAATAATAAAATAATACACTAAGTAAACTTAAGTAAAGTGTAAATAGTAAATATCTATTTACACTGACAGGAACCATATAGCAATCGTGCATTCTTATCAGAATTTTTCTATACTAATAAAAATTATTCGAGTTTACCACCTCCTCATATGAAAGATAAGATTCAAAATAATCCCCTACCTTCTTTAGGGTTTCGTCATCCTTAAACTCCCAAGGTAATTTTTATAGGTTTATCTCTTCTAAATCAATTATGAAATTGAGGAGCCAATCATAGATGTACACTCCTTTCCCATCTATCATGCAAGGCCCTCCCTTCAAAATGTCTTCCTTTTCTAATTTTGAGGGGCATATGATCATTTGAAACTCATTTGAGAGCAGTTTCAAAGTCATATTTTGTCCCTAGTTTCTATCAATCCATGCCTACATTTTTGTTACTGCAGGCCATGACCCCATCTATTTCATAAAGAAAGTTAGATTTTTAAATCTACTGACCAATTCCTCCAGTGCATGATTATTAATAAAAAATGTAGTGCCTCTTTGAATCTCTCTAAGATTTGACACATTACATACCTTTTCCTCTAAAGCATTACTCTTGTCTCTATGTGTGAATCTCGCCTGCTGCTTGTTTCTCCATAATTTTTGAATTTAAAATTATTAGGCACTAGATAGATGTAATGGATCTGATTCGTGACATACCGACCAGGCTTCCCATCCCTTCCATTCCACCCAAACCCTATTCTACTAGATAATCTATTGTTTGGAACATTTTTGCTCACCCTTCCTGGTAATCTAGATCCAATATCAAAAGTCTCTAGTCTTTTCTTTCTGTAAAAACTTGCATCTCTTCCATTAGATTTTTTCCATGCATCGTATTGATCCTTTGACTTCTTAAAAAATCTTCTCCAAGACTGAAGATAAGGATTCCCCCATGACACTTGAGATCTACTTGGGTTTATTCTGACATTCCTTGAGTTTTTTTTTGTCTTGGCGCTGATCTCTGTAACCATTTCTCCACACAAAACGTTGATTGCTAGGGTCGTCATTCCTGCCAGCCACAAATGCTCTTTAAGCTATACCATCTTTTTTCCATTTAAATGAATAAAATGAAGATAGCTCAAAATTTCTTTCAAAATAAATAATTAGATGGTGGATTTATAAGATTGGTTTTTTTTTTTTTTAAAATATTTTACAAGTCTTTACCAAAAACTAATGTTTTTAACTTTGATTAATATATGATATCATAATTTATGTAACAAATACATTTTTCTTATTTGTTGTTACATTTTTTCTACAATGAATTAAAAGATAATCATCGTTTCTTTAATTATTCTTTATTAAATTAAATTGTAGTTAAGGTAATTATTCATTTAATATTTCTTTTATAGGTATAATATATAAAGTTACTTTTAAATAATTTAAATATGATAAATATAAATTATTTTTAATAGATGTTATTATATTTATGAAATATTCACATAAAAGTATTTTTTAGTAATGTTGTAATTTTTAATAAACATATATTAGATTTAAAATTGAATGAAATATGATTTTAATTATATATATGTTTGGATTATCTTCTTTGTAAAATTTAATATGATTAGAACCTACAATTTTATTTTTTTTGTTATCTTTATTTAAATTATTTCAAATTTTTAGTATAGGAAGGATGGGTTGTACTTAATACATAGCTATCACAAGCTAACATTTATCACTTCCATCAAAATCATATAGGGATATATCCCAACTCCATCCATGAGCTAATATACATTTGGAAGCTTGATCCTTATGGATGACATGAACAAGAAAATACTATCACCCTCTCCAATTATAATTAATCATAAATAAATAAATATTAATGGTTATTCTAAGAGCTACCCCAAACAAAACATGACAATAACACCCTTCTAAAATTGTTTTACCATCCATATTGTCATACTCTATCCAATCTATCTTTTAACGATAGATGTTGGGATAACAAAACCTTGTTTGAACTGTTGAAGTTGATGAAAGGCCAACCTCACATCTCCCAAGAATCACCTACATGCAAACACCTATCACAGAAGAGAGAAGCAAAAAGCTATGGAGGCAGAAATTACCAAATCCATACATGAGACATTCTTGATGAGCAAACAATTAGATTGCTATAACCAACAATGAAATTAATCTCAATGAGTTGTTTACAATGAGAGATCGTCCTTATAAAGGAGATCAAAACCCTAAAAAGGTCTAACCTAGGTTGCATAATAACAATTAATAAATGAATTAATTATTGTATGCCTAAAATTAAGCTTAAGTAGACTAGAGTTGATTAGGAAATATCTAATTACTCTAACATGAACTCAAATTAATTTCCTTTGCTTGCACACATCAAGATATATTTTTATAAGTGTTTGCGTTCATGGATAAATAATAGTGACTTGTATCTTTTAATGATAGACGTTGGGATATACAAAACCTTGTCTCAACTCAAATTAATTTCCTTTGTTCACATACATCAATATATATTTTTATAAGTGTTTGTGTTCATAGATAAATAATGATAATTTTTTGATGTCATAGACTCTTCTCCCAACACTCCATAAAGCATTAAACATCACATTTAATCTATTTTATAAAATATTACCTGGGAAACTCATTATATATGATTCTCATGAGCTCACTATTATATCCAATATTTTAAAAGTTGGTCTCCATTTGATTTTCCCTTCTATATATATTTGAGTGACATAAATCATTCATTAAATTTCTAGCTCATATGTTCAATTATAAATATAACGGAGGGAAGATTTCATTTGGTATGTCTTAACAATCAAACAAAGAGATTGTGGATCACATCACCACTAACTGAATCTCAACACTCACATTGATTATTAATCATAAACAAATACATATTGATGATTATTCTTAGAGATACAACAACAAACAAGGGGCACATGCGCCAAAGTTCCTGCCTTCATGATTTTATGGTTGATTGAAGTAGGTTTTTGTTAAAATATAATGTATTTAATTTAATAAAATAACAAATAAATAGTAATGAAAAAATAATATTATAGTGCTAAACTAAATTAAATTACAGAGTATAGTTAGTATATTATTAAATTATATAACTGCAGTGATATATATTAATTAAAATAGTAAAAGAATATATAAATAAACATTATAGTATCATGCTAAATTAAAATTAGATGACATCCTAAAAAACATTTATCATACTAAAGATATTTATCAACTAATTATATATAAGATATAGATAAAATTATATATATTTAAAAAAAAAGAGTTAAATTGATTAATTTTAATTATTAAATTGTTTGATATATCTTGTTTAAGCGATAAATTCATGCAATTGAAGAAGTTGGACAATATTCTTAAGCTTAAATCTAATGCATAAAAATAAATAAACATAAATTAATATTGAAGTAGGTTTTGGTTAGAATATTGTGATGAACCTCCTTATAGCAAAATCGTGAGAATGCTCGAAATAACAGAATACAAAGTGATAGCAGAACTCAGAATGAATCTACTGATCGCAGGCCACTTCGAGGGGGTAACCTCCTTTGAGCAAGCTCAATACAATAAATTCGTCCGTGTCCATCAAGGGCCTCAACCTATTCTTATATACTGAGTACGATCTAGAAAAGTAATACTACCTATGCATGTGGGATAATAAAATATACTCACGGGACGACTTACAAAGCATATGCGTCCAACAACACTACTCTAACAAAATAAACAGAAGGAACACACAGGTTCCTAACATCCCCTCTCCCTTAGAAAAAAACTTTGTCCTCAAAGCTTAAGGTGTGGAAATTGTTGTTGAATCTGAAGAAGGGGTTCCCAGGTAGCATCCTCTGGTTGCATGCCATGCCACTGAATCAAGACCTCAGAGATGGAGCGAGAGCGAAGCTGGCGAGTGCGCTGGTCAATGATTGCCACCGGCTCCAGGATAATGGATCCTTCCGTATCCATTTCAGGGAGAGTAGTTTGTGCTCTGACAGTGGTACCCAGAACTTTCTTTAGACAAGAAACATGAAAGACTGGATGAATGCGGGAAGAAGGAGGAAGTGCCAGTTTATAAGCAACTGAACCAATCTTCTGCAGAACCTTATAAGGCCCATAAAATTTTGGGGCCAGCTTATGACGCCCTTTCAGCTTTAGGGAGGATTGTTTGTATGGCTGTAGACGAAGAAAAACCATATCCCCAACTTGAAATGAGCGCTCAGAACGATGTTGATCTGCTTGCTGTTTCATCCGATTACGGGCCATGTGAAGATTATCCTGTAAGGTACGAAGAATCTGATCCCTGCTGCGGAGAACTATGTCAACTGCCTGGACTGGTGAGCTGTTGGGAGTGTAGGGAAGGAGCACTGGAGGTGCCTGACCATAGACTGCTTCATATGGAGTCATTTTAGAGGCAGTGTGGTAAGAGGTATTGTACCACCATTCAGCTAAAGGGAGCCACTTGGCCCACTGATGTTGCTGTTCGGAAGTGAAGCAACGAAGATAAGTTTCCAAGCATTTATTGACAATTTCAGTTTGACCATCAGTTTGTGGGTGATAGCCCGAACTCATCTTCAGTTTGGTGCCAGTTTTCTGAAACAGTTCAGTCCAAAAATGACTGGTAAAAGTTGCATCACGATCAGAGACAATGGAAGAAGGGAGTCCATGAAGATGAAATATCTGGTCCATGAAGATTTGTGCAACAGAGGAGGCAGTATAGGGGTGGCTGAGGGCACAAAAATGACTATATTTCGAGAGACGATCAACCACAACCAAGATCACTGTCTTGCCACCGGATTTAGGAAGCCCTTCAATGAAATCCATAGAAATATCAGTCCAAATCCGTGTAGGGATGGGCAATGGTTCGAGCAAGCCAGGAAGGAGGGTCGTTTCACCCTTGTGGCGTTGGCAAGTATCACATTCAGCCACCATCTGTTGAATCGTCTGCTTCATCCCTTTCCAAAAGAAGTTTCTCCTTGCTCGCTCATAAGTTTTGAGGAAGCCTGAGTGCCCTGCTGAAGGAGAAGCATGGAGTTCATAAAAAATAGCCTGATGTAGAGCTGGGTTCTGAGGAAGCACTAGTCGACCCTTGTATCGAAGAGAAGCACCATCCCAAGAGTAATGTGGTATAGCAGAAGGATTATTGGCTAGCTGGTGAATGATTTGAGATAAAGAAGAGTCACTGTCATAGCCCTGCTGAACAGACGCTAACCAATTGGGAATGGGCATAGAAATAGCGGAAAGGGAAGCTTGATTATCAAATGTGCGAGAAAGAGCATCTGCCACAATATTCTCCTTACCCTTCTTGTAGGTGATCTCATAATCATACCCCATGAGTTTGCTGACCCATTTCTGTTGTGTAGGAGAGGATACCCGTTGTTCCAGGAAGTATTTCAGACTTTGGTGATCGGTTCTGATGCAAAAATGACTCCCTAAGAGGTATGGCCGCCACTTCTGTACAGCATGCAAAATAGCCATCATTTCTTTTTCATAAGTAGAGAGGGCTAGATTCTTACCAGAGAGGGCTTTGCTAGTGAACGCAATAGGATGGTCATCTTGCAGGAGAACAGCACCCAATCCATTGCCGCAAGCATCACTCTCAATAGTGAAGGGTTTGGAAAAATCTGGCATCGCGAGAACAGGTGTACTGCACATAGCCTGTTTCAGTTGTTCAAATGCAGTCTCAGCAACAGGGGTCCAGGAGAAGGCATCCTTTTTTAACAGAGCTGTCAATGGTGTTGCAATTTTCCCGTAATCTTTGACAAACTTGCGGTAGTAGCCAGTCAACCCCAAAAAACCCCGAAGGCTCTTGAGAGTTTTAGGATGCGGCCAAGTTTTCATGGCATCTATTTTTGTAGGATCCACCCGCACTCCATGGTGTGCAACAATATGCCCGAGATACTCCACTTCCTCCTGGCCAAACACACATTTAGATAGTTTTGCACAGAGTTGATGATCAGAGAGAAGTTGCAAGACAAGCTCCAGATGATGGCGATGCTCAGCCCAAGTTTTGCTATATATGAGGATATCATCAAAGAAGACCAGAATGAATTTTCGGAGGTATGGTCGAAATATGTTATTCATCACTGCCTGAAATGTTGAAGGAGCATTCGTGAGGCCAAAGGGCATGACTAAAAATTCATAGTGACCATCATGTGTGCGGAAGGCAGTTTTAGGTATATCCTCCTCATTAACCCGAATTTGATGATACCCAGAACGAAGATCTAACTTGGAGAAAAAATGAGCCCCATGAAGTTCATCAAGAAGTTCATCAACAACTGGAATGGGAAACTTGTCCTTTATAGTGAGATGATTAAGTGCTCGAAAATCAATGCAGAGTCGCCATGACCCATCTTTTTTGCGAACAAGCAGAACTGGAGAAGAAAAGGAACTGGTACTAGGGCGAATAATACCTTGCTTCAGTAAGTCACGGACAAGTATCTCGATTTCGGTCTTCTGATGAAATGGGTAGCGGTAGGGCCTGATGTTGGGCGGAACACTGCCTGGAAGGAGCTGAATACGGTGGTCCTCTGGACGAGAAGGAGGTAATCCCACAGGTTCAGCAAATACACCAGAATACTTGTCCAAAATGTGTTGGAGATCGGCAGGAGTGCTAGAGACTGCTGATGGCTGCATCTGAATGGAATGGAGCTGAGCGATGACACCATGTGAATTCTTCTTAAGAAGTTTTTCCATACGGTGTGAACTGATGATGCTGAGAGACCCTGGTTGTAAGCCTTTCAAAGTGTGTTGGTGCCCCTCGGCTGAAAACTGCATCCAAAGTTCAGCAAAATCCCAGAGAATGGGCCAAGAGTGCGTAACCATTGGGCACCCAAAACCACATCACAGCCACCTAAGGGTAAGGCAAACATGTCAGAGCGCATGTTATAATCTCCAATAGAGAGACGCACATTGCGACATTTCCCTTTACAAGGTAAAGTGCCCCCATTGGCAATCATGACTTCAAAGCTAGAGCAGGGATGGATAAAGCAATCAGCCTGTTTGGCTATGCGTGGATCAATGAAGTTATGAGTGCTACCAGAATCAATGAGTATAGTAAGAGAAATCTTCTTGAAGAAACCCTGGACCCGCATGGTTTGTGGAGTAGTGACTCCTGCCAAAGCATGGACAGATATCTCTGGTGGAGCTTCTGGTGAAGGAGGGTCAGGCTGGTGAGGCTCAACCTCATCATCCACTGTTTCCTGAGCATCTACATATTCTTCCAGTTCCGGTGGAGAATCCACATCCAAGAGATAGAGCTTTTGCTGAACACATCTATGGCCCCGAGACCATTTCTCATCACAATTATAACAAAGCCCTTTGTCTCGCCTGACTCGCATCTCTATTTCAGACAAGTGCTTGATCGGAGTAGTTCTGGGAGCTGGTATGACTGGAGGGTTGTGAGAACCTGTATTTCTGAATGGAACAAAATTAGATCTGGAGCGTTGTAGAGCACTAATCTTGTCTTCCGCTAACTTAGCCAACCCAAGGGCTTCCATCATTGTAGTAGGTCGAAACATTTTGACTTCTGAGCGAAGTGCATCCTTCAGACCACTGACAAAACAACTACGGAAGAATTCATCAGACAAGCCCTCTGTGTGATTAGCTAATTTTTCAAACTCTGTCTGGTATTCTCTTACAGTGCCTGTTTGACGCAGTTTAGTGAGTGCTCCTGTGAAATCATCAAAGGAACTAGGGCCAAAGCGCTCCAAAATGAGGGTGCACAATTCTCTCCATGTTGGGCCTACATTAGCCTTGATGTACCAACGGAACCATTGAAGAGCTTCATGTTCCAAATGAAAAGATGCAAGGGGGACTTTGTGGTTATCCAAAGTATTATGCAAGCTGAAATACTGCTCTGCCCTATAGATCCATCCAGTCGGATCAGAACCATCGAAGCGTGGAAAATCAAGCTTTGGTCCACGGAAATTGCCAGAAGAGGACCCAGTATCTCCTGAATGGTTTCGGCTCATGGCTGACTGCTGAAAGTTAAGACCCAGAATTTTGTCATCCAGATCTTGAAGTTTGGTTTTGAGGGATGCCATTTCTTCTTCCATGATTTTTGCTCCTGTACGCGTAACAACCATAAAGCAAGGTTTTTTTTTTTTTTTTTTTTTTTTTTTTGGAATGGGTAGAAGATGAGAAACAAAAACTTTTTTAGTTACGGCAAACTTGGATTTGGGTAAAACTCAGATAGGAAATGGGTGTTCGACGGGTGGTGGGAGACTATCTGGGGACAAGGGAAACAGAAAAATGAGGGTTTCAAGGGTAGGGAGGCGAAATGAGGCGAACAGTCCAAGAGGGATAAGGGAGCAAAATGAGGAATTGAATCTTGTGGCTTAGTTTGGTGGCGATTGGATGAGAGGTGAAAAAGTTAGGGCAAACCCTAAAATTAGATAAATGAGGGATTTAGGGCTTTGATATGTAAAATTTGGGGTTGGGTCGCCAAGGAAAGAAGTATGCGAAATGATATTGCAGACGTTCTGCGGAAGTATGAGCAGAAACAGAAAGCAAACAAGGAAGCTACGACTAAAAAACAGAAAAATTTTTACTCTTTTTTTTTTTTTTTTTTGGAACAGTCGACTTAGAAAAAATTCACTCACAGACAGAACAACTGAAAAGAGTTATTGCAATAACAAGAGATATTAGAAGTGAGAGGAACCTGAAGGCCACGACAGAAAAAAAATTTGATGTAATTTCCACCCAGCGAGCCCAAGAGAGTGCTCTGATACCAGATGTGATGAACCTCCTTATAGCAAAATCGTGAGAATGCTCGAAATAACAGAATACAAAGTGATAGCAGAACTCAGAATGAATCTACTGATCGCAGGCCACTTCGAGGGGGTAACCTCCTTTGAGCAAGCTCAATACAATAAATTCGTCCGTGTCCATCAAGGGCCTCAACCTATTCTTATATACTGAGTACGATCTAGAAAAGTAATACTACCTATGCATGTGGGATAATAAAATATACTCACGGGACGACTTACAAAGTATATGCGTCCAACAACACTACTCTAACAAAATAAACAGAAGGAACACACAGGTTCCTAACAAATATAATGTATTTAATTTAATAAAATAAAAAATAAATAGTAATGAAAAATATAATATTATAGTGCTAAACTAAATTAAATTACAGAGTATAGTTAGTATATTATTAAATTATATAACTGCAATGATATATATTAATTAAAATAGTAAAAGAATATATAAATAAACATCATAGTATCATGCTAAATTAAAATTAGATGACATCCTAAAGAACATTTATCATACCAAAGATATTTATCAACTAATTATATATAAGATATAGATAAAATTATATATATATATATATAAAGAGTTAAATTTTAATTTTAATTATTAAATTGTTTGATATATCTTGTTTAAGCGATAAATTCATGCAATTGAAGAAGCTAGACAATATTCTTAAGCTTAAATCTAATGCATAAAAATAAATAAACATAAATTAATTTAAAAATAACATTTATGCTTTTAAAAAAACCAAACACACTTATAATAAATAAAGTTGATAATATACCAAACTAAACAATTTGAACTTTATTAAAATTGATACAAAATTAATATTGTGCTTTTTAAAGTATAAATTAAAAATATCAATATAGTAAAAATTATATATGTTAAATAAATGTATAATCTAATAAAATTATATATAAAAATAAAAAATAAAAGAAAATCTATTAAAAGCATTGGTTTAGAGATGTAAAAATAAAAATAATTAAATTCTAAATTAAACTTATATATAAATTAAAATAAATACGAAATTAAACTATATAAAAAATAATTTTTGAAAATTGACAATTTAAAAGAGTTAAAATGTCTATATTTGATTAAAATATCTATATTTGATTAAAATATCTATATTTGAATACCATTTTACAAATTACAAAAATAAACATCAATTAAAACTGATTGTCTATTTTAAAAAAGTTTATCCACTTGTCACAAATGTGGAAAAAATACAATTCAAATTAATGCATTCATTAACAGAGGTGTTAGAAAAATGATTTAAAAAAATAAGTTTATCCACTTGTCACAAGAAAAGATAAAGTTGCAATTAATGCTTACATTAATAAAGGTGTTGGAGAAAATAGTTGTATTTTTATTGAAGAAAATTGAATTTTTTCATTGCCTTTTTTATCATGAGCCAATAAAGTTTTAAAATAATTGTATTTTTCAATTCTTAAGAAACATGCAAATTAATAAACCTTTTGCAAACATTAGTATATCAATGAAAATTTTAAATTATGAAACTAATATGGAACTTGGTGATTCCATTAGTTTCCTGCCAAAGGTAGGAACTAAAAATGATCATAACACCCTTATGAAAATTATTCGTAGTACTTGTGTACCATCCATACTCTCATAATTACTCCAATCTATCTTCTCATAAAGAAACATTTCACCACTTTTAGGAATGAATATGGGTCAAAAGTACTTTCCCATCATTTGTAGTTGAAGAGCATAGTTGTGCAACAACTTTTCATCTCACAACATTAACCAAAAATTAAGCATAAGATGCTTAGAATTGTGTTGCAACCATAACTCTTTTTCTTGTTCAATCACTATGTTTTAACCATAGAATAAATATATTCTCCATTTTTCACAAGGACAAGTTCTCTTGTTTCAATAGAACTCTTGTTATTACTATTAGCAATTACACATTTTGTACTTAGAACAATAAGCCATAGATTTAAACTAAAACTTCAATATAACTTTTCTTATTATTAACAATTGATAGTTGAAACAATTAGCTATAAATATTAAATTAAAATCATTTTAAAAATATTATTTAATGTAAAAAAATTAAATTATAACCATTATACTTTTATTAATGCTGACGGGCCTTTTAACCTTGATTTTCCTCCCCACGCTCCCTGACCAAAGTGGATCATGGGCCTTCACTTTCAATCAATTGCTTCGCGGACAGGCAAGGTACTTGTCACTAAAATCAACATTGTACTCCTCTAGAACAGTTGACCGCCTCCAAATTTCATTTCCTCGAATCATGTCGGGTCAGGTTAAGAATTTATACAATTAAAGCATGTGTATTTTGGCAGCATATTGGTAAAGTTGGACAGAATCTATTACGCGACATATACCAATCCTACTTGCAGTAAATTGGTGGAGTTGCGGACGATATTCCGCGCGACATATATTAATACTTCTACAATACTCGGGACAGCGAGGGCAATCCATTCGTCTTTTCAATAGGTAATAATCTATAACTACATCTCTGTCTTATATTGCAATCACGAAAAAGTGTTTTAAATTTCGCTTCTGTGTTACAAACCCTTTTAGTTTGTAATTGCAATGGTTAGTATTACGCTTGTAAGCGATGAGAACACTTGAAAAGATCAGCTTGTCTGTTTTTTTTTGGTTCAGATTGAATCTGCAAAGCAAGTACATTGATATAAAGTATGGGGTTTAAGCTCGTGTAAGGTTTAGAAGGATCATTGTAAACCCTAGTTAAATCTGATCATGCAGCTTACTTTCTTCTTGAAGTGTAGTTGCTCTGTGGCAACACAACAAAAGAAAACACAGCAGACACAGGAAAAAAGGGTTTAACTGAAGTTGTCCTTTAAAGTCTTTTCGGCCATTTCTATCACAAAGTTATTGGTAAAATACTTGCTATTTAGTAACAGTGATCAATTGATAATATATACAAAAGAATAAATCGTAAAGAATAGAAACTTTTAACTTTATCTAGCTGACAGTAAACTAACAACTAACTAAATATAAGAAATATTCCAATATTTAAAATAGATTACAAATAGATAACTATTAAATAATAATAGACAATAATAGAAGCTATCTATTATCGTCATAGTTGGAAAACTCGCCAAATGCAAAAACTCACCAAGCCCCCCAAAAGTTTAATCGAGAAAAACTCGGCGATTTAAAAAAAAAATTCGGGAAAAACTCAGGAACCTAAAAAACCGCTGAAATTTAATTAAAAATACATTTATTTTGCAAAATTTAATGAGAAGATGCATCTAATAAGTTAATTAAAGACAATACAAAAGAAAGAAACAAAGTTTAGATATATATAAATGTATAATGCGTACAAAATTGCATTCTCATGCAGAATGCTCATGGTAGGAAGCAAAATAGTAAATTACTAAATAGTTTCAATCTGTCAAACTAGAAGTAAATACTAAAAGTCTAAATACATCAATACAATTTGACAATGTTAATCACATCTTCCTCTTTCCACTTGCACTAGCAGGAAAGCGAGGGGGTCTAGTCCTAGAAGAACTGCCCCGCACTGGGATAGGGCGTGAGCTGCGTGACTGTGAACTTTGTGGCTGTGCCCCCTCGCTCGACGTCCCTACTGACTGGCTCGGCGTCCTAGAAGAGGATGCATCTCCTCCTAATGGTAATGCCTGATCCTCGCCTGAATCATCATCATCCTCGTCCTCATCCTCAATGTCATCCATAGTGAACTGAAAATCAGCGTTAGCCTCCCCCTCCATGGCCTGCCTCTCCAAATCAGCGATCTCATTTGGTGTAAACAATGGACTTGGCTTCTGTGCTATCCAATCAGAATAAGGATCTATCTCATCTAGATCAAGCGGACCAGGTAGTTCTAAGAGTTGTGCCTTTTTTATGCGCAACTTAAGATTATAGTGCACATAAACAAGGTCATTAAGCCGTTTTTGAGTCAATCTGTTTCTTTTCTTTGTATGGATGGACTCAAATAAGCTCCAATTGCGCTCACAATGGGATGAGCTACAAGGTTGGGATAGGACTCTGAGAGCAAATTTCCTTAAATTGAGGGTATTGCCACCCCAACTTGCCCACCAAGCATCTGCAAAACAAAATTAAAAAAGTTATAAAGCAATAAAAAAAAAATCAGGAGCACAACTTATCAATTAGCAAAATTTTTAAAGTTTGACGCTTTACCTGGTGCTTGAGTAGATCTTGCTCTCTTTGCTAGCATAGAAGAGAACAAAGGACCCCTTGATTCCACATAGATTTGTTGTTCGGTCACAATAAGGTCTCTCTCCTCTTCACTTGATATCATTCTCTCAATGCATTTAGAGAGACCTTACATGACCTCTCCATTAGGATCTGAGTAGGAATCATCAGCCCTAAAACAAATAGAAAATGATATCAAATCTTACTACACAACCTTAAAAAGTAAAGTAAAATAAAGACTTATTAAAATCCCAACTTCAAGGACAATCAATTATCATAGTACCTGAATTTGGGATTGAGGAAGTAGCTTGCTGCATGAATAGGTTGGTGGAGCATATTGTTCCACCTCCTATCAATTATTTCCCAAATGGGGTCAAATTTGAGACTATCCCCGTGATAGTAACTTCTAACAGCCTCTTTCGCCCTATCCATGGCCTCATAAAGACCTCCCATTGGGGATTGCTGCCCATCACATGTGCGCAAGACTAGAACCAGGGGCAGAGACATCTACATTTGAAATTTGAAAAATACAAATTAGTTAATAACATAGTAAGTTATGAATTGATAATGAAACTTGAATACACTAAAAACATAATGAAGTTACCTCCACAATCTCCTTAGCCTTTGCAAAAAAGCTATCATCAAACACTATTCGTGCCACAGCCTCTCCTTCGGGCTTCTTTGCGTAAGGTGAAGCAACCCAATCAGCACACACAAACATTTGCTTCGAAGCCAATATGTGGTCAAGAATACTTTGCAACTTCAAGAAGACCGTTGCAAACCTTGTCATAGCAGGTCTCATCAAATCTTTGCCTTTAGTGGCTTTTCTCATCAAACTGAGAACCCATGGGTGATTATAGATATATTTCGTGACTCGCCTAGCATCTTCCACAATTGGACTCACCCAATCAAGTTTTCCTATGTCCTCCAAAAGAAGGTCAAGGACATGTGTTGCACAAGGTGACCAAAAAAGTGTGGGATGCCTCTCTTGGAGGATTCTACCTAAAAGATTAGCAAAAAATCAATAATCAATAACAAACTTTCCATATTTAGTATTTACAAATTACATCAAATCTAAATTGAATAATACCATTATCCAGATTCCATAGCATTACATTCATAATTCATATTGATTCAAATATAAAAAATCAAATCTACCTGCTGCCACATATGCTGCTGCATTATCTGTGATTATTTGCACCACATTCTCTATTCCCACCTCCATGACAACATTCTCCAACATTAAAGCCAATGTGGCTGCATTTTTCACTTTGTTGGAGGCATCGACAGATTTCCAAAACACCACATCATCTTTGCAAGCAATCAAGAAGTTAATAATGGTTCTACTTCTTCCATCTGTCCACCCATCAGATAAAATGGTGCAGCCATACTTCTTCCACTCTTTCTTTTGGTCTTCTATCAACAATGTTGCCCTACCAACCGCTTTGTCAAGCAACCTACAAAATTTAGGTGTAATATTAAATAAAGTGTAAGTGTTAGTAAAAAATTAGGAAATAAGTTATAACAATTAAGATTTAAAATATAACAATGAACTAAAGTGAATCACAATTATTTACAATTACTAAATAGTAAAATACTAACCTTCCACTCATATCCTTGGGATTAGGCGGCTTGTACCCTTTGCCTGATATTGTCATTGCATTCACCATATTGACCCAATAGGGACTATCAGCGGCATTCATTGAGATATTGTTGAAAAACCAAAAATCAGCTGCTGCAATATCAGTTTGCTCATGCACCTCCTTAAACCATGCAGTGCCCTCTAATGATGGTTGTGCTCCAGGTGTGTTCCTGGGCACAAAATAACCACCTATCCCTGATGGGGATCTGGATGGTGATGATGAAGAAGTAGGAGATGTAGAAGAAGTGGAACCGGTAAATGAGAAATTTTGTTTGCGGATCCGTGGGCCACGAAGAGATCCTGGTATGTTCTCAAGTGCTTCTTCTTCCTCTTGCATATCAAAAGGAGCTCCTTTTGATTCAGCTATGGCTGCCCTCATAGCTAATTTTGCCCTCTCCCTATTCAATTTTTTCTCTTCAGCAGCTGCAAGTAGGGCATGGATGAATCTTTTTTCTTCATCAGTTACCTTGAGACAAGGATTTGAGTCATGTTTCTTTATGCTTGCAAGGTGGTATTTGAGGCGGTTTATGCCTCTAGAAATAATTCTCTCACAGGGAATGCATATCACCTTCCCAATATCATTTGGATTTGGAGCTTCATAGGCATACCGCCATGCCTTATCTCTTGCATTTTTAGGCTGAGTGCCTATATATCCAGATGGGCATGGTGTTTGTGGCCACTCTTCTTGCGAGTTTGTCATTTTTTTAATGCTTGACCGCTGCCCTACACATAAATTTATAGAAAAATGAATAAACAAAGTTAAAACTTAGAAGCTAGGGTTTCAAATGATTCAAAGTTCAAACATAGAGTTAAACTTAAAATGATTTGAAATGATTTGAAATCATTTACAAACAACAACAAAAACAAAAGAACATTTGTTATAAAACTATAAAAAAATTTCAAACTATGATTAAATGAACATACCTGGAAAGAAATTTGTCTTCGAAAACCGGTTAGAATCCTCTAAAATCCACTCAAATCCGTCTTGAATCACTTGCAATCAGCTAAGAATGCCTCCAAACCTTCTTCTCTCCATGCCTCAAGGCTCTAGACAATGCAAATACAACAAACAATGAGCAAAAAAAAAACTTTGTGCCCTTTTTAGCCGTCACAGTCCGCGGGCCAGGAAATCTCGAGTTTTTAGTTAAAACTCGCCGAGTTTTAGCCGAGTAATTGGCGATTAATCTGCGAGTAAATACCTTCCAGCCGAGTTTTTGATTTGGCGAGTTAAGTGGCCAAAAACTCGCCGAGCTGAAAAACTCGGCGAGTTTTCCATCTATGATTATCGTAATACCCTCCCTTAATGGGTAATCTATCTACAACACCAAATTTTTCTTTGAATTTGACAAACTTATTTGGACTAAGAGGCTTTGTGAGAATGTCTGCAATCTGATCCGTTGTAGGAACATACTGGAAGTCTATTATCCTGTCTTCAACCAACTGCCTTATGTAGTGACAGTGAACATTGACATGCTTGGTTCGTTCATGCAAAGTTGGATTCTGTGCTAACTTGATAATGCCTTCGTTATCAACAAACGAAGCAGTTGGTCTTACTGGTGACAATTGCATATCCCCAAGCATTTGACGAAGCCAAACAACACAATCTGCCTTAACTACTCCTTCGTATTCAACCTTTGTAGAGGAGAGAGAAACTGCCTACTGCTTCTTACTGGTCCATGTGACGACATCAAATTCCAAACTGAACACATATCTAGAAGATGACTTTTTATTGTCAACAGAAGCTGCCCAATCTGAATTTGCGAACTCACTGAGTCTAGGATTATAACTCCGAGAGTAAAGAAGTCCATAATCTGTAGTGCCCTTCACATAACGAAGCACAGACTTTGCTGCTATCCAATGGTCAACCTTACGAGCTATCATAAAACATGAGATGTAGCTGACTGTGAAGTTGATATTAGGTCTAGTAGTAGAGAGGTAGATGAGGCTACCTACTAGTTGCTTGTATATAGCAACTAGAGGAGAATCAAACTTGGCTGATAACTTCAGACTTTTCTCCATGGGTGTAGATGCAGGCTTGCAATCTTGCATGCAAAATTGTCTAACAAAGCCATGGCATATTTGGACTGAGAAATGAATATACCAGAAGACTGATGCCAAACCTCAACACCTAGGCAATAATGCATGAGCTTGAGATCAATCATATCAAAAGACTGGCATAAACTCTCTTTGATTTCTTGAATCAAAGATGTCGAGCTGCCAGTGATGATTGAATCATCCACATAAATGATTAGAAGGATGATGTCATTGTTAGTAGTCTTGATGTATAGATTTGAGTTTGAAGAACTCCTCTGGAAGCCTTGATCACTGAGATACTTATCAATTTTCATATACCATGCCCGAGGGGCTTGCTTCAAACCACAAAGAGCTTTCACTAACCTAAGAACTTGATGTTCTTTACTAGCAACCTTGAAACAAGGAGGCTGCGTCATGTAGACCTCTTCTTGTAGGTCACCATTCAAAAAAACACTCTTGACATCCATCTGATAGACTTTCTAGCCAAACTGTGCTGCCATGGCTAGGACTAATCCGGTAGTGCTCATCTTTGCTGTAGGAGTAAATGTCTCCTCATAATCAATGCTTTGATGCTGAGATAAGCCCTCTGCAACTAAACGAGCTTTGTACTTATCCAAAGTACCATCAGACTTGTATTTTATTTTTTAAACCCATTTGTAGCTACTGGATTTCTTCCTTGGTGGAAGATCAGAGAGGACCCATGTGATATTCTTCAGTAGGCTTTGGTGTTCTGATTTCATGGCCTTTCCCAACTCTGGAATTCCTTTAGCCTCTGAGTATGTTTGATGTTCAAACACACTGTGAATGTTGGCCATAAGAGCAAAACTAATTGAATATGTAGGTTTGCTCTTCTTCCAAGTAGTTATCCCATCGATGAGCTCATTATCTTGAAGATCAACAAGTGTTTTAGCCCACCACTTAGGTCAGAGAGGAGGAAAAACATTAGCATCAAGAGATGCTCTATGATTATGCTCCTCCTCAAAAGAATTTGGATCAAACTCAGGTGAAGCATCTACGAATCTGGTTGATCCTGCTGGAGAAGCTGAAGGTGATTGTACAGGAATCACTGGTATAACTGGAGCTTGTTGGTGAACATATTGTTTTCTTCAAATGTTTCTTTTACATTTACCCTTATGCCCAAGTTACAGAATAACAAACATTCCCAACAGTTGGGATGCCGTATATACAAGATGCAACTCCCTTATTAGTGAATGACATGCAATGAATATGTTTATGTTTCCTATCTAACATGGGTATGCTCTTAACCCAAGAGTAGGAGAGGTGATAACCAAGTCTTCCATATCTATGAAAGACTCGGGCATAAAACTGGTCTATAACCGAATTTCACCCACTCACAACTATGAATGACCTGAACTTCAATCTATTTCTACAATGCAACTACAACACTTCTACATGATTGATCTACTCTTGACAATGCAATAGGGCAATGAAAGTAAAGATAATAGAATCATAGTAATTCTTAGATTACTTATTGATTATCAGATTTCAGAAAGCATCTACTTTGCTAAAGTCTAACAACCACTTAATTCAATTGACCTTCCATCTATTGCATGCAAGAAAGAAAGAAATATAACTAATGAACTACGAATTATGATAAAAATCCTTGAGACTCACTTAGTTGTCTCAGCAATAGGGGAAGAATTCACACCAAAATTTGCCGATCCTTTTATTAGATCTCAGAATAGTACATATAAGCCCTTTAACTTCTAGCCATTGCAAAATTACATTTCTTTGAGAAGCAGAAAGAAAGGGGGAGAGAGAGACACTTGTCATTTTTAGATGGAACAATGATTACAAAAGATTAGGAAGTAGAATCATCAACATTCCCTTCGTTGGCCTTCTGGGCATTTTCTTGGCTTGACCGATGGGCTTTTATAACAACATGTGTCATATGTGTGATGCAAATGAATTCGTCATTAGAACATGTTGTGGAGATGGAAGAACACTAAATGTTAACCCCTGCCACGTAGTAGCATCCCGGGTTCCTGCGACTTCACATGACTTACTTTCCCAAATTTCTCTTGAAATCAATATGAACCATTGATCTTAAATGAGATCAACGGATCTCAATGCACCTGTTGACCGTGCTTGTGTTACTCCTTACCTACGGGAATGTACACGTGGGAGCATCTCACGTTCCTATGAATTCACATGATCTGCTTTCCCACATTTCTCCCAAAATCAATACGAACCATCAATCTTAAATGAGATCAATAGATCTCAATATGCCTATCGACTGTGTGCATAAAGTTTGCCCACAAGGTATCTTCAAAAGAATAGTCCAGCCCTTCCAGTTTTAACTTCCAGCGGCATCTCCTTCATTTCTTACATTCGGGAGCGCACCTCTTGTGCCATTTTTCCGAACTAGACTTAGACTTTACATTTTGTGACTTGAACTTGGGCACTTTGGACTTAGATTAAAAATGCTACCATATGCAAAATGATGGGGGGGAACAAAAATGGGGGCAACAATTGGCTCTAATTGGGGACTCGGGTGTGTAAGCATTAGAGCAAGGGACCTAGAGATCTTTGGTTTCACAACTAAAAGGACGATAAGACACAACAGAAATGCAACGAACTAAACAAAACAAACAAGCGACACAACAAAGCAGTGGAAAGGAAAGACGCAAAAGCATCTAACAAACTACTATAGTACAAGGAAGGGGTTGCCTGCTTCTTTAGATTTGATACAAATTCAAGTCTTGGCAAGGACAACTGTTGAATCCATTGGGCAGCAAAGTCAATAAGCATGAACACATGGAGTTGTCGAGCAAGTGGGCGGTGGGGAAGCTGGGCAACAAGCCATATGTTTCTAACAATCTACAGGAAACCAAAAACTTATGTACAACTATGTACAGGGAATAAACCCCTTACCTCAAGAAAGTCCCAAGTATGTTATGCATAACTGTTCACAGGCTGGGAGAAATACATGCCTGCATGGAAAAGGGATCTGAAGCCATGAATCTTTTACGATCAATCCCAGTGAATGCAAGAAATGTTTGAGTATGGGTATGCAACCAAAATGCCATTTTCATCATATCTTTCTGTGATTCCTTGTGTACCACAATGACCATATCCATCTTCCACTCCAACCAAATCAGATTTTAAAATATATTCCATTACAGTTGAGATGAAAAGATGAGTTTGCTGATGCAAATTGGAATCTGAAAAAGGTAAATTTGGAACAAAATCTGAATTGCCAAAGTCATCATCAGTACCATTAGAAACAAGTTCTTTTCCCTCAAGTTGAAAACTGAGACCTTCACTGTCAACGAGCTGATAGAGAATGCAGCATGAAAGCATTTTATGCAACATACCTTCCAAGCTTGAGATGATCCCAGAAACTGAGCCTTTGCTGACTGCACTATTGAGAATTTTTTTGCTATCAATATTATCATGCAGTGTTACAGCCATTGCAAATTTTGGAGGATACTCTTCCTTCTTTTCCATCTTTATTTTGATTGGATACCACATATTTACCCCAGCTTGTGATTGAAAAATTTCAGAACTTGTTTTGTCAAAAGTGCAGGAAATACACTCATCACCAAATGGAAGGATTCCATAGTAGGATTATCATGTTTTCTTCGACAAAAAGAGTCATCAGCATGAGATATGAAACTTGCGGATTCATTTCCAATCCATGACTGTAAAGAATACTGCTCACCTTTTTCCAAAAGAGGAGTTAAAAGCATTCACTTGACCAGCATTCTCAAAAACACCACTTTTAACATAATTATTCGTAGTAGAATTTTCAGCATTTAAATTAAGGTTGAAATAGCAAGAAGATTCATCATACATAGGGTCTGTCTTAGCTAAATTGAATTCATCATACTTTGTCGCAACTAAATCTGAAAATTCTTTATCTGGGACCAAAGCTTGAGATAGATTGATACTTGAATCATCTGTATGAGTATCCTTGTTTAACAAGTGCCAAGGATTGATTCATTATCTCTTCTTGACAAAGGAAAATGTTGTCCATCTCATTAACCACTTCTTGGGGCTGCAACATTTCAGTAATTTCAACACAAGCTTTGTCGAGAAGATCTAATGTTGCATTGCCTTCAAAGCAAAATAATTCTATAATAGGATCATTGCAAACTGTTGCACATAAAGAATCAGTTTTATCACTATCTTCTACAAAATTCAAAGCTTCAAATTCTGGCTATGCATAAATCAGAGAACATTGTTTAACAGAATCTCCAAGAAAAAGATGACTTTCACAGTCTTCAAATCCGAAGCTTTCTATATCAGGATAAAAGAAGAACTTGGACAGACCTTTGTTATCTTTGTTTACAATCCCTTTGATGCTGTCTAGGTTGTTCTCGTGCATCAAAGTCTGATCTTCACTAGGTTGTAGCATTTCTTGCTGGGCTTCTTTCTCATTCATGACAAGATAATCTGAGTAGAGGTATGAAACTGAGATGACTCAAGCCTCTTCATTGTCAACCTTTAATTCCTCATTCAATTGTGATACTCTTTTCTTACATTCTTCCAACAACCTCGTCTTTTCCTCCAACTCTTTCAGTTTATGAATTCTAACACAAAGACTTCTCCATAAAAGAGAAGAAGTGTGATCTTCTTCAATACTTAAGTTGGCTTTTACAGCATGAGAGATGCTTTCTTTCTAGTGCTCCCAGAAATCTTGCAGCACTTCATCATTCATCTGAATGATCTCCAACATGGTAGGGTTAGGTCTCATCTTTCTTATGACCTTTCTATTCGGCATGGTCATGTCACAGAGTCGCCAATCTCCTGTACACAGAGATATTTAAAAAATAACTAAGGAAATAAAATTTAAATATAACACTGGTCTATAATTTCGATTCCCAACAAAGTCACCAAAAAACTATTGGTGAACAGATTGTTTTCCTCAAATGTTTCTTTTAGTTTTACCTTTATGCCCAAATCACATAAAAACAAACATTCCCAATAGTTGGGAAGCCGTGCATACTGTTGAAGCTTCCCTCTGAATTGTAAGGTACAACTCCCTTAGAGTAAATGATATGCAATGAATATGTTTATGTTTCCTATCTAACAGGGGTATGCTCTTATCGTGAGAGCGGAAGAGGTGATAACTAAGTCTTCCATATCCATGAAAGACTCAAGCATAAAATTGGTCTATAACTGAATTTCGCCCACTCACAACTATGAATGAGCCGAACTTCAATCTATTTCTACAATGCAACTACAACACTTATACACGATTGATCTACTCTTGAGAATGCAACAGGGAAATGAAAGTAAAGATAACAGAATTATAGTAAGTCTCAGATTTCTTATTGATTATCAGATTTCAGAAAGCCTTTACTTTGCTAAATTCTAACACCCACTTAATTCAATTGACCTTCCATCCATTGCATGCAAGAAAGAAACAACTATAACTGATGAACAACAAATTCTGAAAAAAATCCTCAAGACTGAGAAGCAGAAAGAAAGTGGGAGAGAGAGACACTTGTCATTTTTAGACGGAACAATGATTACAAAAGATTAGGAAGTAGAATCATCAATATTCCCTTCATTGGCCTTTTGGGCATTTTCTTGGCTTGACTGATGGGCTTTTGTAATGACATGTGTCATATGTGTGATGCAAATGAATTCGTCAGCAGAACATGTCGCGGAGATGGAAGAACGCTAAATGTTAATCCTTGCCACGAAATAGCATCTCGGGTTCCTGCGGCTTCTCATGACTTACTTTCCCATATTTCTCCTAAAATCAATATGAACCATTGATCTTAAATGAGATCAATGGATCCCAATGCACTTGTTGACTATGCTTGTGTTACTCTTTACCTACAGGAATGTACACGTGGCAGCATCTCGGGTTCCCGTGAATTCACATGACCTGCTTTCCCAAATTTCTCCTGAAATCAATATGAACCATTGACCTTAAATGAGATCAATGAAACTCAATGCGCTTGTTGATCGTGTGCGTAAAGTTTGCTTGCAAGGTATCACCAAAAGAATATTCTAATCCTTCCAGTTTTAACTTCCAGCGACATGTCCTTCGTTTCTTACATGCGGGAGCTCTCAAACTTAGGCACTTTGGACTCGGATAAACTTGCTAGCATTTGCAAAATGATTGGGGGGCGGGAGAACAAAAATGGGGGCAACAAAGCTGTAGGAGTTGCCGGATCCCTCCCATCAGGTGGATGTCATGGAAGTTGAACTCCCAAATCGTGAGCCTTCATAGGCTGATTTGCTGGATTAGGAACATGAGACACAAGCATAAATGGTCCTCGTTGTTCATCAAAGATGACATCACGATTGTACAAGAGACGAGATGTTTCAGTGTTGATTAGGCGGTAGGCTTTGTGAAGACTATTGTATCCAACAAGCATGAGTTTCTGACTCATGGCATCCAACTTGGTGCGAGACACTTTAGGGATCCAAACATAGGAAAGAAAGCCAAAAACCTTTAGGTGACTGATTTTGGGCTTGTGACCTAACCATGCCTCTTTCGAAGTCTTACCTTTGACCGCCACAATGGGTGACCGGTTCAAAAGGTAAATTGCAGTGTTAACTGCTTTTGCCCAAAACTTCTTTGGCATATGTCTGAGTTCGAACATGGATTTAGCCATCTCAGTGTTTGTTCTGTTTTGATGTTCAACTACATTGTTTTGTTGTGGTGTGTGGGGTGTGGTTGACTGGCGCTTGATCCCATGAGTATCACAAAAGATAGAGAATTCTGTAGAATGAAATTCCCCCCCCCCCATTATCTTTCCTAAGAGCAATAATAGATTTCCTAGACTCTTTTTCAACTAGAGCTTTGAACTTTTGAAATATAGTAAACACATCTAATTTCTTTTTGAGAAAATATACCCACATCTTTCTATTGAAATCATCAATAGACAACAAAATTTTTTTGGACCCAAGAACAGAAGGAGTAGCCATAGGGCCGTAGATATCGACATGAACAAGGTGAAGTATCTAAGAAGTGCGCCATGAATCACCAATAGGAAAAGGTGTGCGATGTTGCTTCCCAGTCTGACATGCATCACAAACTCCAAGACGAGTCTGAATGTCTGGCAAACTGATGCCAAAGTGAGCTGATCGAAGACCACCAAACAGCCATAGCTAGGTCATGAGAATCACTAGAATCAACAAGTCTGAAAAGACCGTGATCCTCAAGGCCAATTGCAACAATAGACTGAGTATCTCTTTCGGTGATAGTGCACTAATGTAGATTGAAGGTGATATCCAATTGTGGAGAGTGTTGCAGCATTTGACTGATTGACTGTAGACTAAGTTCCATCCCTGGCACATAGTACACATCGAGGAAAATGAGATTCCTCCCAGCAGATTGAATCTAAATGTTGCCTTTGCCGACAACAATGTACTCTTCCCTTCCACCAAAAGTGACTGAATCTGAAAATGGTTGGTAGTTAGTGAACTAGTCTTTGCGGTGTGTGACATGACGTGAGGCACTTGAATCAATGTACTAGGTAGACAACTTCACATGATCTGTAGGTCTTTTAGCCATGAAGGCGTAAGAAGCGAATTTTCTTTACTCAGTATGCTCTACACTGTTCGCTTTAGGTTGCAAACCAGATTGCTTAGCTTGGGCAGCTAAGCGTTTTCTACATTCAACCTTCATGTGTCCATGCTTGACATGGTAGTTTCATTGAATGCTCTTTTTTTTGGAGCCTTCTGATGCTAGAGTAGAGAACTTTTGATGAGAAGACTGATATGAATGGGACTTGCCCTTGTCCTTCTGAAAGGATTTAGCAACAAAGGCTTGCTCTGTGGAAGTGGAGTGGGAATTGCTAACGAATTGTTGTTTCCACCAATCTTGTTGAAGCAGAAGTGTGCAAAGATCTGTGAACTTTAGATCAACACCAGTAGAAGTGATGTTGAGTCTTGATAAAATGCTCATAGGACTTGGGTAAACTTTTGAGGGTTGTTACCACCATGTCCTCTTCCTCTATCTTTCATCCAATGACAAGCAACTGATCACATATTTCCTGAATCTTATTCAGGTGTTCTTGGAGCGATGTCCGCTCATCCATGACAATAGAAAACAAAGTGATCTTGAGAAAGAAGCACCTGCTTTTGTCTGAAGTCTCATGAAGTTTCTTGAGATCCTCCCATATCTCGGCAGTTGTCTTGCTGGACAAAATCTAAGGGAGCTGATCATCAACTACGTATAATTTGAGAAGCATCATTGCCTCCCAATTATTCTAATCCCATGTATCCTAATTAGTACCAGCTGCAATTGGACGCTGTGCAACACACAAAACAATCTGATCAGTATTTCGATATTCAAAGATTGTTAGCATCTGTTGCTTCCACATGCCATAATTGCAACCTTTGAACTTCTGATTTCCCTCAAGCAAAATATTTGCTAGAGATGCCATAATATGTGAAGGCACGTACTTTGAGGCAAAAAATTAGAAGACTCAGAAAAAATGAAGAGGTATCTGAAAGAGCTTGAAAATCAAGGAGTATGTTGTTAGATTTTGGAATTGCTGGCTCAAAAATCGAGGCACCCAAAAAAAAAACGACCTAGTTGAGTTCTCAAAAAACCCACCAAGAATTTGCAAGAAAATTTTGGATCTAGTACAAAAATTTAGGGTTTCGAACAAAAATGTTTGGGGCTCAAAAAAGCTTCAAAACAATGGCAGATTTAGTAGAAAAAATACTGATTCTGGGCACAAAGTGAAGACAGGGGTTTATACAAACCCTAGAAGCCTCCAATAGGGTAGAAAACGATCATGATTAGGGTCAAAAATCAGAAAACAACAATCATGATTTTTGAAAAAACAGGTTAAAGAGACCATCAAGTGCAGGCATGCACTGAATATGAACAGATTGTGGCCCAGAAATGCCGTCAATACAAACGTATTTTGCAGAAAAGAGGCCATGAAAATGGAAGAGCAATGGCCACACATTGGAACTAGACATAAAGCGCATAGACTAGACAAGAAAGATGACACCCAGTGACAAAAACCCTATTTGGGTTTTTCAAAAAACATAGCCTAGAAATGATGCAGATAAAAAAAGTTTTTTAAAAGTCAAGGAAAAATTTCATTCAATTTTTTTCAAAAAAATGACTTTTTGTTCAGGTATTTGCTCTGATACCATATTACAAAGTAATTGATAAAATACTTGCTAGTTATTAACAATGATCATTAAATCAATATATACAAAAGAATAAACGATGTTTCCCTAGGAAGGGATTGTAAAGTTTAGAAACATTCTATTATAGCTAACATTAAACTAACAACTAACTAAAAATTAGAAACATTGTAATAGTTACATTAGATTACAAATAGATGACCATAAATAATAATAGAAAATAGACAAATAGATTTGAACATATAGTGTGGTTTTTTATACGAGCTCCTTGTATGTGGCATGATAAGTACCATTTATATCTGCACAAGACTGACTAATGATGCATTGTTGTTACGACTGTGTAGCATAACATAAGAAATATTATCAATATTTGCTTGTTATTGATTAGGATGCTGTGATAAATGATTATTACATATACATAATACATGCATAAGATTAGATCCTTTATATGTACTGATTGATTCCTAAGGTCAGCCATGATAGAGGAAATGGGAAATTACAAGTAGGGGAACCATGATGGGTTCTTCTTCTAGGTATGCCACCTCATGATATAAGTCGAGGGAGTCCCAGTTAAATTATATTAGACTAATAGTATTATTTTTTGCCTTTGTAGTAGAGTTACCAGAAATGCCGCCCCTTGACCTGTGACACGCGTATTGCTGTATCAGATACAAATACAGATACGGTACGTCACAAATATGGTGGGAACAACGTGTCCATCCATTTTTAAAAACATGCCATATTTTCAGCAATGCCAGAATTGCAGGATGCAATTTCATATAAAATCGAGCCGAATTCACAAATAAGTTTTTAAAAATAGATTGAGCCGAATATAGAAAAGCTCACAATTAACTACATATTTAGGGAAGAAATAAAATAAAAATTAGTAAAAATAAACCCCAAAGTCGTTGAATGATACAACACTCAATCGGCGATTGTTTTGGACTGCATCGATTTTTTTTTTTGATCAGTAAACGATTGAAGCCTTGTATTTATATTACATTGATTTGTTTTGGAGACTACAAAGATTTTTTGGAGCTTTTCTTAGCAGTGTTGGGCGTACGTCTGGTGCCTTCGTCGATCCCTGGTGCAGCTTGGTTCATCCATTTCTGTTGTAGCGTTTGGAGTCGACTGTAGGTAAATTATAATATTATATGATTTTAGGTTAATATTATTCATGCTAGATTTTCGTGAACATTTGTGATAAATTTATTCATTTGATTTTAAGTTTTTTTTTTAATATCATACGAATCGTAGTTCACATTTAATTATTATAAATATTGAAATTATATTTTAAAATTATAAATATTAAAATTAATTATAAAATTGAATAAATGATTAAATAGATATGAAAAATTAATAGCTTACGATTAATCTTATTTAGTTTTTTCAAAAATAAATTTATATTAAATTTACAACTATTAAAGTTTAACTTTATATTTATATTTATATTTAGATTTTCAAGAGTTTATAAAAATTATTAAATACTAATAAACTACCAAGTAAGATTGGTCCTTAAATAAAAATATTTAAAATTTTAATTTGTTTAAGTTTAATATTATTTAATTTTCTACAATGAGTTATATATTAAAATTAAAATTATAAGAAACTTTAAGTTAACCTGTACTTTTATTTTTATTTAACTATTTTATTCCATACAATTAAAATTGTTTTAGCAGTCATAGTTGAAATATTAAGTATATAATTTTGATGGACTTAGTAAATATAAATCTAAATAATTTATTAAATTAAATTTATTTTGAATTAATAAATACTTTAATTTAAGTTTTAAAGTAATATATTTTTAAATTAAATTTTAAATGAAATTTATTGAACATATATTATAGACTATTTAAGTTACATTGAATTATATTATTAAATAAATTTATAAATTATAATTACACTGTGTGTTGTATAAGCACAATCTAAAATTGTTTTTGTTTTATAGATTTTTTTGCAGGAAGTTAATAATGGCATCGTCTTCATGTGACATCAGAGCCTCAGAAAATGACAAGTGGATCAAATCAAATCCTAGATATCCATTATGGAAAGATGTAACCATCCTTGAAAAATTTCAAGGTGGTGGAGGTTTTAAATGGAGGTGTCATGAGTGTCTAATTGATTATAATGGTTCTTATACTAGGGTTCGTGGGGCACTTTTGTCACATAAAAGGTACTGGATGTGAAGTGTGCCCTGGTCCGATAGTTTGATGGTCAACCAGGGAAGGGATTGTCAAGTGAGAAGATTGCAAAGTATCAAAAAGAAGAGGACGAAGCTAATTATCAAGTTCAAATGTCAACTCAAAGGTCAAGTCAAAATAAACCTTCTTTGCATCCAACTTCAGGAACATCTAATGGTCAAAAGAGGAGCAATTTAGGACCTCTTGAAAAGGCATTTAATTTGTAAAGTCGAGAGGATATAGATCAAAATATTGCACGTTGTCTATATTCGAATGAAATTTCATTTAATGTGGTTCGCTCCATATACTAGCAAGAGATGGTTAGGTCTATTAGTGAAGCCCCAAAAGCATACAAAAGCCCTGGGTACGAGAAGGTTCACACTACCCTTTTGGCTAAAAAAAAAGATATTATTGATAGGCAGTTCCAAGTGATCTGAGATTCATGGAAAATTTCAGGGGTTTCTATCATTTGTGATGGATGGAAGGATGCTAGAAATAGGCCACTAATCAATGTAGTTGCAATGAGCTCGAAGGGGGCAGTGTTTTTGAGAGCAGTGGAATGCAAGGCTGAAGAGAAAGATACACAATTTATTGCCAACATTCTAATTGAAGCAATTGAATCCGTGGGGCTAGAAATTGTTATTCAAGTGATCACAGATAATGCAAAAGTATGTAGAGCAGCTGGGTTAGTCATGGAAGGAAGCTATCCAAACATTGGTGGACCCCTCGTGTAGTTCATTCTTTGAACTTGATTTTACAAAAAAATGGCAAAATTCAATGGATACAAAAGATTTATGAAGAAGCCAAAGAAATTCAAATGTTTATTAGTAATCATCACATGTTGCAGGCCATTTATAGACAATTTGCCAAGCTAGAGCTATTAAAGGTAAATTTCTTGTCTTAAAAATTTTCAATTTTTTTTAATTAAATGTTTTTATTTATTAAAATATATGGAAGTTTAATACATTTTAAAAAGTCATTATTGTTTGATTTAAGAAGCTAGTTGAGACACGCTTTGCTACACACTACATTGTTCTTAAAAGGCTTGTAGATGTCAAGCAAGCCTTGAAAAGTATGGTGATTAGTGACATTTGGACAGTATGGAGACAATCAGAAACAGATGGAGCAAATAATGTCAAAACTTTAATTCTTAATGAAGATTGGTGGGCTCAAATATATTATTTACTATCTTTCACTATGTCAATATACACCCTCATTCGTCGTTGTGATACTAACAGGCCAAATATTAGGCGACATCTATGATTGCATAGATACAATGGTGGAGCAAGTTAGAGATAGTATTACAGCAAAAGAGCAAGATCCATCTCAATTTTTTTATAAGCAAATATATGAGATAATCAAGAAGAGATGGGATAAAATGACAACTCCTTTGCAACTTTTGGCATATGCTTTAAACCCCAAGTACTACTGTACTGATATGTTAGCATTGCCAAGTAGGACAGCTCCAAATAGGGATGTTGAGGTCGTTGAAGGATATAAAAAAGCTTTCAAGAAAATGTTTACAGATCCCAGAGTTGCTGCAGAGATTCGAGATGAGTTTGGGACATTTGCATCCTCTGATGGAACTTATGCTGATGTTGAGACAATGGCAGATAAAAAAGAAATGGACCTCACAAAGTGGTGGAACTTCCATGGTGCCATGACTATACATTTGCTAAAGCTAGCTATCAGACTTATATCACAGGTTTAATTTTATATGAATTATTCGAATTAGAAATATTTATTATTTCAGTTTTATTTGATTTTTTATGTCTTTGTAACTTATAATGTGAACTCTTGTATTACAGGTTTCAAGTTCTTTTGCATCTGAGAGGAATTGGAGTACATATGGCTTCATCCATTCTGTGCAACGAAATAGGCTGGCAGCTAGCAAAGCAGAGGACCTTGTATATGTGCATGCCAATCTTTGTCTCTTGTCACATTCCTGCTCAAACTACATGAAAGGACCTAGTAAACTTTGGATGTACAACCTGAGATGAGCGACATTGATGCATCCATAAATATGTTGACACATTTCAATCTCATTGATGAAAATTTTGATATGGTTGGAGGATCCTTTGGTGAATCTTCAGCAGGTTCTGAGAGTCTAGTCGGCAGTCACACTTGATCCAACTATCCTAGCTTTTCAGAGCGTCTTGATAATATAGAGCTTGAGTTTCAAGACAATAGTGATGATATTTTTGATAGGATGTGATTCTACCAAACTATTAATGTATTTGAAGTTTTAAGTTTTAATAAAAAAGCTATATTTAAATATAGTATTTTGGAATATGTTGCAGTTATGTGTTCATATTGTTTTCATTATAATGAAAATCCTCTTTAGTGGATTTGAAAATTTGTTAAATATAAATAAATAAATAAATGTTCTGTATGAATGTCGTATCCTGCCGTTTCCAAATGAGAGGTCTCAAAAAATAGTCGTATCCATACCCGATACCGTACCTGTGTCCATGCAACTCTGCTTTGTAGTAATCCAGAGTCCAATATTGATGAACTTGATACACACACACACACGCACACACACACACATATTGACAACAATATGTAGATATAATTACTGTTTAACTTCTGAATCAATCTTATAATATATCTGCAACAGTCAGCTATTGCTGTGATGTAGTTGCTGCTTAATTTTTAAATATTCATAACAGACAATAGTCTGCTGTCTCCTTTATTAATGTGGTATGAATTTTGTAATTTGTTTGATGCATTAAACTGCCCAAAGATGGCAGTAATATAGGACAAAAATTCAGTCGACGTGACTCTAGGAAGCCCGTCAGCATGAGTCGACATGATTCATCGACAGGTAATACAAGTTTATATTAATTCATTATAACTTATAACCCCTTCAGTGGTATAAGTTAGAATATAATAGATTTCAATGTTAGAAAGGACGAACTTCCAGGACACCCTATTGTGAATACTCCTTCATAATCTCCATTATGGCAAGTGAATGCATTTAGAATGTTCAATCAAGGGAATCAGGATAGAAGTGACAAGTTTGAGGGGAATAGTTATAGGACACGTCACTAGGTATTCCACCTTATATGGATGGCATGGGCTACATGAGGCCAAGAGGGAAGGTGTATTTTCTCCTGGGCCTAGAGTAGAGGATCTCTAGGATTAGTCACCATATCTTTTCTATTGTGGAGCCCTCTTAAACAGGTCCAAACAATTTTTTGATTAGATCTATAATTCTAGTTTATGCTTTAATAAATGAAATATGTTTAATGTATTATGATCATAAATGATCTTCAACTTGTTTGCCGGGTCTCATTCAAAGTGAAAGGTATCTCGTATCCTACTTTGTTTTAATTAGAATTGTGACCTAGGGCTAATTTGGAGACACTACAAACCTTATAAAGGAAAAATTAAAAGTTAAATGCAAAGATTAAAAACCATAGGTGGATGTGAGACGTTGTGACCGCTTCACAAAGAGAACTTTCAAATTGAATTGTCAGGTGCATGTCTAGGGTGCAAGTGCACATTCGACAAAGGTTTTTTAAGGACTCACATCAAAGTTTGAAACCCTCATTGTTAGGTCTGTGCTTGGGTAGAGGGGTACACCTATATAATGTACAAATATTATATTATAGTTATCAAGTGCATACTAGATGATGAAGTGTACAACTATCTAAAGGAAATCAAAAGTTCAAGTTAACAACTCTTTTTGTTATTATAACATATTGGTGGGTGTGCAGAGCATAAGTGTGTGTCAATTAAATGAATTTAAAACATTGAAGTAGATTTTCAAGGTTTTTCAAAGGGTTAGCCATGATTAGTGAGATAGTTGTAGAATCATCAAAGTCATTTAGAGATCCCTATCTAGAAGACTTTTTAGTTGGTACCTTCTTAAGAGAAATAGTCATATTTTGGAATTTTTTATTCTCAATTGGACTTAATATAGTATGTATTTATTTTAGCATTTGTTTTTTATAACAGAGTTAGCTATTTTTAGATCTAGTGCCATGTGAGATATGTGTGTGTATCAAGTCATGGTTTTTATTAAATTCAATTTTACAAATTAGAGGTTATATGGTTTTGGTTTTAGTATTAGAGGGTAGGATCTTGTGGCAAAAATTGCATGTAATGCAATCAATTATTTTTAGAGTATATGTCGTATTTGGTTTTATTACTATATTTATTTTTGTGCCTTAGCTTTGCATTTGTTATAAATTAGTAAAATTACTGTTATTTTCCACCTAGATTACTAATGATAATTGTAAAGCTTGCATATTGCTGAATTGTTGTTCATCAAGTATTGTGATTGTTGATCCATAATTTACTGTGTATTTACTCAATAAAATTCATTACGCTTATCTCGATTCTATTTGCCTATTGAGATGTTTTGTTGAGTGCTGAGGTATATTAAATAACTATTAGAGTTAAACCTCTTTATTTTTGTTTATCTCTCTTCCGTAGAGTTACTTCTATTTCTAATGGCCACTCTTCTTTTATGTTTCTATATTCTCTCTCTATTCAATATGGAAACTTTCTCTCTCCCTTAAGATTGTTTCTATTACTCTCTCTTTGTTCGTTATAGAAACATTCTTGTGTATACTTGTATATATAGATCATTTATGATCTTTGTTTAATAACACATACTTTTTTAACCATAATATGATATCAGAGCTATTTTTTTTTGAAAAATAATAATTTCATTATTGAAATTTTCTGAGTTATCTTTTGAAATAGGTTTTGAAAATCTTTAATTTCTTCATGAAATTTTAGACTCAAGATTTTCAACATCCTTTGCCTGGGTGTGTTCAAAAATTTGTTTGTAGGGATATTTTTCTAAAATCAGTTTAAGGCTTTCTCTTGCAACTTGTGCATCATTCCACCTTTTTCCTACTCGCGTGACCAACTTCTCTTGAAAAACAACTGGCTTTTTGGCATTTTTGGGCTTCCATTTGACTTTTTTTTGGTGAGTCTATTAATTTGTAATTTTGTGGCCTTCTTTTTGAGCATTTTCGACCTGTTTGTTTTGCACATCTTTTGTAAAGGGCGACGTCTAGGGTGCTTTAAACCCTCTATCTTTGATTTTCGTCCAACAATGTTTGTTTTCCCACCATTTTTACTATCAAACCAACACTTTCTTGTTTTTTCCAAAAAATTGTTAGGTTTCCCTGTGAAACTCTTAGATTATTTGTTGTTTTGATTTTTTTTTGGAGATTCTTGGTGGATTTTGCAAATCTCAACTGGGTCGGTCTACAATTTTTTTTTTTCCTGGGTGTGTTTTCCGTGCCTCAATTTTTTGAATTAATAGATTCAAAATCTAATTTCAGATTCTTTATGGTTTTTAAGTGCTCTCTTTTGGGCGTCCTTTCATTTTCTCTAGGTCTTCCATCAATCTGCCTTGAAGTTCGTGCCTTTTCAAATATTCACGTTTGTTTGCATAAAAATCATGTAATGGCATCTCTCTCCAAGCCTCTCTTAGAAGGCAGTCAATGATTCAACGGAAAGAACTGCAACACTTGGAAGCAGAGAATGATGACGATCTTCGAGTACCTTTGCCTTGAGGAACTTGTTTTGGGTACTGATACTCGTCTTACTACAGTCACTGCTACCATAGACCAATATTGCAGAACATATAGAGTGGATTCCCTTGCAAATTTTTTGTTGTTTTAAAGTTAAATTGACCATTAAGGGAGGATATTAGAGTTAAATCTCTCTATTTTTGTTTCTCTCTCTTCTGTAGATTTACTTCTATTTCTGATGGTCATTCTTCTATGTTTCCATATTCTCTCTCTATTCAATATGGAAACTTTCTCTTTCTTCAGAATGTTTCTATTTCTCTCTGTGTGTTCGTTCTAGAAACATTCTTGTGTATACTTGTATATATAGATCATTTATGATCTTTGTTTAATAACACATTTATTATTTTACCATAATAACAACTTCTACCAATTTTGCAAGCATTCTATTGGAGGTCTTTGCAATGTTGATATTATGGCTTTTTAGTGAGGCTTAATTTAGTTTATCAAAGCCATTGTGTTTTTATTTATTAGTTTATTCAATCTTATGTATACTTGTAGTGTTTAGAATCTACATTTAGTTGAACAATATAAGTTTGTATTCGTAGGGATTTAAGAACAACTTGAAGTGGGGGGTGAGATTTGGTTTAGAAACAAAAAGTGGAAAATTACATCTAGAAGTAGATTTGCTTGCGACTGTCAATGCAATCCAATAGAGATGAACCCCTTAAGTGGAAACTCCAGAAATTGGTAGACACAATTTGGGAATTGGAAACTTATGACTTCCAAAGTAACCCACTTTTATAGGGAGGGTGATGATGTGGCCCATGAGATGGCCAAGTTGGCATCGAAATCACTCATGTAAGAGTTTGCAATGGTCTATGACATAAGCGGTCGACATTGGAAAAGGTGGAGACATCCTTTTATGTTATGTTGGTACATATGGATAGTGTGCCAAATTAAGATAGTAAAGGAAAAGGTAATTACCATTCTATTTGGAGAATGTCATAGCGAGGAATGATTGATGACTGTTATAGAGGCTTTAAGAAAATCTAGGCTTGTGTGCATGAGAGATATTCTTATGTAGTTTAGCAGTTATTCCTCCTAAGTTTTGTATGAGACAAGTACTATAGAAGGTTATGTCATGTGGCCTCACAATAGATGGAGTAAATAATGACACAGTGGGGGGACCTCTCGATAAATGTGGCGAAGAAATAATAGTTATGGGAAGGGAATATCGAGAATAAGGGGAGGAGTTTCCCTTTTCGACATTACAACTTTGAGAAAGTGCTTTGTGTCTTTGTATGGGTGTATAGGTGAAAATAGAGCTGGCAATAATGGACAAACTGATGAGGTTGCTGGACCAAAGAGGACAAATGGCTTGCTTTAACAATAGGTTGAGGCACATTTTCACATCAAGTCATTGTTTGGTTTTGCATGCTGTCAGGATGGTTTTGGGGACAAAGTATAGTTGGGAAGATCATTGGTGTAGAGCTAACTTGATTGTATTAGCAATGTTTTTGGCATCTATGTTGGATGCAAGCTAGACAAATGATATGACAAAGAAGACATGCAAGAAGCTGATAGAATAGAGTCTTAAGTAGAATTGGACAATGTTTCGGAAAATATAGATGACAAGTTGAGCATCCCTTTCCCAAAAGTTTTCTACTTGATTTGTAGGTGTGGGTGTGAGGTGGCAAAATATGCTATTAGTCGCTACTTGGACCTATCAATCATCCCGCATTGGTGTCAAATGGTGGGTTACAACGTGTCTTTTTTGAATCTAATGCTAGGGTTGGAAGAAAAGAGGAATGGGTGGTTATAGAGGTATATCTAGGAAGAAGATCTAATGAGATTTGATAGAGAAGGCTTGTCCATGGAGATGGATGGTGAAGGTGTCAGGGGGTTTGACAACGAGATGACAAACAACCTCTATTTGATGAGGACTTGTTGGGGTTTTTTGAGTCGCTACAAAATCATGTAGGTTGTGGCCCGAGTTGCAAATTTAAGACTCTAACACTTCTTTGGCAAGTGACAAAAGAAATTATTACTTTGCTCATGGTTAGAAAGTAATGGGGTTGTGGGAATTATGCTAAAGTTTGATAGTAAGGCTCCATTTTGTGGCAGGAGCTTTTTTAGATATTGTGGGGTTATAGGGTATAGACGCAGGATGTCCTTTTTGTGAATGGAGTTATATAGTGGCAGTAATAGTAAAATGTGACAGAGAAAATGTAAGTGGTTTGGCTGATCGAGACTCCTAGTTGTTTGTTCTTTGGGGTGTTTTTGATGTTGTTAACCCCTTTTTTGTAAAGACATATTAAGACTGTAATATTTCATAATTCAATATAATATGTGCAACCTTTTGAGCTGCTTTTTGGCTATTATTAAAAAAGATCCTATGTCATAAAAGCAAGGTCATTAGGAGACAGTGGTACTTGGAGACTCTAAAGACTAGTACTAGTATAACTAATTTTCAAAAATAAGAGATAGGGGGACTTAAAGATGCCTTTTTAAAGTATAATTGAATTATCTCTAGAAAATACCACTTTGAAAACAAGACAAATGGAAACTTTGATAATAACTTTAAAATTGAACAAAAATGTAGTTAAGGTTGCTTATACTGCTGGCAATGCTCAGGAAAAGAAAAGCATGATTTGGTTTAGAAAATAAAATGGCAATGAGCAGGAAAAATAAAATGGACAACAAACATGTGTCCCGCATCTGTTCCATGTCTGAAGTCCTTTTTTTTCGCGAAACAGCATCAAGTGAACTTTTTAGGGGTTTTAGTTCCACATTTTAGCAATTTTTTACTTTTCTTATTTCTATGAGGACATGCCTCAGTTGCAGAGATGGCAAGAGATGGTTGGATTCTTCTTGCTGAAAGCTCAAATGTTTCGTTGAGTCTCCTGGGGATAGAGATGTGTCTCCACTTCAAGATGTGTTTCATGGGGTTGGAGGGTCTTCTGGTTATGTAGCATAAAAGAAAGATGGAAACAATCAATATTCAAATTATCAACATGCTGCTGCCAGTTTAACAGGTTTTAATGCATTTCCCATGTAAAGCTGTGGTTGCAAACTCTTGGAAAGTCTATATAAGTAAGAAAGCATGCATTTAATTTCACAACTACAAGTAATCTCCGTGTCTATGGTTACAGCAACATTAGATTGTCTCAATATGAAGATAGCAGAAATAAAATATCACTTCACATAACCAAAGGAAGATTGCCTGGAATGTTTTTTGCAGTAGATATTAAATTCCCGGAAGGCGATCTTTCCTGTCAGAATTGGTTATCTTAGTACTTGTTGGATAGATGCATTGATTGAGTTTTCCCAGGGTAAGATTCATATAAAATTTGATTGTATCATTCAACTTCCCCGCTTTTTATCAAAGGTGTAGGCTTTTACTCTGGATGATGTCACTGTTTGTCACTCTGAAATTCTGTGATTGAATTAATTGGTGAAGCAAGGGACAATCCCTGGAGTAGTATTTTGAAATTAACAGTTTTGCATGGTCACTCCTAGTTTATAGAAGGCAATATTGCTCATATATCAGCATCTTTCTCCACAATGTTCATTTGAGGCTTTTCAGAGGTGGAAAGCAACTTAAGATTCCTTTGTTGGCATGCTAGACGTTCTCATCTTATGTTCAATTAAATCAGTTTGCCACACTGTCTTATATTCCAATTGTTGGAAATTTATTCAGCTCTCCCCTCAGGATTCGTGACAAGGGCTTAACCTCCTCCTATTTACTATAAGTTGAGTTGTTGTATCAACATTGACAGCTTGGTCTTTTGGTGCAATGGCAACCCCACTCTAACAAGTGGTATCAGAGCCTGGTCACAGGTTCGGATCCTCAAACCCTCGGGTAATGCTGAGGGGGAGATTGTTGGAAATTTATTCAGCGCTCTCATCGAGATTTGTGACGAGGGCTTAACTGCCTTCTGTGTATATAAGTTGAGTGGTTGTATCGAGCATTGACAGATCGGTCTTTTGGTGCATCGACAACTCCACTCTAACACCAATATATTGGAATTGATTGGGAACATGGAAGTGTTAACATTTCACTTCCATGGAGCAGATTTGGCATTGTTATTAGGCAGTAAATGCATCACTTAGCATAAGGATTACTTTGAATAAATATTGATAGTGCAACTTGTTAAGAATATAACCAGAATAATTCTACAGGTCTGATAAGTACAGACTGTACCTTCTTAGCATGGTTGATATATCCTATGAATGGCAAGTAATACATATTATGCATTTCCTATATGAGCCAGTGATTCCAAATAGACATTCTTGTTTTATATTTAACTAAACTAATATGAAGTTTTGTTAATACTAAACAGAATTAATGAAGTTGCCGATTTAGGGATAATAATGTTTTAATGCTAAACTAAGGGTCATGTCCCTTGAGGGACATACCCTCTAGAAGGATATATCTACGGGTTGTGAATGTAGATTGGAATACACACAATTCATAGCAGTCTGATCTTCCAAGCATTCTCTTTCCCACGAATACATAGTAGAGATCTGTACATCACACAAGTTCGAGCATAGAGTATTGGATCTGCATTATACAAAGTGTTTGCTTTTTCAAACAATTCATAATATTCAGAATACAAAGATATCATTCTCAGCAATCTAAAGTTTGATTCAAAGTCTGATTTAAAGTCTGATCCAAAGTCTGGTCCAAAATTAAGAATTTGCGGAGACTTTACATGGTATCAGAGCAAGGTTATTAAATTCAGGGCTTTGCAGATTTAGTCATCAGACTTTACATATACTTAGTAATCTTCTCCTATCTTCTATGGCATATACAATCAGGCCCGAAGACAGGTTTGACGGGAAGGAACACTTTGAAGCCTGAAAATTCAGAATCTTAATGATTCTTGAAGAGAACAATGTAAAATAGTTCGTTGATGGAGCATCCAAACAGCCCCTAGTTGAACCTCACAAATCCATATGGACCAATGGAAATAGAAAAGCCATTCAAATCATCTTGGATGGAGTTAAAAATGATGTCGTACCTATGCTTACAAAACACCAAACTGCCTACAATATGATGAATGCGTTACGGAATGCATATGAAGTAAACAATGCAACTAGGGTCCTTGCACTGAAAAGACAACTGAATCACATCCAAATAAAGAAAGGAGAATCGATAAACTCTTATTTCCTAAGAGTTTCCAGCATTAGAGATGAATTATCAATCATAGGAACCATCATTAATGACACTGAACTTATGCTCATGGCCATAGATGGATTGCCCGAATCATGGGAAACATTCGCACAAGGAATAAGTGCTAGAGATCAGCTTCCGGACTTTAACAGACTCAAGAATGATTGTCTTCAGGAAGAGTCAAGAATACTAAAGAGAGGAGGAAAATCAAGAGTAGAAGATGAAGAACTTCACGTCCTTAATGCAAACTCTTATAAAGGCAAGAAAAAGCCCTTCAAGAAGAAAAGGGGAAATCAGAAGAATGGGAAGTCCAAGAAAGATCTATCTAAAATAAAGTGTTTCAAATGTGAAAAATTTGGACACTATAGATCTAATTGTTTGGAAAATTCCAAACAATAGGCAAATTGTACAAATGTCATTAGAGAAGAAGATACTTATGATCTTGAGAACCGTGTTTTGTATTCCTCTCTATCAAATGAAATCTCAAATAAGGCATGGGTAATTGATAGTGGATCTTCTAGACATATAACAGGATACAAAGAAACTCTAGATTCCTTATCAGAAAAAGTTAATGGTGAAGTTACTATTGGTGATAACTCTGTACACTCAGTTGAAGGAATTGGTAGCTGCACTTTGAAACTAAAAATAGGAAATACTCTTCTTCTTAAAGATGTACACTATGTACCAAGGATTAAAAGAAACCTAATCTCAATTACAGCATTAGAAGATGATGGACACAATGTTGCATTCGTGGATGGCAAAGTATTAACTTGGACTAAGAACTCTTCCATCAAGAAAGCTAAATTAATTGGTCAAAGAAAGGGATATTTGTAGGAACTGAATATAGAACCTAGTAGATCCATCCAAGCCCTAGTTCACGAAGCTGAAGATTCAAATGAAATATGGCACAGAAGATTAGGGCATTTAAACTTTAAAACCTCATCAACGATGGAAAAGATGGTTACCGGATTACCTAAATTAAATAAAGATCACCCTAGTATTTGTAAAAGGTGTGCTCTGGGTAAAAGTACTAGAAGTCCCTTTCATGATAGTGCTAGGAAAACAAATAATTTACTAGAGTTAATTCATTCAGATTTATGTGGACCTATGTCTGTTCCCTCTCTTGGAGGATTCTGAAATTATCTTGTTCATAGATGACTTCTCTAGGAAAACATGGATTTATTTTTTAAAATGCAAAGAATTAGAAGAAATCCTACAAAGATTTAAAGAATTCAAAGCATTCACTGAAAATTTTTCAGGACATAAAATTAAAACCCTTAGAACAGATAATGGAGGAGAATATAGCTCAGACTTATTTAAAAGGTTTTGTAAAGAATTTGGGATCAAGAGGGAGTACACTGTTCCTTGTAACCCAGAACAAAACAGGGTAGCTGAAAGAAAGAATAGGACAATTATAGAAGCTTCTAGGGCTATGATTTTTGACCAAAATCTAGAATACTATCTTTGGGTAGAAGCCTCTTGTACTGCTGTAAATATTCAAAATAGAAGCCCTCACTCCTATCTTAGAGATAAAACCCCTAAAGAAGTATTTACTAAAGTAAAACCTAATATGAGTCATCTCAGAATTTTTGGATGTCCTGTATACATTCATGTTCCAAAAGAAAAGAGAACCAAATTAGAACCATCTGGGAGGAAATGAATCTTTGTAGGGTATAGTGAAACTTCTAAAGCATATAGAATTTTCATACCTGGATATAAAATTATTGAATTTAGCAGAGATGTAATCTTTGAGGAAGATCTTGCATTCAAAAGAGCCATAAGTTCTAATGAACCTTCTCCTTTATCAAATTTTGAAAGAGTTAGTGAATCTAAATCCCAGAGGGAGAACTTAGAAGAGGGAGAACTTAGAAGAGGTCGAAGATGAAAACATAAACCTTGAGGAAAGTTCAAAGAAAAGACCACTTTGGGTTATAAAAATAGTTGAAGTAGCTTAAGACTTTGCTGCACCCTCAGGATTTGTCAGAGAAAGTAAAAGACCTAAAAGATTCTCTAGTCATACTGCAAATATGATTGATTTATCCAAAATAGAGCCAACCAATCCTTCTGATGCTATTAAACATCCAGCCTGGAAGGAAGCTATGATAGAAGAATACCAATCACTTATGAAAAATGATGTTTGGGAAATAGTTCCAAGACCAAAAGAAAAATTTGTTGTTTCTTCCAAATGGATATTCAAAATAAAGCATGCTACTAATGGGAGTATTGAGAAATATAAAGCTAGATTTGTAGTTAGAAGTTTTTCTTAGAAAGAAGGGATTGATTTTGAAGAAACCTTTGCTCCTTTTGCCAAATATACTTCCGTACGAGCGGTCTTAGCAATTGTCGCATCTAAGGGATGGATGGTACATCAGATGGATGTAAAGACAACATTTCTAAATGAAAAGATTTCAGAAGAACTCTATTTGGAGCAACCAGAAGGATTTGAAACCCATGATCCTAACACTTTTGTTTGCAGGCTCAAGAAAGCTCTCTATGGGCTTAAACAGGTTTCCAGGGCCTAGTATGAAAGGATTGATAAATATCTCACTGGCTTAGGATTCTCTAAGAATGAAGCTGATCCAAACTTATATTATAAAAGAGATAAAGATGATATGGTAATACTGATATTGTATGTTGATGATTTATTAATCACAGGTGATGATCATCTTATAGATCAGTGTAAGAAAGATCTAACTAGAGAATTTGAGATGAAGGACTTGGGGCTTCTCCATCACTTCCTAGGATTGGAAGTATGACAAAATTCTAATAGTATCATATTGAATCAAGGAAAGTACACTTCAGATATCTTGAAGAAATTTGGAATGTGGAATTGCAAGTCTATGTCTTCTCCAATGGAGACCAATTTGCATAAACTTAAAGAAGCAGTTGCAGAATCACCTCCAATAGATTCTACTCTCTACAGACAGATGATTGGGTCCCTTATGTACCTAGTAAATACAAGACCTGATATTTGCTATGCTGTTCATGCTTTAAGTCAGTTTATGTGTGAACGTAAGGAGATTCACCTAGTTGCTGTTAAACACATTATGAGATACTTACAAGGCGCTCTTAATTATGAACTCAAATATGAGAAAGTTGCTTTAGATTTGCATGGGTTCACCAATTGGGATTGGGGTGGAAGTGTTAAAGATAGGAAAAACACTTTAGGATGCTGTTCAGTTTAGGATCAGCTATGATTTCATGGATATGCAGAAAGCAGTCTTCAGTAGCTCAGAGCTCCACAGAAGCAGAATACATTGCGACAGTGATGGCCTCTCAAGAAGCGGTATGACTGAGGGAGTTACTTGTGGGATTATTTGGGCAAGCCATGAATCCTATGATTATTCATTTTGATAATCAGAGTTCCATCAAGCTTTCGGTGAATCCAGTTTTCCATGACAGATCCAAGCATATTGAAATTCCTTACCATTATGTGAGAGATATGGTAGATAGGAATTCTGTAAAATTGGAATACATTTGTACTACAGATCAGACAACAGACATACTCACCAAACCTCTATCTAGAGTAAAGATAGAACATTTCAAGAGGAGACTTGGTATGGTTGAGTTGTAATCCATTTGTACTCTTTTGATTATTAATAAAATAATTTTATTTTTGTTAGGCTATTGACTGTTATGGGCTCCACCATGTGTAATCATTATTTAAGAGGTGACGATCTTTGAAGTAATGAATACTTGTGTAAAAGGCATTATGAGAGATGACGATCTCTTAGATAATGTACTAAACAGTAGATTTTACTGTAAGATCCAGAGGAGTTTTAGATCGTCTTGTGACATTGACATTGCTATGTTCATGGGTTACAAATTGGATAAAGGGAGAATCTTAGAATTCTCCGGGTTTATCCTGTATTCTAGTAGATCTTAAACTCAGGATCTTGTTGTGATTTAGAAATACCAGTCTCTATGAGTCACAACATGTGTCTTATCACTAGTAGCAGTGATTTGTCATAGCACAAGTTTAGTAATATGACGTTGTATCATGTGTTCTATGATACCACATACTAAGAAGAGATAGACAAATATAGAGTATTTATTCTTGCTTAAACACCTGTATTGATGTTGCTAGATATGATATCTCTCTGTAGGATTATCAGGTTAAGAGGGAGTGTTAAGAATATAACCTAAATAATTCTACAGGTCTGATAAGTACAGATTGTACCTTCTTAGCATGGTTGATATATCCTATGAATGGCAAGTAATACATATTATGCATTTCCTATATGAGCTGGCGATTCCAAATAGACATTCTTGTTTTATATTTAACTAAACCAATTATAAGTTTTGTTAATACTAAACAAAATTAATGAAGTCGCCGATTTAGGGATAATAATGTTTTAATGCTAAACTAAGGGTCATGTCCCTTGAGGGACATACCCTCTAGAAGGATATATCTACGGGTTTTGAATGTAGATTGGAAGACACAATTCACAGCAGTCTGATCTTCCAAGCATTCTCCTTCCCAGGAATACATAGCAGAGATCTGTACATGACACAAGTTCAAGCATAGAGTACTGGATCTGCATTATTCAAAGTGTTTGCTTTTTCAAACAATTCATAATATTCAGAATACAAAGATATCATTCTGAGCAATCTAAAGTTTGATTCAAAGTGTGATTTAAAGTCTGATCCAAAGTCTGATCCAAAGCCTGGTCCAAAAATTAAGAATTTGCAGGAACTTTACACAACTCTGGGTAAAACATTCACTTGACTTACTTTGAAGGAGCAGATGCAGAGCATTGCAACTGATGCTGATTCTCAAGGCAGTAAGGGAAACTCAAAATGAACTTCTAGATGACTCAAATTCAAGATTGATACATGTTGGGCATTAGTTTTAATGGTGAGACCCATGGTGAGATGAGAAGCACTGAAGTCATGTATGATATAACATTGAAAGATAGATAATTCTAGAATCTTGTTTCAAAATGATGGCCTAATTGATACTGTAAGAAGAATAGGTATGTCTTTTGTTGGACTCAAATTATTTGCTTAACATTCCATGAAAAGCCCAAGCTTTAATTCTGTTTTAATTACCATAGACTTCTATCAAGGCTGTGCAATTTTCTATTCAGGATATACAAGTTCAGTGACATCTATCTTATTATCTTTGAGTTCTTGCTTTCCAAGATTTCTTTTCCTTCAAGTTTGAATATGTTATGTCTGATCCAAACTTTTACTTGTTGCTATAGATTGGGCTGAAAGTAAATTGGTTGAAATGGATGGGTCTTCAAGTGATGGCAGCGAATCTACTTTAGTTTGTGTCTGTTGTGGCAAGCCTGCTCGCCTTCAGTAAGTGCATGTTATAAATATATTTAGGACTGTAAATTGTTTTGTTTTGCATCTTCTAATGTAAGCTTGTAGTCATAATATTTATGTCATTTTGAAATATTTTTGCATTGTTATATCAATTGAAACTTGAATTTCATTTTGGTTTGATGCATCTTGGTTTTTATTTTACCTGATGTCATCCTTGATTGTGATTAGTCCAAAGAGGAATTTGGATCCCTGAATTTTGCCAGAATTATAATTTATCCCATTAAGGGCAACACAAAATGGAACAGCATGTAACTATAGAACCTTTCTTCAAACTATCAGGAGAAACTCCCTTGTAACAAAAACTAAAACTATGATCTCAGAACAATTGATTTACAATATGCAATACAAACAAACTTGAAACAAACATGTCTTTTGGTTCTTGGGCAAGGGCAGAATGCTCATCCATAGTACTTTTGGATGAGATTTTTATATCCCTTTTACTGAATTTTGAGAGCTAATATCTATAACAGCTAAGAAACACTTTAGTCATGAGCTAAAAGTAGAGATTAGAAAGCACGAGTCAGCACAAAAATTTGGATTGAAAAGATCAAACATGTTTCAACAAACCAATTAGCTGCTATCACATTCAATGCTACAATAAATTCATCAATTAAACTTGCGATACGAAGTGTGCACTTTTCAAGGAAGACTATTTCACAAACCAACAATCATAAATTACAGAAGACAGCTGGAACAATAATCTTGGCAACAAACATGCATAAAATATTACCATTCGGTTCAATGTAAGTGACAACAGAACTTTATTATAGGTGTTTATTAGTTTACAATAATTTTGAATGCAATTTATTCAAGGCAAATAAAAGACATAGCAAAGCACATTAAAATGGTTTGCTTGCATACAAAGCAAGCCTTGGAAACAAAGTTATATTAAAGGCAAATTTTCGAAAATTGGAAATCTTGAAATAAGATGTCTTTGAATGTATTGTCTAGAAATTCATTAAAAAATAGTTTTCTTCCTAAAATAACAATGAGTAAATATTGTTGTGGCTAAAATAGCAACTCTGTTTTCAATTGTTTTGTTAGTATGAAATTGATTCAAGACAGTTCATTCTGACCATAACAAATTGAACTCTTATCACAAATGAAACCTAACAATAACGAATTTAACACAGAGTGAGAGAGCAACAATTGAATGAGGGGTGAATGGGAAAGTTTCTTTTACTTGAATATGAAGGAACATAAATTTGACTCTTCCAAATGGCAAGCATGTTCAAATATATATACATATAGATGGTAGGTATTAATATGGTTAATATACATGCTCATTGACAATGAGAGTAATGTGTTGACTGGTGAAATATGCCTTCTTAAATATTTTCTGGCAGTTCTTGAAAAATGAATTTCTATTGTGTTTCTGAATCCTGATTGCCTGGTTTTTTGTTTTCTTTTCCAATTTGCAAATTAAAATAAAAAGTTTGCTGAAACTGTTTGTCTTCTTTTAATTGATGAAAGGCTGAAGGTGCAAAGTTTATATTAATTCTATAACAGACGTACATATTAATTTCAGAGAGGTTGAGGATGGCTCCAGGTCTTCTGCCAGTTATACCAAAATGGGCAAAATCAACAAAATTGCCCTGTTTTTCTGACTACCTACCCTTTACATATATATTTACTGATCTATTTGCTGTATGAGATGCTAAGTCCTAGATTAATAATGCCAGAGTGTCATGGGAAACAAAACTGCACCTATAAGCCTTCATTGAGTATAGCTATGACTATAATCTATTCTATTAACAAATTAACACTTTTATAGCTATATACCATATACAAGAGAAGAAAGCTATTACTGCACTGCTACGGCTTTGCCTTTGTCACCTCGAGGAAATGCAGTTGGTCGCTTGGCACTTTGATTGTATATTTGTGAATCTAATCCACCCTCTTCATCCTGTTTTAGTCTCAAGAGCTTCATAAGACACTCTGACAATCAATTTCCTTGCTTCAAAATTCAATCTTCTATAGCTACCGCTGGTAATTTAGGCACCATTTACCCATCCTTCTTTATCACAAACAAGTCTTTAGGGTATGGATTTGTCAAATCGTCATTAATATTATCCATTTTCCTGTGCAGATCCTCCAAGATTTCTTCCTTAAAGCCCTTCCTGCTAAACATTGCGACAGACTCTTTTGTTTCTTCCATATGCAGTGTTATTGCAATAAGAACTGTTCAGTGATCCGTTCTTGGACTCTCAAAAGATTGTCATTCTGCAATGCCTGAAAAGCTGACAGGGTTTTCATCGTCTAGGAAAACTGTGGGGCGAAGCTCTGTACAAGGGTTTCTGCAGGTTGACAATGATAGAAAGAATCTCTTTTTCATCTTTTTAATAAATTTTAATGCTTTTACCAGCAAATGCTATAAGTAATTTAAAATTATATTAAATTTGAATATTCATCCCTTTTCCTTTTGAATGGGTTAGTGATCTTTTATTTGAATATTCACTAGTTTCAGTTTATGTTTTTCATTTTATTTTTGGCCCCATTTAATAATAGTAAATTGCCATTATTTGAACATTAACTTAAGGTGCTTTCTGGAACTTAATTACTATTTTTATTATTCCCCTGCAAATCCCCCCTTCAGCTTATATGGAATAGAAATAGGCTTTGGTTCATCCAATTTGAATCCGTTTGAAGAATGGAACATTACAATTGGTGAAATATGATATTATGAGATTTCAAACCATAGATGAAAAAATGGCCATTAACTTGTAGAAATTGCGAGTATTCATGAGTCAAAACTTGCAGCGAGTCGCTCAAAAAGTTGGCCTCAATTTTTTCCAAGACCTACAGTAGTTTCCTGCATAAAACTCGTCAAAATGTGTGATTTGTTTCCTTGTAACCTGGCAAAAACCTCATCCAAATAACAAATAAAAATGAAACCCTGATGAAAGAAGTCATTACGAAGTGATTTCCAGTCATTTTTGCAGAGTTGACGAATACTGGGAGGGTGGTGAATCAATATTAGAAACATTTAAAAACATGAAACTGTTAAGCATGAACGCTGATGGTATTCCTATGGGGGAATATCCTAGCATTGTTGGTGACATGATTCAGAGGTTGTGTGTTGCATTCATGACAGGGTTTGTCATTGATGTCAACATACTGGTTATTCTGTGAAGACTAGCAATACAATATACAGAGTTTGGATTTGTGAGGTTCGAGGAATACAAATGAGCTTATGCAGACTTGAGATAATGCTCTACATAGTGTCCAGATGCTATAATTAAGAGCACGTATGGATATATGAAGACTGGACAAAGATATGATGGATTTAGTGAAGGCAGCATTTAGACAGTTTCTGTGTAGTGGTTATTATTGTTTGGGTTGTATCTCCAATAGAGATGGAATTGGGTCATGCGGACTTGGACAGAGGTAGAAGACATGATGAAGATGCTACGGTCAAACACGATGAGCATCGAGTTAAGAGTTATGAAGACTGTGAGTTGACAATTGTGTGTAATTGTGAAATGATGTAATGTAACGTGTAAATGTAATATCTTAAGTTAGTCCTATATTATTATTGTAAATTGAGAAAGCCTTAAGGGGGACTCAATAATTTGTTTTAGGACTTGGTATAAAGGAAAGATGTTTTCCTTGTGGTAGAGTTTGCATTGTGTAATGCGAGTATGCGAACTTTTATGTGAGATCCAGTGAACGTGATAACGAATATCTTTTGATCAAAGAAGTGTTTGGTGTAGCGAGGCATAGTGAGCCGACAAAGAACTGTATTTGGCAAAGAAGTTGCCATTGGACAGTGTTGGTGTACCATTGTATTATTCAGTGAGGATAGTACTGAAGCTGTTTGGACAGTGGTTCCATTCGTCTTCCTTAACAACTCTTAACAGGGTTGGCACAACTCCTAAAAAGGACTGATATGTATTGAATGTATTTAATTGACTCTCAACAAGGTCTATCCTCTAACAAGGAATTTTTTATATCATTTTGTGGGTGCCATCCCCACTAGGGTTTTCCCTCTAACCAAGGGTTTCCCTAGTTAACATATCTGGCATTATTGTGTATGGTTGTTGCATCTGCTTTTAAAATGTTTTGAAATTAATAAGGATATTGAGAGTTTTTTTAGTTGTGTAATTGATTCACCCCCCCTCTTAGTTATCTTGGTGGGCTTCACTTTCGAACAATTGTTATTAGAACATTAGGTCCTTGAAGGAAAAACTTAACAACTTAAGGAGATCTATGGCGCAGTTCAGGAAAGAAAGTCTGAAGTTTGATGGAGTTAAGTATGACAGTTGGAAGGAAAAGATGAAGGCACATTCGCTATGCATGGGTCCAGATTATTGGTTGATTACTAAGAGTAAGAAGGATGTGATTGACGAAAAGGATCTTGAAACTTGTGATGAAGCTCAGAGAGATGTATTCATGCTAAATATGCTTGCTAGAGAAGCACTCTTATCAGCTCTTCCAAAAACTGAATTCACTAAGGTAAAAACTTTAAGATAAGCTCATGAAATTTGGATTTCTTTGCAAGTTACATTTGAAGATGATGATCACGCTTAGAGGGTTAGACTACAAAATTGAATATTACTATACCAAGATGCTAAAATGATGGAAGATGAATCTGGAAGAAGTTATTTTGGTAGAATAGTAGAAATTGTTGCAAGAAATAAGACTTGTGGAGGATCTAAATTTGAAGATGAGGTTAGATGGAAGATATTGAAGACTTCTACACTTGCATGCAGATAGACAACACAAATGATTGAACAAGTTATTCCCTTATCACCAAAATTTAAAAGAGAGAAAATTACAGTTAGCAGAAATGTGGATGAGATAGAGTGGAGAATTGCCTAATGTTGAAATTGCATTTAGTGCATTGAGTATTCAACCTATGTTGACAAGGAGTGCAAGTACAAGTGGAGATCATCCTAGCAGTACCTGAACAAAAATTGAAGAAGAAAAGAAGATTGAGGAAGGACTTGTCCTGCTTATGAAGAGAGAACCAAAGGTAACAAAATCTTTAAATGTTGTATCTCTGTAAATATTAGAATGTTCAGCATGGACTAGCTGGAGTACTCTGTATGCCCACCATGATTCACCATTCTTAAATGGTGTCCTATGTTGCTTCCCTGCTTGGCAAGCTCCGCAAACGCGATGGTTCTGGGTCTGAATATTAGGTAGGCCATGGACTAAATTATCTTGAGCAAGTTGTGCTAGATATTGAATGTTCAGATGACCATATCGCTGATGCCAGAGACTACTGAGAGTGGATGATTCGGCGATGAAGGCATGCTCAAGGAAATCGCCTGAATCTACAAGCCTATAAATACCATGATCCTCAAGACCGAAAGCAAGGGTAGTGCGGGAAACACGATCAATAATCGAACACTTATTTCCACTGAAAACGACATCCAACTAAGGAGAGTGCTTCATAATCTGACTAACAGATAGAAGATTATGTTTCATGCCAGGAACATAACATACATTAAAAAGAAACATGAAGGTTATTTTAATACCCCCCCTTAATGCTCAATCTATTTACTACACCAATAGATCCCCTGAATTTAACAAACTTGTCAGGACCAAGGGGTTTAGTGAAAATATCTGCTAATTGCTCTGAGGTAGGAACATAGCGTAACTGAATAGATCCATCTTCTACTAATTGTCGGATGTAATGGCAATGAAGCTCTATGTGCTTGGTTCGTTCATGAAACACTGGGTTCTTGGCAAGTTTGAGTACGCCCTGATTGTCTGAAAACAAAGAAGTCGAAACATGGTGTGTAAGGAATGTGTGATGGCAAAACAAAAGAAAAACTCATTCCAAGCAAAAAATTTACATCTATGAAGTTGGAGATCACATGCATAGATTTGGGTGGTCCTACTAAGGCAAAAGCATTCTATGGTGAAAGGTATTTTTATGATTCTTGTTGATGATTTCACTAGAATGATTTGGGTAGCATTTCTTATAGAGAAATCTGAAGCTTTTGAGAAATTTAAGATATTTAAGAGTAGAGTTGAAAATGAATCTGGTTTGAAGATTAAATGTTTGAGATCTGTATGAGGTGGAGAGTTTACTTCAAATGAGTTTAACAGTTTTTGTGAAAAAAATTAAATTAAAAGACACCTTTCAGCCCCTAAGACACTTGATCAAAATGGGATAATAGAAAGGAGGAATGAAACAGTGACAGAGGCAACAAGAGCAATGATGCTTGAGAACAATGTATCTAAGATCTTTTGGAGAGAAGCAATAAATACAGTAGTGTACACTATGAATAGAGTACAAATCAGACAAAGCATTGGTAAGACACCTTATGAAGTTTGGTTTGGACATACACTCTTAGTTAAGTATTTCAGAATCTTTGGAAGTAAATGTTACATTAAGAGAGATGATGATGTTGGAAAGTTTGATTCAAGGAGTGATGAAGGTATGTTTCTTGGGTATTCATTGAAAAGTAAAACATATCGATGTTTTAATTAGAGAACTAAGACTATTGTTGAGAGCGCAAGTGTGAGAGTTGATGAGAAGTTTAGAATTCAGGAAATAATACTTGATTACAATTCTGATGAAGAGACTAATCCAAGGCCTAATAAAGAACATGTCAATAAGGAATTATTTTATGAGTCTGACATTGATATGCATAATGAAATTCAGAGGGAAGCACAAAGAGAAGAACAAAGAGAAGAACCAAGATTCGAACCTAGAGTTGAATAGCGACACCTAACAAAAATTTAATAAAGAATAACCGTGCTGATCAAATTTTTGGAAGCAAAGATAGAGGAGTTATGACAAGAAACAAGGTACAAGAAGAACTATGTTTGATTTCTCAAATTGAATCTAAAAATGTTGATGAAGTTAGTAAAGATGATTTTTGGATTAAAGCTATGAAAGAAGAACTAGAGTAGATTGAAAAGAACAATACATGGGAATTATTTCCTAGACCTTAGGATAAGATATTATTGGAACTAGGTATTTAGAAACAAAATGAATGAACAAGGTGAAGTTGTGAGAAACAAAGCAAGACTGGTATGTAAAGGTTATTCGCAATAAGAAAGGATTGATTTTGAGGAAACATTTGCACCTATTGCTAGAATAGAGGCAGCAAGAATGTTTTTGGCATATGCAGCTAACAAAAATTTCAAAGTGTATTAGATGGATGTCAAATAAGCTTTTCTAAATGGTGAACTAGAAGAAGAGGTATACATTGAGCAGCCTGATGGTTTTCCTTTGACAGAGCAAGGAGATATGTTTTGTAAATGGAAGAAAGCATTGTATGGATTGAAACAAGCACCTAGATCCTGGAATGTCAAATTGGATAAGTATTTGATAAGATTGAGATTTGCAAAAGGTAATTCTGATAGTAATTTGTATTTGAAGGAGATTGACAATGGCTTACTGATTGTTGGGGTATTTTTGGATGACATAATCTTTGGAGGTGATGATGAAGCAAGTGAAGCATTTGTAGTAGAGATGAAGGAGTTTGAGATGAGTATAATTGGTGAGATGAAGTATTTCTTGGGATTGTAGATTGTTCATAACAAAGTTGGTATCTTCATATCACAAGCTAAGTATCTTAAGGACTTGTTGAAAATATTTGGTTTGGAAAGTTGTAAACTTGTTGGAACACCTATGGTAACTGGCCACAAATTGTCTAGCAAAGATGAAACCTCTACTGTTGAACAGAGAAAGTACAGATCTATGATTGGAGGATTGTAATACTTAACACACACTAAACTTGATATATCTAATGCAGTTGGAATTGTGGCAAGATTTCAAGCTGATCCTAAAGAGTCATAATATGTAGCAGCAAAGATAATTTTCAAATATTTGAAGGGTAAACCTGATTTTGGATTATGTATGATAGATCAAATGGTTTTACTTTATGTGCGTACACTGATGTGGATTGGGCAAGAACTGTAGATGACAAGTGGAGCATTTTTCTTGGGGGAAAGATTGATTTCTTGTCTAAGCAAGAAACAAGATTGTATTTCACATAGTACAATAGAGTATGTAGCAGCAACAAATAGTTGTAATTAGATAACTTGGATGAAACCAATGCTGAAAGATATTGGGATTAAGTTTACAGAGCCTATTATCATACATTGTGATAACAAAAGTACAGTCAGTATGTCAAAGAATCTAGTTTTACATTAAAAAACAAAGCATATATCTACTAAGTATCACTTTTTGAGAGAGAAGGTTGTAGAGAAAGAAATCAAACTGGAGTATATTAGCACAAAGGAGCAGATAGTAGAGATATTTACAAAACCTTTTCCAAAGGATATATTATGAGTACTTGAGAGGTATGCTTGGGGTTATGCCACAACCTACTTTTTAGTTGTTGATGTAGAGATTGTCCAGTGGTAACATAGCACTATTTCTTTTATCTAGACTGGATGCTTGATGCTTCCTCTATGGGGGAGTATCTGTGTCTGAGCTGAGTCATTAAGGACTCTTGGTATTGATATTTAACAATGTCTTTGGACACTTGAGCTTATTGCAGATCTTATGAAGAGAACAAACATAATTATTCCTTTGTCATTGATGTCAATGGGGGAGAGTAACACATGAAAAACATTTTTGTATATTATTGATTGATATCAACAGAGGAGAGATCCACATAAAATATCCTTGTATAATGATGTCAACGAGGGAAGAATGTCCTTTGGGGGAGAGTTGTTCCTGAAGGAGAAATTTGATTGATGAAGAGGATTTGAAGATTTGAATGATGAAGAGGTTTTGAAAAGATGCTGACGTATGGGGAAGATTAACACCTTCCTTGTGCATGATGGTTATAGTATAGTGGACATTTATGGACAACACGAATGGGGGAGCAGGTGCAACAGAGACATTCAGTATTCATGGAACTTAAATGTTTTTCATCTATGTTGCCATCAATGCCAAAAGGGGAGATTGTTAAGCATGAATGCTGATGGTATTCCTATGGGGGAGTATCCTAGCATTTGTGGTGACATGATTCAGAGGTTGTGTGTTACATTCACGACAAAGTTTGTCATTGATGTCAACATATTGGTTATTCCGTGAAGGTTGGCAGTACAATAGACAAAGTTTGGATTCGCGAGGTTCAAGGAATGCAAATGAGCTTATGCAGATTTGGGATAATGTTCTAAAGAGTGTCCAGATGCTATTGTTAAGAGTGCGTATTGATATATGAAGCTTGGATAGAGATATGATGGATTTAGTGAAGGCATTGGTAGACAGATTTTCTGTGTAATGGTTATTGTTGTTTGGATTGTATCTCCTAACAGAGATGGAATTTGACATAGGAGCATCTTGGGTTAATGAGCAATCTTGCATAAATAAAAAATATTCCTTGTTTTTTGTTCCAGTTTGTTGTTCGCGAAGTAGCTGTTGCTGCCTTTGGTTTTAGGTTGAGCGCAGTTTATATCATGTCGAGGACCTATCTTAGATCCTTGTCCTAAGTGCGCACATTCTGATGTTTCATATTCTTCGAGTTTTGTGTCTTTCTTTGCTGTCTCTGTTTCATGTAGTTTTCATCCAGCGAGGTATGCTGTTTTTGTTGGCATGGTTTTCATTGACGACGTGGCGTCTTGTGTAATTGGGGGCCGACTCCTAACTCCCGTGTGGACCTATTCTTAAGTGTATGTGATCTAATGTTGTCCTTTGCTTGGGTTTTGGTTTACTTTTCCAAGAATGGACCTATAATGTAATTAAATGCTTGACTAGCCAACTTGTGGCTTAGCTGGCTATATAAGAAGCTTGGTTAGATGTAGGAGATCATGAATTTTGGATTGAGAGATAGGAGATGCAAGCATGGACTCTTGTTTTGTAATTCATCTTTGTATAAGGCCGCAACCTGGAAGGCCTCCCAGGTGGGATGTTGCTCTCTTTATATGTGAAGTGAAATAATTAGAGCTATGAAAGATCTTTGGTTTCTTGTTCTGTATTTGGTTAAGCTTCCATGTCTTACTTTGAGCAAGGAGGTTGTTATTAGGTCTAAGTTGGTTTATTCCACCTTACTCCTACCCTTTCATCCTCCCTTGTGTTAGAATTGGGTCATGCTGTCTTGGGCAGAGGTAGAAGACATGATGAAGATGCTATGGTCAAACGCGTTCATCCAGATGAACATCAAGTGAAGAGTTATAAAGATTGTGAGTCGATAGTTGTGTGTAATTGTGAAATGATGTAATGTAACGTGTAAATGTAATATTTTTAAGCTAGTCTTATATTATTATTGTAAATTGAGAAAGCCTCAAGGTCGACTCAATAATTTGTTTTAGGACTTGGGCAGAGGTAGAAGACTTGATGAAGACGCTATGGTCAAACACGCACATCCAAATGAGCATTGAGTGAAGAGTTATAAAGACTGTGAGCCAACAGTTGTGTAATTGTGAAATGATGTAATGTAATGTGTAAATGTAATATCTTAAGTTAGTCGTATATTATTATTGTAAATTGAGAAAGCCTCAAGGTTGACTCAATAATTTGTTTTAGGACTTGGTATAAAGGAAATATGTTTTCATTGTAGTAGAGTGCATTGTGCGGATATTTGTGTAATGCAAGTATGTGAACTTGTATGTGAGATCTAGTGAACCTAATAACAAATATCTTGTGATTAGAAAAGTGCTTGGTGTAGTGAGGCACAATGAGCTGACAAAGAACTGTATTTGGCAAAGAAGTTGTTGTTGGATAGTGTTGTGTACCATTGTATTATTTAGTGAGGATAGTACTGAAGCTGTTTGGACAGTGGGTCCATCTGTCTTCCTTAACAACTCTTAACAGGGTTGGAATCTCCTAAAAGGGATTCAAAGTTTTCTAACATGGACTGATATGTATTGAATGTATTTCATTGACTAACAAAGTCCATCCTCTATCAGGGAACTTTTTATTAGTACATCATTTTGTGGGTACCATCCCCACTAGGGTTTTCCTTGGTTAACATATTTGTTGTTATTGTGTATGGTAATCTTTCTATGGTTGTTGCATCTAATGTTTACATGTCTTGGAATAATAAGGATATTGAGAGTTGTTTTAATTGCATAACACAAATTACACAGCACCTCTTCCATTACGCTAACCAGTCTGAAATGATTTTTGCAGCATTCAGGAAGACAAACATCAATTTTATGATACAGACATCAAACTGAAACTCTGTAGGCTCAATTTCATGCACAGCTTAAATACATGCTGGATTCTGCTATATATATCCAACTCTCATCTGACTCTGAATGACATAGCCTCCTTATATACTTGACCGGAAAACTATCCTGCTTCCTTTCTTGACTGCCTTAAAAAAACACTGAAACAAATGAATGGCTTGAGTATATATTATTTACTTTAGAATAGTCTTTAATTTACTTCAGAATAGTCTTTAATGCAGAAATGCTTACAAGAATCTGCAGCTGCCTCATACACCTTCAATTCTCTTGGAAAACTGTCAGACCATAATTAATTTTGAAAATGCCCAGCACTTTCTCAAACAACCAGCCTATAAAAATGAATTGCTCAATATTTGTATCATCACTTGAACAAGAATCCGATTCATGGATTCATCTATTTTCGGTATTTAACCTCAACATTTATTTCATCAGATGAACATCAACCTTTGAGATCAATGACAAAAATATTCAACAATTTTGATGCATGGTTTACAAATTGGAAGCACAGCTTAGGGCACACAGGAGGCAACAGGTTGCTTTTATTTAAACTAAGTTACTGGTTCGGGTTTGGATATGAGAACTAGGTATGTGGATACGTGATTTTTTCCATTATGGTACATATGGCTATGTGTGTTTATATATATATACACAAAAAAAAGAGAAATAAGAAGAATTATAAAAGTAAATCATTCGATAGTATGAATCTATGATGCTTGATCATTGATCAATGTCAAACCAAAATTGATGTATGAATATTTATATTGATTGTGACCACCATAATTACCAATGTACTCTCAATATTATAAGTAAAACTAATTAAATGGTTAATAGTAATAATGATTATTAATTTTTTTTTATTACTAATGCTAATTTTACATTAATCAATGTAATATAATATAGTATAAATAATCAATTATTAAAAATAATTAATTAACATATTACTAAATTCATATTGACATTTATCAATATATACTAATCAAAGTATCTAATAATATTAATGATATAATATAGTTCTCATTAACAAGTGGATATTAAACCTTTTAGAATATTATAATGTTCCTTTAATGGTGATTTTAGTTAGTCTTTAGTTTATTAGGTAGTTTCTATTTTTGTCTTTAGTTCATGATTGTTTCTTTTAGAAATATCGTCTTTGTAAATCTATATAAGGAGCTTTCATATCCTTTGTTTAGTACAACTACAAAAACATTGATTTACCATAATATGGTATTAGAGCAAGTCGATGGGATTTCATAAAACTTGGCAGATTTTTTAAGGAAAATTTGTGCCTATTTTTATTTGGATTTTTCTTCCAGATATTTGCTTTTCGATTTTTAGAAATAGAAATCATTAGAGGTATTTTATGAAACTTTTGTAGTTCGTTGGAGGATTTTTGCTGGAAATTGCAAGCCTGGTTAAGGGTTTTGATCCCGCGATTTCTTGGTTGCAGCAAAAGCCTCTGATTTTTTAGGGTTGTATGTACTTGCACGTTTGTTGCACGTACTTGCATGTGCTCGCATGTTGCTTCAATGTGGTGGTTTAGCATGTGAAGTCTCGTGTTTTATTGCCCGTCAAAATTTCTAGTGGGGTTTCATAATTTTTTCCCTTAAAATAAAATTTTGATGGGTTTACATAATTTTTCCTTTAAAAAAGTGTATGATTTTGTAATTTGCAAAGTTGCGTGGAATTCCTTTGTGGATTTATATTTTTTTCCTCAAAAATTAGCTAGCGGTTTATATTTTTCTCCTCAAAAATTGTCAAGTGGGTTTATAAATTTTTCCTCAAAATTTATCTCTTGAAATGAAGTTTTGCATTCTATTATCCATGTCTCGGATTTTGTTTGGTTTTGATTGATTTTTCACCTAAAAAATCATGTTGGGTTTTGATCAAATTTTCATCTCAAAAATTGTGTTGGGTTTTTCGTTGATTTTTCTCCTAAAAAATTGTGGTTTTTTCTAGTTTGTTTTGGAGCATCATGCTCACCTGCAAAGTTTGGAGGGTTTGTTGATTTTTTCTCCAAATCGTGCTAGCTGTTCTCAATGTTTGTTTCTGTCTCCAAGGAAGAGCGGCTTTGTTATCCACCATCAGGTTGGATGTTTTTGTGATAATTTCTCTAGTGTTACTCAGAGACAGACCCAGACCCTGGGTCACCCTGGACCTTATCCTTCACTGTTAGATTTCTTTTTACTGAGAAAGGATATTTAGTCCTTCTCTTGCCTATTTTTGTTCCCTTTCTTTGCTTTCTTGTTCGCTCTTTCTAAGACATCGTTTGATGTTCCTGTTGGGTTGTTTTTCTCCCCTAATGTATCTTCCAATCCCTTAGACCCTTTGTTGGTCTCTTGTTGAACATTAATACCATTATCTTATCTTATTTGGTCAGTTGTTTTGCTGATTTTGGTAGTGTTGATGACAAACTCATCTCAATGGTAGAGTTAATGGCAGACTCTTGTCTCTTTTTGTAGAGCATTGTGAAGAAGGGGGCACTTTTCTCTGTTATTTTTTGGATAGATTTAGGCTTGTTGGTCATTTACATTTTGCACATCCAGGGAGGGTCTCAGTAACAACAAAACGTTTTGAAGAATTTGTGACCAAAAGAAATCAGTTAGACAATAACCATTTGGGGAGGGTATTAGAATATTATAATGTCTCTTTAATGGTCATCTTAGTTAGTCTTTAGTTTATTAGGTAGTTTCTATTTCCCTCTTTACTACATGATTGTTTCTTTTAGAAACATCGTCTTTGTAAATCTATATAAGGAGCTTTCATATCCTTTGTTTAATACAACTATGACAACATTGATTTACCATAACAAAATCCACATGACAATAATTAGTGATAAGACTTGATGAATAGCGCCCACTATAAAATAAAGCTAATTTACTAATATAAAATGTCAATTATAATAGCCATGGAATAAAAATGGGGCATCCTTGAAATGTGGTTATAGTGTTATAAGAAGTCGTGTCCATAAAATATAAGATATAAAATCTGATTCAAAAGTAAAGGAAGCACATTAACAACTAGAGAAAGTCTTGCAAAATGATAGTATAAATAATTTAATAGGAAAAAGACAAGTTAAAGCTGTAGTCAAAATCAGCACTTAGGAAGGGAGAGTTCACACGTGTAGCAAGATAAAAAAAAGATGGAATTTATGAATTTCCATTCATAAATAAAGGTAAGATACATGTCTCTCTTTTGAGTTTAGGCAAAAAGGTATATTATGGTAATGATTAGCATGGATAAGAAATAATCGTACTCTTAATAAAAAATAATGAAATACCTTTACAAAATAAACTCATATTAAATAGTGAATAAATAATAACTCAAATGTGGTAAGTAATTTATATAAATAGGCATAAAGCTATTATGAAATGAATTAAATATATATACATGAGAATAGTCTATAATTATTGTTGATGGGATTGAATAAAAAATGTTAGGAAATCAAAAAAATACTAATGCATGTGTGTATATATGAATGAATATATATAAATATTATGTATGAATATATATAAATAAAATGTATGAATATATATAAGTATTATTAGATTTATATGTGTGAGTATTATATGAATGTATACATTTTGTAATGCAAAGGAACTAGAGTGTTTATAGTATATTGTCTTATTCTCTCACTATAGCCTTGGGAGTTGATAGACGGTGTAGTGTAGGGAAAGGCAAAGTAAATCTAGGGAATTTACTGTATGTCAAGTGGCCTATGGCAAGTAAATCCATAGTCTCCCTTGGATTGAGTTTAGGGGAGAGCTAAGGAATCAAGAGTTAAAAATGTAAATTGCTAAATATATTATGAACTTAGATATTTATTTAGAAACATTAAATCTAACATATATTTGTGATATAAAGATGATTATATATACTAATTTAGTTCTTTAATCACTCATTAATACAACCAAGGGGATAGGGAATTTGATTAGGGGAAGGAGTAATTTGATCACGTTGGGGCAAAAGAGTCCCAATATGGATCAAAATCACGAGGGAACCTCAAGTTGTTTGTTTTCATACTCAAGCAACAATAATTCTACCATCTTCCTTAGGGTTAGTTATTAAGAGAGGATTAAGTAATTTAAGCTTAACTATGTATTGTTTCTAGATATGATGACATATGGTCATGAGTGAGAACTAGCATTCTTTTAGCTTGAAACGTTACAAATTAACATCCCTAAGTATTATTAAAACTCAGGAAGGGGAATTTTGGGACAACTTAAGTAAGACCCTATTATGGGTCATTACAAGTGGTATCAGAGCATGATCCTGCCATCCTATAGAGTAAAAGATAAATTGAAGAATTATTTTAATGAATGAAAATGAATCTAACAATTTGTGTATTATGTGTATGCTTCGTGTCTTCCTATATCAATGCGTATGCCTCATGTCTTCATAAGTTTATGCATATTTTCAAGTGTATGCACTCTATTAAATGTTTCATAATAGAGAGAGAGGAGTTGGAGTCATGTTATAATGCAAATATAATACTGGGGAATACTAAAAAAGGCACCACCACAAGATGATCTAAACCTTTCGAAAATAAGAGAGATATTGTTTGAAGTTACATCCTCTTTTATTAAATTATAAGTGGAAAAGATATTGTTGCTTGAGGGCAAGCAAATTTGGGAGGGGTGGGCTGTGACAAACCAAAATTAATGCATGAATATTTATATTGATTGTGACCACCATAATCAATATTATAAATTAAGTGGTTGATAGTAAATGAAGTATTAATCAATCAATATTTATTATTATTGTTCGTGACAGCCCATTATTTAATCGTTTGATTTATAATTATTGTTCGTGAATACTTCATTATAATATTTATATCAACCATTTTGAATATTTATATTGATTGTCATGAATATTAATTAAGTGGTTGATAGTAATAATGAAGTATTAATCAAAAATATTAATTAATAATACTAATTTTAAATTAATCAATATAATATGACATAGTATAAATAATCAATTATTAATAATTATTAATTAACATATTAATAAATTCATATTGACATTTATCAATATATACTAATCAAAGTAACTAATAATATTAATGATATAATATAATTTTCAATAACAAGTGGATACTAAATCCACATGACAATGATAGGCGATAAGAGTTAATGATTTTAGTTAATAGTGTTGAGTGGGTGGTGTTATTCTTTTTTGTTTCTCAAGACTATAACCACCTTGTTTTCCTTTTGCAACCAATTGCAAACATCTTGTTCTATTTTGAGTGTTGCTATTCGCCCAAGTGACAAACCTGTCTTATTTGGCCCTAGGCCCTCACACAATAAATCACTTTACCCCTAGGGCCCAACAAAATGAAGTTCGATTCGGTAGTTAGAGCCACTCCACAATCAATCAACTTCGAATACAATCACCTCACTTCAAACTAGCAAGATGGAGAGAGCAATGTGAAATGAAATGTGATTAGAGGCTTAATATGGGGCCGTTTTAGAATTGGAATGAAAAAACTAATAGAAAATTGTGTTTTGGGCTCACTTTTTCAACTTGACTACTGTTGGTTCTTAGAAGTCTATGCAGGCCCGTGCATGGTTTTCCTTGGTCCATGCCTTGTAGGGCTAGGGTTTGTGCACAAACGTGTGGGTTCTTTCGGGTCTACGGGTGTGTGGACCTGGACGGACCCATAGGTTTGTGTGTAGACCTTGGGTGTATTGGGCACAAACCATTCGACGGACTTGGAACTAGCTTGCACTTGGACCCAATTCGAGGGTCCAATGTGCGAACTCAGTAACTCAGTTTTTAAAATACTTTTAATTTTCTACAATGAAATGAGTATAATTTATTTTCTACTGTTTTAAAATCTTGCTATGTGTTTTTAATAAATGAAAACTGTTGTATATTTTATTTGTATGATTAGTATATTATATTTTTTCAAGTTTTAACCATACTTTTGTTATAATTTTATTTATTTATTATTATAAATTATAATGAAAGCTAAATGTGAATATATTAATAATAAATATATATTTATTTAACTAATTTTCACTATTTCCAAAATTAAATATATAAGATAAAATATTATTTAACACTTCAAAAATATATTTATATTTATATAATGTTTTGTATTGATAACCTGTAAATATTACATATGCTTTATGAGATGATGGAGATGGGAATATGTTATTCCAATTTGATAGATATGTGTGTTTTTCAAAAATAAAAAAATATATATTCTCAAATGTTTGACAAATTTGTCAGAGTTTTTGCTGAGATTTTTTTAGCGAGTCCGGAGTTTTAAATTTTTTTGGGCCAGATGAATCATTGTCAAGTCTGAGTTTTTCAACTATGTTAGAAATCATTTCTAAACTTATGTATTATGGTTTCACATTGTATACGATGAATGACTTTCAATGTTATCATATAAGAATTTTAAAATTTTCAAAATTTTAATAGATGCACATTACCATTGCCAAAAATTGCCTTTGTTCTGAAAATGCATTATTTCTATCCCCCTTCATCTCCCTCCTAGAAACTTGGTGTAATGTAGGTGATAAGGGTTTGTAGGCCTTTCCAACATACGTCCTTGGCACCAAAATGAAGAGCCGATGTGGCAAATGTTAATTGAAAGACAAGTTTCACTCCCTTTCCAGGTTGAGCCCAAACTGTTGCAGATCCTCAGTGGGTGGTCTTGAAATTGTTGGGCTAGTTGTAAAACGGCCTTCTGCTAAAGATCATGGCTTTTGGTACCATTAATTTTACACTTGACTTCAATGTTGAATCTTCTGCTTTCTGATCTCCTCCTCCTGCAGATCACCCCAAGGCACCATCTAACCTGTGACCAAATAACATGGCATAGAAAAACATGTTATGGATGAAACATCTGCAATCATATCTCTTACACAATTTCTCAGTTGAGCCCACGGTCATGCGCCTTTGATCAATTTTTTGGATCAGAATAGTTTTTTGTTCATGTATTTTGGCAAATTTGCAAGTACGCCTTCAGTTTAGATGCCACAGAGGTTTTTTGCCTTTAAAATTCTTCTGGGACTCACACCCTGTCTCATCTATTGAGGTGTGCCACAGGAGAAGGAAAAGGTCATTTGATGAATCTTAAACCTGAAAACTAAACTGGGTGGGTGATTGATGGGCAGCTGTTGTAGTTTGCAAGCTGCTTTATTTTTTTGAACGTTTTCAGCAAGTTTGGATGAACTGGGAAGACTTAGCTAACACTCCTAGACTTTTTGCTAGTGAAAGTAAAACTATTATTTTTCTGGATTTTGATGATTTGATTATCTTCCTTCTGGAGATCTCATTCTAGCAGTACAACAAGAAGCTGCATATACTTTGCTAATCCATATATATTTGGAATAGGAAGTCAATTTAATTTATGTGCAAAGTTTAGAGAGCTTCATATTTGCAACGAGAACTTCTGATTGAATAATCTGTGTAAAGTTGGGCTGTCTATGCTTATGGATGAATCTCGTGGGACATGTTTCCAGGAGATTGAGGAAAAAATAGTGAAGTAAAAAAGTTTTGGATAAGGCATCTATTGTTCTAGGGTATATAATAAACCTTACACTGTTCTCTTCATTCAAGGCATGCCTCTTTATCTTAGTTCAAAATAAGTTTAATTCTTAGATTCAGAGCATTTGGGAACATTTAAATATCATTAAATAATAATAATGTTTCATGACAATTATCCCTGATATGGAGGTAGTCTGAAGAACATTTGAGTACGGAAATTCAAATTTTCTGCATGTCTTTCTGATAATCATGTTAGTTGCTTGTAAACAATCTTTTTGGCATATACTCTTCATGCAAATTTCTATTACGTTTCTATGTAGTTTGATTGTAATGTATGTCTTGTACAGTTGTTCTAGAATAAGTCTAAACTTCTGTTATCACATCAGAAGCGTTTATAAGATGTTGTATGCTTGTATCTGTGCAGGTGTCCTAAATGCATTGAATTGAAGCTACCCCGTGCAAATGCTGCTTTCTGGTTTGTACACTGATTTCATGACTTTTTATTTGGAGATTCATCATCTTATTTGCTGCAATTTAAAATGGTATATTATGTTACAATTATCTTTGGGTAATTAAGCATTGTTGGAAATGGGATTGCCAGCTTGCATATTTTATTATTTAGGCATTGTGCAATAATTAGTTTACTTTTGTAGGAAGTGGCCCTACAATATTAAATTTTCAATCCTCTTTTTGTAAAAGCAGTCATTTTTTTCAGACACCCAGAGTTTTATGGCAGAGATTATGCAATTTGAATGTTAAGACTTATAATTATACCTTTATGAGTATTTGTGCCAACTTAATGTTTTGACTACGAATGTAGTGTATCTGAGTGAAATTATTGCATTGTCATTGTTAAATGTGTCTCGATTGCTGAACAAATAAATGTAAAATTTATAATGGGACTTTTCTGAAGTCAGCTATGATGAAACTTTTATGCATCTGATTGAAATTGTAGCTTTATTATCGTTAAAAGTCCCTTGAATACTTTATAAATAAATTATAATTTTTATTTTAGAATTGAACTATTTGGAAGTTATTTCCCCTTATAAGATTCATTTCTTCCAGATGTGCAACTTTGTTTTGTTGAATTGTCATTGCAATTTTTCTACAGCTGAATTTGTTATTCTGGATTAACAGTTCGCAGGATTGTTTTAAGCTTGCATGGAGCTCACACAAGCCTGTGCATACCGAGGCAAAACTGCCAGCAATTAGAGCAGACAGTACAGAGGAACAGATAGCTGCAGCACTTAGTAGAGGTTGGTTATATTGCTTGAAAAGAGGCCAGAATCGAACATCTCGGCGTCCATATTATGATTGGACAGGGTAGGCAGATGAATGGTACCATTTATATTTCGGAACATGTAATGATTTCATGTAAACTTAATTGTGTCTTTGTCAAAATATCTTGATTAAAGTGTTCTGAAGTTTGATTCTTCTGTTTTGAGCAGAACCGGAAAAGTTCTCTAGTAAATAAATCTATGGCTTCCAGAATAATTGTGCATAAATGCAATACAAAGTCATTAGGGGAAGTCTAAATTCCAAGTAAACACTTTAATAATTGTAGTTCAATAATTTTTGTTTGGTTTTAACTTTAAAATTAAATTTTCAGGCTATTATGGGTATGGTGGTTTGCCAATTATTTTTGGGATCCCAGGTTTGGTACAGTTTGGGTATGTTGGTTAAACAAAACATCAAATTAACTAGATGCTATAAATGTATAGTTAATAAAATGTCTTTCTTAAATTTATTTTCTATGCGTCTTCATAATTTGTTCCTAGATTTTAAGTGCCTTCTGATGGGTGAGTGATAAATAAGACCGCCACATCTGGCATAGATTTGAGCAAGACCCAGGAAAGCAGTGATCCTGAGACTGACTACAATCCTAGTTGTACCATAACCATACTGCCGCAACTGCAAGTACAAGGGGGTCATGTTGCATGTTAAGTGTGGAACTGTGACGAATGCTTGATTTTGTGCAGTTTTGCAAGCTGATGAGATGGCAAGATCTATTAAATTTAAGTGATTTACAACAGCATTTTCTTTATAAATCAGAGTTGTGGTGGGCTTAAAGTAGGTCTTACTAATGTGATGCTCCTTTAAATCAGTAAAATATAGAAAACTGTTTTAGATCCAACTCAATTCAGCAGTGCTGATAACAAAGTATTCTTCAGTTGGTTTTAAAGGGATGCCACAAGGTGTTAAGCAAGAACTATGAAGACTGAAATACCATTCGCTGTAAGAAAGTGCCACAGGTAAACAAGGACAACAATGTAAAAAATATTAATAAACTAGTCAGCATTACTATTCTGTCTAATGCATAGAGCACACAAACTTCACAATACAAATGATAGCTACCTTTGGTCAATTTTTTGGCTTGTGGTACTTTGTGACAGATCCTTTTAGACCACAAGCCAAGGAAATACTATTTCTGAAGTATTTCTTTGCTGTGTTTTTAATTTCCAGTCTGTATATCTCATCTTCGTGACAGTACTTAAAGTTCAGTCCGTGTTGAATGAACATATTCAGCTTTCAGTTATGTATTTCTCAGAAAGTTGATCAATGATAATTATCCGATTGATGATAATCAAAATTATGACTCTGCAGACCAGTTTTATTACTTTCCATAAGCTTCTTATAAGAGTGGAATTGTTGTGAATTGGTTGATGTTGCGTGATTGAGTTGAAACTGATAACAACTGCCACATACCTGTAGTTAAGTCCGAACTTCCTTGCTTTTATCTTTTCTATTAAAAGAAGTAAATGATACAGGTTTGAAATAAAGATTTTGGCTGTAGAAGGCATCAGTTGTAACTGCCATAGGAAGTTGAGCTAAACCTTTATATTCAAACTAACCAAAATTGTCTTGGGAAACTATATAAGGATGCAAGGAGTGCAACTGAATGTGGAGAATTATATGCAGAAATAATATATTTATTCAGGGAGATGTTTGTGAGATTGAAAGTAAAGGATTGTATCCTGTGTATACAATGAATGCGTGTTGGAGTTCTCTTTCAAATTGAAAAAGACATAATTACATGAGAACTATCAAGAAGATAAATACTGAGACCTGAAGGTGATGCCATCATAAAGTTTTTTCATATATGGAGATTTGAAGGTGTAATGCTGTAATGAAGAAGAAAGTCCATTTGCAATGGCACTGTGACAGTACATTATCTAGAAACTTAAATACACATCTCATCTCCAGTGATGTAACAGTGACAGTTTGCAGTTTTGATTTGCAAATTATTATTATTGTGACAGTTGACAATACTCTATTTGAAGAAGTTTTGTTGGCAGGTCTCTGTTGTTAAGACTGCATCATTACACAGAATATCTGAAGATTTGTTGATATTTAGACTGTAAAAGTTTATTCATATATATCTATTGTTGTAAAGTGTGGTGTTTCTAATATTGAAATCACTGATAATCTGTAATTGTTACATTCTTAGAGTTGGTGCCCAGGTTATTGAATTGTGATTTGAAAAGGTGGTGTTTTTATAAGCGAATTGGTGATTCCTTGGGTTTGGTACCCTAAAAGTTAAACATTTTAACTGTGAGGCTGAATTAGGATAGTAGATCCAAGCAGTGTTCTCACTGTGGGTTTCCATGTAACTCTTGTGCATTGTCTTCATCATGTGGTTGCATCTCTTTCTGGTTTCAGTTTCAATTCCTTTCAGTTTCTCAGATTGAAGTGTTATAGAGTTCATTAATAGTTTTAATTTGTTAAGGATCAGAAGGTTATATCTTCTACTGATTCACCCCCTTTTCAGTAGAAGAACTGTGCTCTACAAGGAGGACAAATATGTTGATATGGAAGTGATCTGATGGTAATATGAAGGAACGGTGATGAGACATCTCTCACAAAATACTACAAGCTGGTCCACCTCAATCATTGTAGATGCATGACCAGTTGCTTAGGAAGATTAGTCCATTGACAAGCCTCTTGCATGAGAAATTTTTTAGTAAAGACAAAACATGGTGAATATAAGAGTCACTAAGAAACTTTTGATATATGGTCTCCAACCTCATCACCATAGTTTGTCCTACATCTGCATCTTTTGACGGCCAATTTGTAATAATACAAGCATAAATTATTCTTATACTTTGTATGCTGTTTTGAATTTGTGTTTCGAACTTTGGTGAGCCCATGTCCTTGTTCTCCACATCTCTAGTTGAATTGTTAGCGCAGTCCATGCTGATTTGGTATTGTTTTCTCAAGATTATAAAAGTATATTTGCATTAAATGGATAAGGCAAACAACATAATGCATTTGTCAATCTCCACAACATTGTTCATTTAATCTTGTACCCTGCTTTCAAATGGCCTTTGAATCTGTGTTAGTATTAGACTATGTTGCCTATACAACAATCATATTGGATTGAATGGTACGAGACAAAGTAAATAGTAGATGCATCAAAATATGGCCCAGGTTACTAATGTAACATTATAATCATTTTTCGTCAAAAGTACGATCATTCTATTTTTGAAGATGCTTTACAAACGATGGGTGAGATTCCCCTTAAAATAGCTTTTACAATAGTGAAACCCTTATATGGTTATCAATGTGTTGTAAGATTGAGCAAAATGTGTTGTTGGTTGAGTAAGGTTGGATGATTGAATCGGTATGGTTGTCATTGATGTCAATGTGCTGTCATCATTGTTGGTGACTATTTCTTGTGTAGTAGTGCTGAGAATCTTGCTCCGCATATTCTCCAAGTTGCAAAACTAGTGATGAGATTTTAATATGTTGTTGAATAGTATTTGAAGATATTGGATTCAAGATTTTGTGCTTTGAATTGCAGTGCAGTGTAATTGGTGTTCATTTGAGTATGTCTGTGTTTAACAATATTTTCTGCATGAAATGCATGCTTCACATTTCTCTACGTGATGGTTTTTGATGTTGTTGTTTTGGAATTGAGCTTATAATATCCTTAGCTTTCTAGTTCAGTTGGCACGGGGTTTTGAGTTTTAGTGACACGATTCCAAAGTCTGATGGTATTCTTACTCAGGTTTGGCCGACCTCAGGTGTTTATATATTGTTTAATTGTCTCAATGAATGCAAGATGGAATGTAATGTGTATGATGCTGTTTTTGGTCCCAGATAAGGTGTGTTGTGGTCCGCTTCTCATTCTTGTTCACTGTAGGAATGTTTATTGCTGACCTAATTCAAATTGTGCTCGGTTAAAATGCTTTGCTGACAGTGGGAGATTTCACAAATGAAAGATGGTATAAATAAAGGATGAACCGTTGATAAAAAGGTGTGGTGTGTGTATACTTGTGGGAGTGTTGTGCATGTGTATATGGGATGAGGTTTTATGAAAGAGGATTTGTCTCCTTGCATGTATAAAGTAGTGCGAAGTGTGGTCTAAAGTAGTGTGGGCTTTTATGTGTTAGCTATCAGAATAAGCGAGCCTAAGGTATCTAAAGATCATTCAGTTGTGTTGTAGTGGTGCATCATTGGTGGATCTACTCTCTTTTATCCTTATTCATTTGGGTAGTGAGCGTTCTTTCTTCAAGCTGCGAGCCTTTCTTTGGTAGAATTACCTTAATCGATGTACCCTAACAGGTACTTATATATTTGAGAATTAGTTTTCAATGTAAATCTGGCGTTCCTCGTGTATGATGGTTTCTGTGCTTTTTTATGTTTATATCTTTCTATAGTTAATGATTTAAGAATAAGTTTTTGTGGATATGATTCAGAAAAAAGATTTAAAGATTTTATTGACAATTGATTCACCCCCTCCTCTTGGTTGTCCTGAGCATTCGACATGTCCAACTCAAGATAAATTGAAAATGTTAACAACAATATGGTTTAATCTCAGTAGTGCCAAAAGTTGGACATTATAGGGGCACAATTTCTTGGTTATGTTAAATTTTATATCAGATTTGGATGAATGAGTTTATTTTAATTTAAATATTATACTTGACTGAAATTATCTCTAGAACTTTCACTAATGTTGTGTATTTTGCAGAATGAAATGAGAGATTTGAATCATCCTTTGGTAAGTATATTTATCGTATATACTTGCGTGATTCTGCTGCAACTTTTATCTTGTAATCACACTTATATTTTCTGTGCTTTCCAAGATCTGAAAGTTCTCATATATATATTATAGAAAGGTCATGTGTCATGTAGAGGCATGTGCTTACGTGGACTATCGGGTGTCTTATTCCAAACTTAATCACATTCATAACAACCTTAATAGATACGGATTCATATATGAATGACTGCATATGTAATCACAGCCTTTGCATTTTATTACAAATCAGTTTGTAATTGGATTCGCTGTGTTATAGACTGCAGCTTCTACAGCCAGCGATATTGGTTGGAATAAATAATAATAATATTTGTTTGTATTTAAACAATGATCGATTTGAGTACTGATAATCAGAGATTTATATTACTCAGAATAAAACTGATAATTCAGTTTAAGTATTATAATGTAGTTAATAATTGTTTTGTAATAATTGTGTGTGTATTTTGAATTATAAGTTTTATTCTGAGTAATATAAATCTCTGATTATCAGTACTCAAATCGATCATTGTTTAAATACAAACAAATATTATTATTATTTATTCCAACCAATATTGCTGGCTGTAGAAGCTGCAGTCTATAACACAGCGAATCCCATTACAAACTGATTTGTAATAAAATGCAAAGGCTGCGATCACATATGCAGTGATTCATATATGAATCCGTATCTATTAAGGTTGTTATGAATGTGATTAAGTTTGGAATAAAACACCCGATAGTCCACGTAAGCACATGCCTCTACATGACACATGACCTTTCTATATTATATATAAAAACTCAGATTCGGCAATAACTCGGCGGACCTCAAAAATTTTAAAACTTGGATTCGGGCAATAACTCCACAAAAAACTTGGCATTTTTGTCAAACATTTGAAACTATAATTTTTTAAAATTAATTTTTAGTCACAATAATATTCATTTTTATTTAGTCCAAATAAAAAACTCCATATTCAAATTTTGTATATATATAGAGCTTGAAGGCATGTGCACATATAAACCTCTAAACCTAAAATCTAAATAAAGTTTGACAAGGAAAAATACTTGGAAAAAAGTTAAGACATTAAATTCGCCTTCTATAAATTCAAGTTGTAATTGTTTAATTTATTAATATAAAAGTAAAATAAAAAATATTTAATTTAATTAGCATACTCAATACTAATAAACTAAATATTTAAATGTTCTAGTTATTATAAATAATATATTCCTAAAGTTTAGTTTACATACTTCCAAGTCATCAAATTTTATATAAAGTTTTTGAAATGTAAATTAAATATTTTTATATAGAATAATTTGATTTATTTTATTTTAATGTTAAAACAATGATAAAAGAATATCACACTCAAGTTAGCAATTTAATTGAAATAACATATTATTTGAAAATTTTAAAATACATACCCTAATTCTATAGAAAATAAAAATCTTAAAATCAACTACCAAAATAAACTTGATAATTTTATATAAATGTAATGTTTTGAATAGAAAATAAAAAAAGAAATTTGAAGGTTCGTCTTCCTTGGCCACCATTGCAAAATGTAACGCCACCCATTGCAAAACCTAACTGGCTGGAATGCTAAGAAATCAGTAATTTACTCCACTCATGTCAAATTTACTCCCTTGCGGCCCATTGCTCTGTGATGTCCAGTAATGTAGGGAAAGATGAATGACGATGCCCAAAACTACATAGCAAAAACGCTTTCATGTGGCCACTACAGAAATGGTCTCCTGGTCAATGAGGATGCCACAAACAAAACATGGCGATTTTTTATCCATATTCTCGGGTGATTTCGTGATTTTTTTGAGGAAAGCATCGCTCCTCGAAAATGATTATATCGTTGCCGATTTTTTCGGCAATAAAATCATCTAGCGATTTGGCCCGCGATATATCGCAAGATCTGTGATATTTCGCAAAGTTTTTAAACTATGATATATATATATATATATATATATATATATATCTATATATATATATATATATATATATATATATATATGAGAACTTTCAGATCTTGGAAAGCACAGAAAATATAAGTGTGATTACAAGATAAAAGTTGCCTCTAGTACGTTGGAGCCTACGAGACATTTAAAAAAAACAAGTTTATATAAAAAACATTTATTTGTTGTGGTTTTCTCTTGCATTGGGTTTCCATGTATTAACATTGCCAATGTAATTGGTGTCTTCCAAATGCAGATTTGAAGACTCATAAATATGAGAGGAGACATGTCTCATGAAGAGACATGTCTCTATGGTTAATCTCTATGGTTAATCATCATTAGTTAATATATTAATTATATAAATAACCATATGTATATATATTTGATTGGTAAACGACCGAAGCCTTTTATTATATTGAATAAAATAAAATTGAATTTACAGAATTCTCCATTCAAACAGGCACTGGTAGGAAAGAACGAAGCAAGAAAACCTCCAGTCTCACCTAGGATTGAAGTCCAATATTATACAATTTACAAGGGGCATACCCCAATTTATATGAAACTTTGTATAGGTTTATACAAAATTTGATGAAACAATTAATAACAAATAGACTTCCTTTGAAAAGGGGACATAAATCAAAGGAGAGGCAAGGTTCCAAACTAAATTCATCAAGGATCCTGCAATGAGGAAGTGATCCACCAACCATCTGCATGACAAAATGCAACTATCTTCTAATATGGGATTAGTACCAAATCACTGTGACCGAAAAAGTGGGAGTAAAAAGACCAATCAACATACCAAGAGACTCTTCATACAATAAGAATCCTAAATTGTACCAATGGAGTTAATTAGAAGAGTTTTATAATATGTTTTAAATGAATCTTTATCTAAAATCTCATCCCTTATCCTATTCAGTTTACTGTTTTTACTTAGAGTGGATTAGATATTTAGGGTTCTTATCTAGTTCGAATGAATAGATCAATCAAGATTATATTAACTAATTTCAATAGTTTAAGATGTTCATTGATTTATCTTATTCTTATCGTATACTTATGAGTTTAAGAGGAGAAGTCCGAATCAGTAGCCAACTTGAATTCATTCATATTGCCTAAGGTTATAAAATAATCAATAGCAGGGGAATCAATAAACACCTTGCTCTACTTAAAGCATAATGAAGTGCAAACTAAATCCATAATGATGAAGGGGAAGAAGTAGAGCATTGGTAACCGGACAAAATACAAATTCAAGCATACAAGCTCAAAGGTTTATTTAAATACCTCACAAATACAGATCGACTTAGTATTCTATCTAAATCTCGTTCATTAATTATTACTGAGGAAATGAAAGCAATAAAACAACAGATCATAGATCAACATTAGTAGCTAAAAACCACCATCATTTGTTCAATTATGATTATAATCTTTAATAAGAAAGATCTAGCTTAGTCCCAAAAGACCAAAGAGAAGAAATCAAAATGGAACATAGGAGGCTTCAATCCAAGCTAGGGTAAGGCAACAACTAAAGTAATCAAAAAACCTAGAAACATCATTAACTGGGTTAAGGATCCTATTCCACCTTTCCTGTTTGGCAACCCCTCTGAACGCCATTGTCTTCACTTCCAGAGCGTGAAAGAGGGTAGTTGAAGACTCCATGCTCATAGAGAAACTGTAAGGTTTATAAGGAAAGAAGAGTCATAAAAAGATTTAGTACTCCTAGCCTTAAATAACAGATGGTGACTCTAGGGTTGTTAACCCTTGATTAATGCCTGCTGATATGTGTGTAGAATTATAAAAATACACTAAAAGAGACTATACTTAATGTTTCATGATTGTATCTCAGATGCCTTATAAATGTAAATAGATTTACTTGCTACGAATGTCTGTCTAATAATTACTTCTTATAAAGGTGCGTCATACTTCTACTAAACTATCCTTTGCTCTAATCTTAGTATTCTACTTAACTTAATTATGTCGTGCTAAATATATGAAGTCTTTTCCCTCCACTCCTTTATTTGCCAATTTATCAATGATAAATATGTTGGATTCAAATCTCCTCAAATTGATCTATAAGATTAAGTACCCTTTCTAGTTTAGCATTTAATATCCAGTTCGGTGTTTGTCGCTTTCTAATTGCATTTAGGATTATTTGTGAATCACCTTCAATAATTAACTTCTTAATATTCTTTTTTATGCTTAATTTTAATCCTTCTTTTAATGATTCCAATTCGGCTATATTATTAGTTACATTACTTAATGGTTTAGCTCGTTTTAATATCCAATCTCCGTTTTTTGATCTAATTATACAACTCAATACTGCTTTCGCATGACTCCTTTTAGAAGCTTCATCAAAGTTTAATTCTTCCATCCTATCAGAGGTGCAACCCATTTACATTCTTTCTTGGCTATATTATCGTTTTTAGGATAAACTAAGGGAGTATTAATCAAATGTAGCCAATTTTTCCTCATATTCTCATACCATATTGAGAATGTACCTTCCACCTTGGGTGTGTTCCTGATATGGCAATTCATAACTTTTGTGATGGCTGCCTCGACTTTACTGAAAAAAGTTATCTAAGTTCTAAATTTTGAAATACTCATCTATTTCTTTCCTTCCATATTTCTCACATAATGATTGCAGGTGTGATATTCCATAATTTCTCATTTACGCTAGCCCTATTTTTAATAGGCCAAGCCCTAAGAAATCCCTCGATATCCTGAGGTATAGGGGATGTCCAATTCAATTTATTCTTAACCTAATACCAACAATCTTGCGCAAAGGGGCACTTAAACAAAATATGCTCCATATTTTCATATTCATTTTTACATAGACTGCATCTAGATGGTCCTTCAAACCCCATTTTAGAGAATCTATCAGCTGTAAGAATCTGATTTTGAATTACCGCCCAAAGAAAGATACCAGCCTTAGGTAGGCATGCTGAATCCCAACATAGATCCAAGGGTATAGCAATATTATCCCATTTTTGTGAGTTAATTATAAGATCACATCCTAGCTTAGCTTTCTATATTCCATCATTAGATGCTCCCCAGATGAGTTTATCTGCTCGATTATTGTGAATCACAGATCTACCCTTGAGGATATTTTCAAGGATAGTTTTATCTATACTCGGAATATTAATATTATCCAAATATTTTCATACCCAAGTCTTGGTCTCATCAATCTTGATAAGTGTTTTGGCATCTAAAACCTTGGGTCCCCAAATATTAGTAATGACATTGATGCTATTTCTGGATATTCTAGAATTAATAATCAGGAGTTGACCATCCCATGAATCATCTCAAAATAATGCCTCATCACCACTGCCTAAATCCCAAGTTTGATATTTGCTGACCAGAGGCCTACACCTCATCATAAAATTCCAGTTTTCAGAACCACTTGGTGGATTTCTAATTCTAAAGAGAGAGGAAGGGTCTATTGGATTAAGATATTTATTATAAAGTATTTTGCCCATTTTTTAATCTTTGTCCTTGTATAGAGGCCATACTAGCTTTGCTCCTAATGCCTCATTTTGCCAACTGAGATTTTTTATTCCCAATCCTCCTTTTTTCTTAGGACGACATATCTTATCCCATTTTATTAGTGCTTGTTTTTTTTTCTCTTCTATCCTACTCTAGAAAAATTATCTAAGTTTTCCTTCCAATTTTTATTAACATTATTCAATAGCGGAAGGCAAGATAGAGGATAAATAGGAATAGCTGATAGAACGGATTCAATTTTTGCTACTCTCCCAGCTTTAGTTAGCCATTTTTCTTTCCATGATTTTGTTTGTTTTTCTACTCTTTCTAATATATTGTCCCATCCTTTTTTACTCCTAGCTCCTTTTTCTAAGTATATCCCCAAATATTTGCATGGAAAGTTACTCTTTTTGTATCCCATATAATTGCATATGTATTCCTCAATGTTCCTCCGAGTGTTTAAAAAGAAAATTTCTGATTTTTCTTCATTAACCTTTTGTCTAATGATGATTTATCATCAAGAATACATCTTATGATTGAATCAATTTGACTGCAACTACAAACTTAACACTCCCTCTTAGTCAGGGAGGATTGATATAGAACACATTATGCTCTTGAGTATGTGAAGAGATATCATCTCAGTATGATATTCCTGGAATGGCATATTTAAGGATATCAACATAAATCCATCAACTTAGATGTTATCTTTCAATATAATCCAAATTATGATTCAACAAGAAATATCAATCATATGATATTCATCATACATATATTCTTTTGGTATGTGCATTGACATCAAATTCTTGATGCCTACCAAAAGAATATGTTATATCCTAGAAGGATACGAGTTATCTGATTTCCGACACTTCGGGACAACAAATTAATATAGTGTATCCGATAACAAGAAATCGCAATGTCATGGTCTCTATCATGACAAGTATCATGATCTCTGACACTCTAGGACAACAACTTAATGAAGTTTAATCAAGATACATTCGTTATCATGAGTTCCAACACTTTGGGACAAAAACTTAATGAAGTCTGTCGTGATAACATGTTTACCATTTATAAGATCGTCACCTTGCAATGGTTAGCTTTTGTTTATATATGTCAATGAAAGATCGTCACCTTTCATTACATATCATACACGAAATAATAACCACCATGAACCAAGTCAAAGGGTGGTACAAAAGTTTTCACCTCAATTCTCTCCCACAGAGAAGAATGCATTATGGAAAATTTTTCACTTAGAACTTCTCCTCATAGAGAAGATATCATTCACAAAGAATTGCACCACCAAATTCTCCCTTTGAACAATGATCCTACGAAGTCAGGTCTAGTAGTTGCTCTTTTAGAGGCTCTCTTTCCCCAAGGATTCTTGTCAGACTCACTCTGAATTTGGTATCAATCTTTCGATTTTCTAGTGATAAGTCAATACTTCCTCATAATGCACTCAAGAGTAGGCCCATCAAAATCATGCAATCAAACAAATGTATTTCTAGACTCCCTCTGAGTATCAATCTTCTAAGCTTGTGCGTTGTCTTCGAAGAAGTGTCATACTCCCTCTTAATGTAGAAGGATACTCATAATTTCAATCATCAAATATATTTGCTTCAAGAGCCTCACTTTATCTAGCTTGATCACAACTTGTTTTAAGCTATTGTCATAAGCTGCTTGATGTGTCATTCTTCTTTTCTTACAAGATCAACTTTAGATACAAAGGAAAAGATCAAGGAAAATAACTCTTATAGTATGTGTGGAATTACAAATAAGAGAGAAACTACAATAAGCAAGTTAATATAATACTCAAGGATAATAAATACTTATCTGCACATTAATGTTCTTAATACAAGTTGCTCCAATGAAGGTTCATATGCATCAAATAAGACAATGTCTCTGTATAAACATTTTTCAAACAATGTGAATGAAACATTGGTTATTATCCCCCCCTCCCCCCCAATGTAAAATTCCCACTCATTCCATCAACATTGTTGGGTGATAGTATCTATTTAGTGATACTTAGTTCTCATGAGCGATAATTTCATTCTACGCAATTCGTATCCTGAGGAATGTATTGAAGTTTTGCTTCCATGAATGATCCATCATTGCTATTATTCCTCATATCATCATTTCCTTGGTGTGAGTATGTAACGTTCCCTCTATACAGTTACTTTGATTCTATCTCATTTTGCTGGTCCTTGTAGTTTCCTTGTAGAATATTTCTCACCTTTCACTTTGATATGTAGTAGGGTTTGCCTTGGTTTTAAAGAGATCATATATGTTTTACTCTTCAGAATACATGTTTCCTCTAATTTGTAATGTAGAGAAGTCAATCTCATGTGATCCAACTTATGTTATCTTCTATTCTTATCGCTGATCAATACTATTTTTTCAAATTTTTAATTTTTTTTTAATGACTTGTAGTCAAGATGGTTTGGATATCCTTAGGTTCGACAAGATATCATTGAGTGTCTTTAATAGTTGTCAATACCACTCCTACATGACTCCTCTTTACCAAGTCTATGCAATCTATATGAATGGTAGATCAGATCGTAGGACACAAACTTTAGTTGATCTCAGTCCATTCAAGAGACTTTATGTCTATCAAATTTTATGGCTTGTTAGCCTTACCAATCTTATTGTTTGATATTCTAATCACTCCTTAATATGTGGCGTCGTCACCAATGTCTCAAATACAATGGAGTAATGGAGCCCACCCAAGCTGCTAATACTTGCTTGTTATCAATATTACCTTCCTGACATTTGCCACACGACATCAATTTTAAAAAAAATTTCTTTTAACACAACATTCTCTATCTCATAAAAAACGATGGGTAATACTAATTTATAAATGGGATTTGCAGTTTAACAGATTGTAGTTGCCCTTCATAGTAGTGGATTGAATTCTGCTGTCGAGAGTTTAAGAAAATGAACATTGAACTCTTTCACCATTCGAAACTGGAGGTGTTAGAGTGTCGTGATCTTCAAGGAGCCGTCTTTGTAGCAGACATTGACTATGTGTTGATTTCAAAACAAATTTGCAGGCATTTGGATACATGCAACATAATCTCTATCCGGCAATTGTATGCAAATTAGCGCAAGCAAATGTTTTACTTTATTATATATGTAATGGCCCACGGGAATATCATAGTCGTCAACCTCAACAATAATTGTTTTCATCTCCGCCCAGTACAATATATCTGAAATATATGTGGTCTAATGAATCGCTTTTGTCTCGCATTTTTTCTTTCTTTTAATTCACCAAAGTAACTTCTTCCGTCAAGGTATAGGAACTATTAGATATGAGCCACAATAAAATATTTAGGCATATATTAACCTTTTTTTTTTTTTGAAAATGTAAATAAGTTGACTTGAGTGATGCACCGATTATTTCTTCTGTATCCTTTCTTTGACCAGCCAACGTGAATACCGTGATTTTCTTGGTATCCTTTCTCTGTTGTTTTCTCATCATTTTGCTTCATTGTAATATGATCAAGGGGGGTGATGAAAAGATACATGTTTGTGATTAAAAGTACTTTCAACATCCTGCCCACTTAGCCTCACGTGATTACCTTTTATAGGTTGCATTTCCATAAGAGTTGATGGTTTACAGAAATCCTGATGGATTGAAGAATGTGAGAGATACTGGCAGGCATTGTCTCATTCTCTACTCCCTAGTTGCATTATGGAATTTGTTGGTCTGCCTTACACATTCCCATATCCATACAACTCTAATAATTTCTCTCTTAGATATATTTCTATTCCAATCCTTGATGTTGATGTGCGACTGCTACGGGTTGTTGGCTATTCTCAATACTTATTCATTTTGTTTTGATTGCCCCCGTGGATGCCAATTTCAACGATATACAACTCTGACTATAATTTCTGAACCATGGATTAATAGCATATATTGTAGGAGCTAGTGACATTTTCAAGTTTAAAGCCCATATGTTGTATTGTCTCCGCATATGCAATGGAACATGATATCTATAGAGAGCTTGCCTGATAGTTCCACAAGGATATAGTTATGGGCACTGACTTTGATGTCTTCTGATCTGCGATGTCTTTTATGTCCTTTCTTGTCTTGCCTCCACTGTGGATTCTTGAAAGAGTCTTAGCTATTAGAAACAAATTAAACTTTTAATTGACCCAAATATTTGTAACTGCTTTGGCCTTTGTTATAATAATCACAATCTTCTTAGTGTTAAAATCAATCATACTTATCACTACTTTCTCTTCTCTTTTCTAAGTCAATTAAAAGAAATTGTACCCTTATATTGTCGTTGACTTATATCCTTATAAAAAATTTAGTTGCAGCTGCTAACTAATGATATTGTTGTTCTCAAACAATCTAGTATTTCAGCATTTGTCCTCGCTTCTTCATTGCACACTTTGGTTCCTATTTCCTAGTTTTCGGAATTTCTTCATTGATGCTATGAATTACGATTGTTGTCTCTTGAATAGCTGTGTACACATAATAATGCTGCTTTTAGAATGGCATGCATGTCTTTAAGAGGTCACATTGATAGAATAACCATTCTCATTGAGAAATTGATGATCCCTGTTTTGTATTCACGGAGAATAGTAATTGTGATTCTGGTTAATCGTCCTTATTCTTGAAGCAATTCAAACCGATGCCCTTCTCGATTGATTCATATGGCCTTCTTGTCTTAGTTAGTGAATTCTCTATGTGCGTGGGCTGACAGATGGTGTTGAAGACTATTCTTGTATCATCGGTTGTTCTATACATGCATATTACTCAATAAAATTATTAAGGTCTTGGCTTGAAAATGTTTGAAATTTCTGTATAAGATTGAATATGTATTGTGGTTGGTGAAGATTGATTGCTTCTTTGGAGTTTACCATTTGTGGTTAATAATTTTTTTAGTTTTTTTTCTTTTGCTGAGTATCATTGTTGCATGCTTGGGTTTAATGTTTGAAGTCTATTTGCATCAATATACATCCAGACGTTGGACCAAGTTGCCTTGCACACGTGTGTTCCTTTCTAATTAACAATTCTGGATGATATTGACTGTAGATTCAATATTGGATTGAAAAATGGTTTGTTCTCTTTCTTAGTGACTCTAGTAAAGTGAATACATGTTGATTACTTCTACTATTTGCTGACTATTCAATCACGTCAGTGCTGAGTATAGATCCCTCCTAATGGTACTTGGAGGCTGCCAAACTAGTTTGTTGGAATATGTCTTCCACCTTGATTATCCATGGTATGGGTTTATATATATCTGAGATCACCATGCTCGATAATATTATACTTTCATATTTGCAGAGAATTAGATTTGTAACCCTCTAATTGCGATTCGACTATCATTTTTGAATTCTGTGTTCTTCCTATATTCGCCTTCATGTTCTTCCTATATTTGCCTCCATGTTAACGGAGATGTGTTAATTCATGAAATAGATATTGGCCATGCCAAATTCTTCGTTTGTTGACTCTGGTCCGGTTGTGATAATTTGATGCTATTTGCAGAGGATATTATATGTCCTCTTTTGTATCACTATTGAATCAAACTTTCGATCTCAGATATCTCTTCCATGCATTTAGAACCCATTTATTGTATAGGTACACAATCTTTCTCTCATGTCTTTGATGACTTTTCTTACATTTGCAGCCTTGATACCATGTTGAGTAACATGGATCGTTTTCTGCAAATGTACAAACATTACCAATGTAATTGTTGTCTTCCAAATGCAGATTTGAAGACTCATAAATATGAGGAGACATGTTTCATGAAGAGACATGTTTTTATAGTTAATCATCATTAGTTAATATATTAATTATATAAATAACCATATATATATAATATAATATATGTAATATAAATATATATATATATAAGAATATTTATCTAATGATGATTTACCATGATTAATGTATCTCATGATCGAATCAATTTGACTACAACTACAAACTTAACAATTATATTGATTCACTCCCTCCCACCTCTCAGTATAATCGTGTGCTCTTCAGGTAGAAAATGGAATAATCAATATGGCTTAATTTGATTGACGCTACAAATCTTCAACATGTTACCACATAAGTATAACACGCAAACCCCTCTCCCTTGCCACCCTCACCTTCCTACATAAACAAGACTTTAAGGGCGATGAAAATAAGACATTAAAATGATACCCACTGAATGATGTCTTTCATAATTATAGCATGCTTTTCAAAAGATGACGACAATGAAAATGTGGTGACTCAATTGTAGTGCAATAAAGCCAAATGTCGAATATAATCCAAATGGTTCAAGCAAGATGCATGGCTCAAACATTGATGATGAATGTTCATAAGCAAGGAACACTGCTTCTCACCATTCCTAATGTTTTTCAAAAAAATCTATTAGAATCTACACAGAAAATCACAAATCACTATATTACATCATCTTCAATTTGCTAATAGTTTAGCAGCAATAAGTGTTTGATATGATTTTGTTAAATGTTCATTTGAGTGTCAAAGTTGGTTAAGAAGTGTAACTCGGTGCTGTGGGATCACCCTACCACTAGTTTGATTATCGTGGCAAAGGATCAGCCTTATTATTATCAATCACCATGAAGACCTGATACAAGACTTGATCATATCTATGGAGGAAGGATGATTATGAACTTGACTTGGGCTTGCTTGGGTGTACCAAAAAGTGCCACCAAGAAGCTTTTCTAATGGCAGCTGTTGTCAACACTTTGATACGAGTAATAAAATCAGCAATATATGTTTGACAGATCTCATAGAATACAGACAGTCAATTCATAATTTACAACTTTTAGCATGTGAGTGAAGAGTAGAGTGCTGTTGTAGCAGTGTGCAAAGTGGAATGCCATGTAATTAAGACGGTGCGTGAGAATCAACATTTTTCAAGGGGTACACAAGTCACCAATGCTTGTTATTGGGTTAAAGAAAAATGTAATTATTTGTAAAAATTAAAACATTGGTGCATCTTCTTAGGTTTAAAATACCACATTATATTTAATGAACATATGCTAGAAATAAAAAGTAGTTACAGTCTAAAAATTAATAGTGATTTCAAAGGATTGTTGATGACAATTTTATTAGACTTCTAACTGCTGCTAACAACCAACTTATTCCATACGAGTGTAAATGTACACTTCAATATATTATTAATGACTTAACTAGAAGAATTTGGAAATTTTAGTCATTCAATTACAAGATGTGTAGAGATAAGGAAAAATATGGGCAAAAGCAAGTTTATTAACAAGAAGCATGAGAAAGATATGCAGAAATAATATAATGAACATGAATTATTGTAGATTTATCGATTGATTAGCTTGTCTTTTGGGGTGATGCATCTAATTTTGAGAAGACATTATCAGGCTCACCTTTAGAGTATCATGGCGCCTTTGAAGTATAATTGTCAAATGTTGTGAAGAACATGTCAAAACTAGATAGGGTTTGAATTTCAACTTGAACAAAGACACAAGAATAGAGATACCTTGAGTTCTGTGTTGTTGACACACTTTTGAAGAAGAATTGCCTAAAGGTTGATGCTTTGGAATACCTCATGAATTAGAAGGTAAATGGCCACAGTATCAAATAGTAACATTGTAAGCAAAAAACAAGTCTATTTGCTCAAGACTCAAGATTCAAAATCCAACCTCCAGCTCAAGCCTAATCTTCTTCCTCATCCTCATCCTCGGCCTCAGCCTCAGCCTCAGCCTCAGCCTCAACCTCAACCTCCGAGTATCTTGTTTGTCATCTACAAAGGTGCCTAAGGTAGGTCTTAGAGGACTGAGTAGCCATAGCCCCTACATGTGAGGTAGACTCATGATCAACATCAATAGTGCATGTGCGTGCGCGTGTACGTGTGCCAGAACGTGCTCTATCCTCCTCTGCCATAGCCATAACCTCAACCTCTATATCTGCCTAGTCAACCCATTCAAGGTCCACCTCAGTGAAGACTGGATTGGTAGCCTCAGTGAGCCACTCTAACTCTAGATCGATCTCCTCTCGAGTGATCAGAGAGGAGTCAGTGTCCAAAATTTGTCTGGTCCTAAGATGAAGATTGTAATGAACAAAGGTAAGATTATTCAACCTCCCCACATGCAACATATTTCGCCTCTTCGAATGGACGTGCTTGAACATGTACCAATTGCTCTCACATCCAGAAGCATTGCCTCACTGATTCAAAATATGGATGACAATTTTTGAAGATTTGGGGTTGAGGGCCCAAACATTTGCCACCATCTATTTGAAAATAAGGAAAGGAAAAAAGTCTCATTTACAAGTACAACTTCAAGGCTAAATTACAAAATCAAAAATTAAAATGCATAACTTATAAGCCATAAATTTAATAATTTTTTTTTTACCTCGTTATAATTCATGTCCGAGCATTTGTGCACATCTTGCTAGAGAAAATCACCCCTTGTTGATTATTAAATTTATCTAGCTCAATGGTTGTAGCTGAGGCTGTGCCATCACTACACATCATCTACATCATTGTATATCGACCAATAAGATCCTCCTCATTCGCCTTGAAGTCAAGAGGGAAACAAAATGTTGGATTAAGGTAATAAGCTTCTACATGGATGTGCCTATGAAGTTGATTATGCCACCTCCTATCAATCATCTCCCAAATGGGGCCATACTTATCCTCTACTCCAAATTGGACCTATCGATGCCTTCATGTATGTAGCCCATAGAGGGCTTCTCCCCATCAACAACTCATAGGAGAACTATAGGGGGCTTAGTGACCTGCATATAATGTAAAAAAAATTTAATTCACAAATAAAATTATGCATGTAAATTAAAAGTAAAAGTAAATTATTAAACAACTAAATACTAAATGTTAAAATGTAATAAATTTTAGGCCACCCTTGAACATCACACATTAAGGAAGAAATTAAGCTTGGAAAAATAAGTCAACTTTGATTATTAACATTTTTAGCCTAGGAATCAAACCTTAGTTGTGATGTTTAAGCCGTTCGTAAATGTACCTCCAAAATTTCTCGAGAAGGTTTCCAAAAACCAACCTAATAAAAAATACCATTTGCCACATCTATCCGTGCAGTAATCATAGCAAAAGGAAGAAGTCCACTCCACCCCAACAAAATTGTGCCTCAAATCTGCCCTTGATGTCAACAAGTATTTCAATGTGAGGAAATTTGAGGCAAACCTTGTGATACTAGGACAAGGTTTCTCCTTTGCCCTGTGTATTGCCTAATTATGCTAAGGACCAATGCATGATTGTAGACAAACTTTCAGATATTCTTGGCCCTTTCAATGCATGATTTGACCCATTTAAGCTTACCAATATCCTTCAACATGAGGTCAAGGCAATGGGCCTCATGTGGAGACCAAATTTTTTGGGGTGCTTTTTCATCAAAAGTTTACTTGCAACAACATAACTTGCTGCATTATCTATCACCGCTTGCACCACATTTTCTTCCCCCACCTCTTCTATGACTTCCTCAATAACCTCACATTAGTATGTGGCATTCTTAACATGCGAGGAAGCATCAATATATTTTAGGAACATGATGGATGTTATAAAATTTATGTAGAACAAAATAATTAATTATCATGGATCAATCAACAAATCAAAATTTAAATTATTCAATCACAATGCATGTAGGGAAGTAGAATGATCAATCGCTTCCACAGGAAACAAGAAAATTTAGGAGTGTTCTATTCTTCCTATTCGTCCAACCATCAGTCATGATGGTGGAACCTTTTTTGGGTCTATGACTTTTGGTGGTCCTCTAGCTCGAGTTTTATGTCCTATGTAATATACCAATTCTCTTAGTCTTAACCAACAACCAACATATTAGTTACTTTTCATATTCACATGCAAGAAAGACAGTTACAATAGATAATTCATATGAAAGAGAGTTAACGGTTATAACAAAGTAACTGAATTTCTATATTAGCTTAACAAACAATTGAAAAAGAGTGTTCAACCAACAAATGCAATCTATAGCTGTCATTATATCAAAAAGAGTGTTAGTTATAGATCATTTTCTATTAAGTTCAACTGATCAATACTAATCAAATTTGAAGAAAATATTTATAATAGTCACATGATATTTTCATAATTATTTGAACTTAAATAACATATAAAAAGAATTGATAAACGTGAAGGCTTAAGAATGTAGATCTTGACTTTGTCTTGTACAAGTCTTGGCATTTGGTGGGGGAGGAGAAGCATTGTTAGAGGCTTAACCTCCCAACCATGGACCACACGTATCCCCTCTCATTCTCAGCTAGAATGGCCCTAGCTTGCGCAGGATTAGGCATGGGACACCACTTCGTCCTGCCACTTGAGCATCCTAGTGTTAGAGTGTCAACTATACAACCGGCTAGACTGTGGAGTCCTTCTCACATTTATCCGTTTGCAAGCTATTGTGACCACTAGTGATCATAGCGACAAGTATTGCCACTAACCTACCTTGGCCAAGGATTTTTATGGGCAATCTGTACCTAATAACCCACTACTCGACTTGACAAACAAGACCTATACCCTATTGACCACCATGAGCTGACTCGGTTTAACATTTTTTCTTATGTTCATTAACTATTTGGTTTGTACTGATTTCCACCTCTTGTCTTGCAGGTATTTTCCATACTCAGTTGTTATCAACGTATACCTTTCATCTCAACCTTACTGGTCATCCTTGATGAATCTTGGATGGCTACCCATGAATCTTTGATAATTTCTGCTTACCCCAGATAAGAATTCTTTGCCCAACCTGGGTGTATGGTAGACATTAGAAAAGGCCTCATGGTAATATAACATGATATTGTTAACTCACTGTGAAGGTGCCTCATCTTTTCTCATAGGCTTATTATTTACACCCCTGAATTCATTTAAGTTCTGAAATGAAAACAAGGCTATATACAAATATACAACATATAAATCAACTTGAAATTTGACCGATTGCATACACCACTTAATTTGGTCGGTACTATTTATAAAATCAGTCATAGTGGATAACTCTAACATATGTAAATAATCATTTTCATGGATATTAGTTTGACTGGCACAATCCATATATATTTTAAAAATCATTCACCGAACAAGTTCGATCTCAAAGCTTTTAATTTATAAGAAATCAGAAAGGATAAGTGTAGAAAGACACATGACCTGATAGGTTGCAACTTGCAAAGATAGAGATACGTTAAGTCTTCATTGCTGGGTAGTAGTTTGCAATGGCTTGGATCAGCTAGTCAAATTGTGTAAATTAAATTCCCTATTTTCGCTAGGGCCGTTGGATGAATGAGGAGAGTAGAGCTTGGAATGGCTTGTTGTTGCCAAAAGAAATAATCACAGGAATGAAAGAGGATTATCGCAGAGCATAGAATGGTATATTGATTCGCATCCCTAGAGCCATGCTCGATTACAAATTATAATTTCCAAGAGAAGTTACACATAAGGTAACCTCAAAGGTGGCAGCATAAGTTACATCATTGATTTAAAATTCGAAAGCCAATAAAAGAAATAAAAGGCCGATGGGTTCTAGAATAAAATGCTGATGGAAATAATAATTTGTTCCTTATGTTTTATAGTAATTTCACCATCTTGTATTTACGTATAATTGTATATGTATGTACACATTTACATACGTATACGTAGTATTCTAAATATATGTATTCTTGTGTATACACTGTATTTTAGTATACACATACATGTTTGTTATATTTGCATATACGCATATGTACATATGTGTGTGTGTGTGTACAATTACATGTAAGCGCCATGGTATCATTATACTCTAATGTCTGACATTACAAGGAAGTTTTGAGGTTGACTTAATTCATAAAGGTAACAATTGTTCTTAGCTTATTCATGCTCAAGTTAATACTTTCTAATATCTTATTGAATGTGTTGACTTGGTTAGCTCATGGTGCTCACTTGGTATACCTTTGCTTGCCTAGCTCATTTTTCCTTGGCCATGGTGGTTAGGACTCATACCTATTGGCTCAATGGCAGGTCGATGTCCTCATGCCCAATTCCCTTTCTAATAATGCTTCCCCCCTTCATCACGTTTCTGCAAGAAGAAATTTACCATGGTAATAGATAAGATAAGATAAAAATATTAACGTCCAACAAGAGATCAACTAAAGGGTCCAAGGGATTGGAAGTTTACAACAAGGAAAAATAACCTAATAGGAGCACCAAATGGTGTTTGGAAAAGAGAAGACAAGAAAGAAAAGAAAGGGAAAAACAACAAATGAGAGAAGAACTAGATATCCTTTCTTGGTAAAAAGAAATCCAACACTAGAGGATAAGGCCCAAGACAACTAGGGGTCCGGGTACTTCTTTGAGTAACACTAGAGGTAGGGTGCCACTGTCTGGTGAATCTATAGTGAGGTCTAACAAATCTGGTGTGCTTGGAGATGAGTGTAGCAAGCAACCGCTTTATGGCCCTAGAGGGGGATATGGGTGGGAAAAAGGCAGCAATCAGCTGATCCAAGGCCCGACTTTGAGGAAACATGAGTTGTAAAGTATGGTCACAGAATTGTGAGGTCTCTCGGAGGTAAAGCACTAAACGCTGCTGGTCAGAATATTTAATAAAGGTTGACAGGGATTTATAGTCTTTGAATAAGCAGTGCAACCTACCTCTGATCTCATAGTATATGGGACATTGGAAGATGAAATGGGTCTTAGTCTTTGTCTTAGACAAGGTGCAAAAGTGACAAGTCCGGTCATCTCTGGTCAAGTAGTGATCTGTCCAGGATTGAAACTGGTGAGATCTAACTCTGAAGGACCTCAGAGAAATGTGGAGGGTGCGACTCTAGCACTGACTCAAGTAGAAGGGACACACAATAACCCTGCCTTGGATCTCCAGAAAGTGCTTAGCATAATAGGCCATTTGCAGGCGCAGAGCCCCAAGAGGGTTAATCTAGGTTGTGGCAATGCACTGTCTGTATAGGTCGTCTAACATGCCCATTCACCGCGTATTGTGAGGGGAGGACATGGGAGCATCCAATGAGAACTGGTAAGGTGGTAGACGATCAATTTCAATCTTGATCGAGCCCAATATGGTAGTGGCCTGAGTATACCAACAATGAGACCTGGTCATTAAATCAAAGATGGTAATATCAACAAAGGAGCAGTAGGCAAGTTAGGAGTATCTGTGACGACCAAAAGCATAGTCCACAAAGCCCATGAAATCAAAATTATTAATGAAATCAAAATATATCATAACAATAACCATATTAATAACCATTTCAAATTCACATAGTACGATTAATCAATATTTCTAGTTCCATGAAATCATAAAAAATAAATAACACTTCATTGCCAAATGAAATCATAATGATTAACAAATTTAACCAACCAACTCAAATTTGCATTTAAACCTTGCACCACAAATAGTTACACCATCTATCATGCCTTGCCAATGAGCATACTTGCCCCAAATTGAAGAATGCCATTATGTAGTTTTTGGAAGAGCTTGTATCAGGAAATCAATGTACCGCCTTCACTTATTTGACAAAACTAAACTTTGGATTATTGTTGATAGGCTGTCTTGATAAATTGCTGAAGTCTAATAATGTGACCAATAGTCTAGAAGTCTCTCCTAAGGCTTACTCGCATGCTTGACCTATAATTAGTCTTCCTTTATATTCAAAAAAGCATCATATTTAAGACTATGGAGTAGAGTTTAACAGACATATATCTATTCAGAATAGTCTTGTGTTCATTTTGGCTTAAAGTATTGCTCAATATTTGAATGGGGAGAATGATATGATGTGATAAAGAGAAGGGGACCAATGACATCATTTATAGCTTTGCTGTAGGGAAGGGTAATGATTCAATTCAGCATGGAATAATATAAAGAGAAATGGCATAGGAAGTCCAGGCCTGTGGCTTGATCTCTGAAGTGAGATTTTTCATGAGATTGTGTTAATATGTGTCATGAGAATAAGTAACCAGCTTCCTTTTATGTTATTATTTCTCTATTTTATCTGATTGTAGTTTTGAATCCCAGCGAGGGAACTTCTATCCTTGAGTATTATTTGTCTTGCTTTTTTGTTAGTGAGGGTAGCATTGAATTGAGTCATGAATGATGGATATACATTTTTTCTATAAGAATACAAAAAAATGTTTTAATTAATTTGATATAAGTATGATTATTTGCAATTGTTATCTTGTACTGGCTTATCTAGCGAGCTGTATTATTTTCTAGGCATCTGCAACTTGTAACACCTATGTTGGTAAATCTATTCAACTTTGCACGATGTAAATATCTTTTCAATAATCATCTTGTTGATTGCTTGCTTCTCCACACTATTTGGTCAATTTTGTAGTTTATTGAAGGTGTGATTTTTTGGTATCCATGACTATGCCTCGTTAGGATCTTCTTTTGGATATGCCTTAGTTGTTATTGGACTTTCTTTTCCGCCATGCAGATTTATCGTTTGGTTATTTCCTTAGTTTTACTATCTAAACACACAATTGTTTTGTTTATTCTGAAGTTTGAATTCTTGAACTTTACCTTCAATTATTATTTCTTGAGATCAATTAAGTTTGTTTTGAATGAATAGGCCATTGAAACCATACCCGATTTCTCCAATGCGCCTTGTTCCTGAGAATATTTCAAAGCCTGATTGGGCATTTGATGTAAGTATATTTATGCATGTGAACAAATTGCTAAATTGTAAGGAGTCATATTATTATCTTCTTTTGTTTGGTTGTTGCACCATATGTATCCATTCACTTTGCTTGCTACTCGTGTAATAAATCTCTCAAATATTATTTATACAAATATACACTTTTTCCCTGAATTAGCATGTAGGAAATGGAATGGAAAATGATATCATTGCCTTTGTTTGATCAGTGAGATGCTATTAGGCAGTCTTTTATTAGGAATGATTGCTTTCCTAACTGGTATTTCTATGCCAGTACATTGAGTCAGGCATTCACTGTATGAAGCAAGATTTCAAGTTAACTGTTCAATAACTCTATTTTAGGGAATACCAAAGGAGGAGCCAACTAGTGATCTGCAAAATAGAGTTGAGGTGTGTGCTCAAATTATTTTGTTATCATTCTGTTGGTGGTAACACAACTTAAGTAGTAATCTGGTCCTCTTTTCTTCAATTTAAATCTAACTGGGTGTTTGGCTTCTTCTTTTTGAAGATCAAAACTCCACAGCAGATAGAGAAAATGAGAGAGACATGCAAGGTAAGCCAATGCTTCTCTAGATATATAAGATAGTAATGATATGTGGTTTTATCGACAAGGGGGTATCATCTATTTCTTGTTTCAGAAAATAGCTTACATATCAATATCTGTTCATTGTCTGAATTTTTTTTTTCCATATTGGATTTTTATTATTATTTACTTTTAAGTCTCAAGTGAATAAATGAGTCCCATCAGATTATGTGGCTTCCTTACACATTTGAAATTGTAACTCGGGTAGCATCATATGTTCTTAAGACATTGAAGTGTGGAAACTAATGAATTTTGTTGAATTATCTAGGATAATAACATTGTCACTGTTATTGGTGTGTTCCAAATGTAGATTTGAAGAGTTATAAATATGAGGGGAGGAGACATGTCTGTATGGTTAATCATCATTAGATAATATATCAATAATATAAATACCCATATATATATATAATATATTTTATATATAAGAATATTTATCTAAATGATGATATACCATCAACAACGTATCTCAAGATCGAATCAATATAACTGAAGCTACAAACTTAACACTCCCTCTTAGCTAGGGAGGATTGTTATAGAACATTATGCTCTCAAGTATATGAAGAGATATCATCTCAGTATGATATTTTCAGAATGGCATATTTAAGGATATCAACATATATCCATCAACTTAGTATGTTTAAACAAGAAATAACAATCATATGATATTCATCATACTTATATTCTTTTGGTATGTGCAATGGCATCAAATCCTTGATGCCTACCAAAAGAATGTGTTATATCTTAGTAGGATATGAGTTATCTGATTTCTAGCACTCTGGGACAACAAATTAATGAAGTCGATCAAATAACTAGTAATCAACATGTCATGAACTCCATCATGACAAGTATCACGATCTCCGGTGCTTTGGGACAACAAGTTAATATAGTTTGATCATGATACGTTCGTTATCATGATTACCGGCACTCCGGGACAACAACTTATTGTACTCTGGCATGATAACAGGTCAAGCTATTGATAAGATTGTCACCTTACAATAGCAACTCTCCAAATATATATATATATATATATATCAATGAAAGATCATCACCTTTCATGGCATAATCCATATATGCAAAATAGTAACTGCCATGATCCAAGTCAGAGGGTGAAACAAAGGCTTTCACCTCAACTTCTTTCTCACAGAGAAGAATGTATTACAGGGAATTTCACTTAGACCCTCTCCTTCATAGAGAATATAACATTCACAAGGGATTGCACCTCAAAATTCTCCCTCTAAACAATGGGTTGTACCTATTACGGTGATGCTTATTTCTTCTTGTTCATACTCATCTTAGATTCCAATAAATATTTATATTTTCTGATCCTTGAATAAAATCACTCTATTTATGCAATCTAGGTTTCATATGCATAGTACTTTTAATTTGTAAATATGCATCACATGCCCTAGATTCCTCTCCAAAGGTATATGATTTGACGATCTTCTTGTTTTGAATTTGATTCAATGACATAGAACTCACACGTCTTGATATCTCCACTGAATATCATTCTTTAATTGATTTACTTATTTAGGTATGATATATCCGGTGACATGTAAGATGGGTATTTTAATTCCTGACTAGGTCATAAGCTTCAATACGTTTTAGTAATTCTTTTTCTGATATGAGATTCAAAGGTATGCACTAATTCCTCAAGTGATATTGTTCACCTCCTTTTATATTATCTCCAAAAAATCTAATACTTGGTCCCCCATTAAAAAGATTAAGTCATGTACGATATAGTCATGTTTGACCAATCTCACTGTACACATTACTGATTGTAATATTAATTAAAAATGCTTGACCACTCTATTTATTATGCTGACTGCCTTCTCCTGCTTGGGGATTTTCTGGATGTATTCTATAAGTGACATTTACTTTCTTGCATTTCATTGAACCGCATATGCAATTTTCCCCTTACTATTGTGTATGGAAAGATGCCCAAATATGACCGCAGATATTCTGATGTGTCCTTCGTTCGTATCACTGTGATGGAAGATATCCGAATTCTCTCTCCATATAATTTCTGAAGTGTAATATTTTTATTCCTGTTGTATATTGGTCGCTATGTCCATATAGCTTGGTCGCTGACTGTAAATCTTTATGCAGACCATCCATGCATAACTTTATCTTCTTGATCCCCATTTCCCCTCCTTCCCTCACACTTGGACGGCAAGAAAATTTGTATTTATCGTTTCCTGAGAGGAAGAGAAGTAATTGATGATCCCTTGCTTGTATTACTGTTCAGTCCATTCAATATGTTGACTTTATCTTTGCTCCTTACTCCTTAGTTTACTGACTGTATATTTCTTTGCTGAATTGAATTGGAGTTCACTGCTTGATCAATTCCTCTTATATGTTTTGCCGATTACCAAGAAAGATGATAAATAGTTTATTATATACAGATAGTTATTTAACGTCTGAATGATATGAACAGACGGTGACTCTTTCCTTTCCTCTTGACTTGGATTGTATTTAACGGAATGGATCCTATTGTTGTCCTTCTTGCTGACTGGGCTCTAATATCTTTCTCCGCTCTTAGTGGTGTAGTTGGTCTCTTGCATACATGAGATTGCAGATATTTTTCATGGTAATCTCCCTTCTACACTGTATTTCCAGCTGCTTATGTGCATCTCACATAGTGCGATTCGTCTTCCATAATTCCACGATACATTCGCAGTTTGGCTATGATACCATGTTAAAGTATCTAGGATCATTTTCTGCAAATGTAATAACACTGCCATTGTTATTGGTTTGTCCCAAATGCAGATTTGAAGACATAAATATGAGAGGAGACATGTCTCATGAAGAGACATGTCTCTATGGTTAATCATCATTAGATAATATATTAATAATATAAATAACCATATATATATATATATATATATATATATATATCTGAATGATGATTTACCATCAACAATGTATCTCATGATCGAATCAATCCGACTGAAGCTACAAACTTAAAAGTTATGAGAAGCCATTTTATTCTCTCTTCATGACATTGCTCTAAACTTTAATATAAATTGTGAGCTTGCAGTTTTAAATTTATTATTTCCATCTTTTCAAAGTTGAATTGGTCCAATCATGAATATTGTGCAAGGTTGCCTTGACTGATCTGCAAATCATGTTATTGATAAAGTGAGCTGTGAGCAATTGCCACATCAGTCATCATCAAGGATTGATCCATTCACCTTTTGCACTTCTTTAAATATTCGACTGCTTGAATATAGCCCAAGGGTCATATTACTATGGTTCTCACCTTCTAAAATTTCCACAAGTCACCTTGAAACAATATTGTCAAAGATGGAAGTTGGTTTGCTTAGAGGAAAATGGATTCCTTAAAATCACAGCCTTCCCATTGAATTCAGCTCACTTGGTTTCAATTCTCCACCTTCATCTTTTTTGTGATCATGTTGCCATTTTGGACAAGTAAATCTTCATTTCCACCTTCTTCACACTGGGGTGGAATTTAAGCATGGGAGGAATTTGGATACCTCTTGGGGTGGCGGAATCCACCACCCCTAGAGGAATTTTCCTCTTTCAAACTCATTGTTTCTCACTAACGTCAGTCAGTCACTTAACTTCTTGATTTTGTTTGTCATCACTCGATTTTGGAGGCCCCAGTTCATGGTTTTCAAATCACAAATGCAGGGCAGAAATCATTATGTCAAAGAGGATTTTGGATTCCTCACTTCAGCTTAATCTTGACCTCAAAAAAACTTGGCTCAATTGATCTTGACTGCTCTCTCTTATAATCGGACTGCCTTTAAATTGTGCTTTGTTCAAGTCTAAGGGCCTCACATTTGCATTTTCTCCAATTCTAGGTGTGGAATTTCAGTCTTTGAGAGGAATTTTGGTTCCTTTATGGCTTGCATAGTCTGCCATGCCTACAGGAATCATCTCTTGCACTTTGGGTTTTAACTCTTCTCCTCAACTTTCTCTTGGATTCTCCATCCTATCCTTTGTTTCCTCATACATAATGCAGATCAAGGTCTGAATACATGCTTTGCCTCTTTTTTTTCCAAAGTGGAAATGGAGATGTTTAGAGGAATTAAGATTCCTCAAGGGCAGGTGGATTCTGCCCCATCTCTAGGAATTTCCCCTTGTCTCTTCAATCACCCCCCTTTGTCATTTTACAAATTCTCCGAACTCCTAGCTCTTTTCCTTAGCAATTTCTCCTTCACCCAACTTCATTTTTGCCTTCAATAAGGTGGCCAAAATTAGGGGTAGGAGAGAAATTTTGTCTCCTTTACACTTCAATCTTGTGCAACTACCTCAAAGTTGCAGCAGTTTTGCCAAAATGGATTTGTCTCATTCTTATGATGCCCTTTCAAAGCTAGACTTGAGGGTGGAAATTCGGGGTTAAATAGTGTTTGCTGTCATAGTTAAACTGGTTTAGTGCATACTCGTAAAGTAATGAAGCATAACACAAAAATAGATTGCACAATGTTTTAGGAAACCTTAATGTTCATTTTATTAATATTCATTCCAGCACATCATATGACAATGCTCTCCAGAATTTTGAAGATATCTATTCCCATTTAGAAGAATGTAAATATAGTATCCGAAGGATCACGACTCAATCGTTGTGTTCTAACTTTCTTCGATAATGGACACTACTTAACACAATCAATTATTAACTATTACTTGGAGACTTACAAATATTTTAGGCAACATCATCACCCCCAAAAAGAAAGTTGCCTGCTAACAATGAACAAAAGATGGAGACAATGCTCCATACATAACACAAAAGAAAACAACCTAAGATGTAGTTGAAGGGAGCATCACTGGAGCTGGTTGGGATGTGGAAAGGTATTTGAAATTGTATGAAAAACCCTCTGCTTCAAATAAGTTATTTCTCATGAAGCGTTTATTAAATATGAAAATGGCGAAAGGTGGATCTGTTACAGATCATTTAAATGAGTTTAATACTGTTACTAGTCAGTTATCTTCTATGGGTATTAATTTGATGAAGAAATTAGGGCTCTTTTGATTTTGTGTTCTTTGCCTGAAAGCTGGAATGACTTGGTAATGGCTGTAAGTAAATCTATTTTTGGATCTAATACTCTAAAATATGATGATGTGATTGGTGTTATTCTGAGCTAGAAAACTTGTAGGAAATCCTCAAGTGGATCTACATCAGGAAGTGCTTTGAACGCACAAAGCAGAGGCAGAACGATTGAGAGAGGAAGTAATTCCGGAAATCATGGGAAATCAAAAGGAAAGTCAAAGGGGAAGAGGTCTCAATCATGAGGACCAAACGAATGCTGTTATTGTGGTAAAACAATGCATAAGAAGAAAGACTGTTGGTCTTGAAAGAAAAATGAAGGAGACAAGCAAGATGGAGGCAAGGAAGCAAATGTGGTAAGTAACAAATTTGAAGAGGATGCTTTGCTCTTGTCTTTAAAAAGTGTTGATGATTCATGGGTTTGTGATTCTAGTGCTTCATTTCATGCTACACCTCATAGAGGTTATTTCATTGATTATGTCGAAGGGGATTTTGGGCTTGTTTATTTGGAGCACAATGAATATTGTTAGATTGTTGGAAAGGGAAAAGTTAAGATTAAGTTGCAAAATGAGAATTATTGGCTACTACATGAGGTAAGACATGTTCCAAGGCTAAGTAGGAATTTAATTTCAGTTGGGCAACTCGGTGATGAGGGTTGTGTAGTTACTTTTAATGATAAAAATTGGAAGGTTTCAAAAGGTTCCCTCGTAGTAACAAAAGGTGTGAAAGTAGGCACCTTATATCTTTGTACAGGTCATATTGTTCCTTCTACTTTAATTGTTTCAGAGAAACATGAATATTCAAGAACAGTTGTTGTAGTTGAGTAGGGAAAACAAATAACTGCTGTAGATTTTGATACAACGCTGTGGCACAACAGACTTGGGCACATGAGTGAGAAAGTTACGAAAGTATTTCATTCAAAGAAAGTTTTACCAGGTATGAAATGTGCTAATATGGATTTCTGTGAAAGTTGTGTGTAAGGAAAACAAAAGAAAGTGAGTTTTGTGAAGACTAGGAAGGAAAATAAAAAGGGAGAAATTAGAGCTTGTGCATACAGATGTACAGGGACCAACTTAGGCATTTTCCCTCGGTGGCTCTCATTATTATGTTACATTTATTGATGATGCAACTAGAAAAGTATGGGTTTATTTCTTTAGACAGAAATCTGATGCATTTCAAACTTTTAAGAAATGAAAATGCTTGGTTGAAAATGAGATTGGTAAGAAATTAAAATGTCTCAAATCTGATGATGGTGGTGAGTATTGTAGTTATGAATTTGAAGATTATTGCTCCACTAATGGTGTTTGTAAACAAAAAATTGTTCCAAGGACTTCACAGGAAAATGGAGTGGCTGAACACATGAACAAGACAATAATGGAGCGTACAAGGAGCATGAGGTTGCATGCTGGGTTGCCTTTACACATGTGGGCAAAGGCTATCAATACTGCTGTATATTTGATTAATAGAGGTCCCTCTACTCCTTTGGGTTGTGGTATTCTAGAGGAAGCATGGGCTGGTAAGACAGTGAGTTATTTTTTTCTCAAAACCTTCGGTTGTGAAGCATTTGCTCATATAGATTCAGAAAATAGAACCAAGTTGGAAGCTAAGTTAAAGAAATGTGTATTTGTTGGATATAACATTAATGAATTTGGTTATAGGCTTTGGGATTTTGAAAATTATAAAATTGTAAGAAGCAGGGATGTCATATTCAATGAGAAAGTGTTGTACAAAGATTTGTTGCAGCAACATGAGAAAAAAGAAGATGATTATGTAGTGCGGGATGACACTCCAAAAGATGATGTTCCAACAATTTCTCATGATGTGCAACAACTGTAACAACAAATACCACACACACCAATGAATGTTAGACTGTCAACAAGGCTAATTAGACCTCCAAAAAGATTTCTCCCTCTTTGTATTCTATTTTACTAATAGATGCTGGTGAACCTAAATGTTATGATGAAGCTGTGTAGGTGGATACTAAGATTTAGTGGGAGTCTGCAATGAAAGATGAAATAGACTCTTTGCTGAAAAATAAGACTTGGGATTTATGCAAATTGCTTGTAGGTAAAAGAGCTTTATAGAATAAGTGGGTTTACTGGTTGAAAGAAGAGGATGGAGGTAAGAAAAGATTTAAAGCTAGGTTAGTTGTAAAATGATTTGTATAGAAAAAGGCATTGATTTTGATGAGATATTCTCTCCTGTTGTTAAAATGACTTCTATTTGCACTGTTTTAAGTATTGTGGCTATTGAAGATTTGCATTTGGAGTAGCTTGATGTTAAAACAACCTTCCTTCATGGTGATTTGGATGAAGAGATATATATGGCTCAGCCACAAGGTTTTGAGGTCAAAGGTAAGGAGAATTTAGTGTGTAGATTGAAGAAAAGTTTATATGGCTTGAAGCAAGCACTTTGGCAATGGTATCTAAAATTTGATAGTTATATGCATGAGCATGGATATAGTAGTTCATTTAGATCATTGTGTTTACTTTAAGAGGCTGGATGAAGAGAGCTACATTATTTTGTGTTTATATGTTGATGATATGCTTGTAGCTGGGTGTAACATGGATCACATTAAGGGGCTGAAATATCAGTTAGCACATGCATTTGCTATGAAGGATTTGGTTGCAGCAAAATAAATCCTTGGTATGAAGATTTGCAGAGATAGGAAGAACAAGAAATTGACGCTATCTCAGGTTGATTATGTTGAGAAGGTGTTGCAACGTTTCTCTATGGAGAATGCTAAAGCTGTTAGCACACCTTTACATGGTCATTTGAAGTTGACCAAGGAGATGTGTCTAGAGACACAAGAAGAGGAGGATAAGATGTTCAAGGTACCCTATGCTTTAGCTATAGGAAGCTTGATGTATGTTATGGTATGTACAAGGACAAAGATTGCACATGCAGTGGGAGTCGGTAGCAGGTATATGAGTCATCTAGGAATTGAGCATTAGAATGTAGTCAAATGGATTCTCAGATATTTGAGGGGAACATCCAGTAATTGTTTACACTTTGGGGGCTCTACTATTGACTTACAGAGCTATATTGACTCAGATTTGGTAGGGGATATTGATACCTGGTGGAGTACTAAAGGTTATATATTTACTATTGGTGGGGCAGCCGTGAGCTAGGTTTCTAGGTTATAGAAGGTTAATGCTTTATCCATTGTAGAGGCAGATTATGTTGTTGCTACAGAGGCAACCAAGGAGATGATATGACTTCAGTTCTTCTTGGAAGAATTGGGACACCCTCAGAGGGATAATTATTTGTTTACAGATAGCCAAAGTGCCATACATCTTGCAAAGAATTCAACTTTGCATTTAAAGACAAAACACATTCAGTTGCGGTACCATTTCATTCAGTCAGTTTTGGATGATGGGTAGTTAAAGCTAGACAAGATACATACAGATGATAATCCAATAGATATATTTACAAAGGTAGTGATAAGGGAGAAACTGAATTCCTCTTCAGTTTCAGTTGGTCTTCTAGACTAAACAGAATAAAAGAACAACAAAGTCCAGGGTGGTTTGATCTAGTGGGAGCCACATGTGGTAGCGGTATTGCTACAGGTTCAATCTCCAAGTGGGAGATTGTTGTCTAGTGTGGAGTTTGATTAGTCCCCAAATGGGAGATTGTTAGTTTGTGGTGACTGATCAGGGAGGTATTGTACATATAATGGCAGCAAATTTTGGGCTACTATTTGCCAATCGGCTATTGTTTATATTCGCCAATTTATGACCGACATGTTGTAACTAATTTTAACCCTAAAGAGGCAAAAATACTTATATAAAAGGGCTTAGGGTTAGGGATTGTTTGATAAGGGGTGATGCAAAAATTGGTTCTTGCGGCGGTATTGAGCTGTAAGGGATTATGGATTGTAATTAGGTTGTAATCACTGGATCATAATAATATTAGACTTTTTGTTTGGTGGATGTAGCCCAGGGATTGGGTGAACCACGTTAAATCTTGGTATCTTGTGTTCTTTTTTGTGAGATCTATTATTTTTTAATATTGTTTATATTTGCATGTAATTGTTATTTTTGTTCGTGGCTAAATCCTAATACACAGGTGTTGTCTGGTCTCTGCCTCTTGTACCCTGCAACGCTAGTGCTGCTACCTCTCCTTGTGTTGCACTATCCAACATCATCGCATCAGGATGGAGTTCTCTTATGGGAGACTGGATAAAAGGTCCTTGAGTCACCGATGCAACTTGAAATCCCTTCATAAAATAATCACTCACACACCCCATCACGAGTAGAATGCACCCTTGCCTAGATGTTGTGGAATAGTCTTTGACCAGCTCAATCCCCCCCATGGAGTTGTCATTGATTGGATCAACCAACAATGCCACATCAATTGTCGCCATGACATATGACCTAATCACTTCTAGTCGGATCTATGGCTCCTGTGGCTTGCTACCTGCTATCTCTCAAGTCTTCATCACCTCAACCTCGTCACATGTTTGGATGGTGAATGTTGCAACTTGGTAACTCCTAAAGAAACAATATTTTTCGCCTGAGGCATCTCAGGAGTCACTATAGTACTCTTTGTCCCAGGTGCTACTACTAGGGTTTCCTTTGTTATTGTAGTCTCTGTCTATGGTATCATGATGAGGGCTCACATTCTCGTCACTATCGACAGAGTCATAACAACAGGTGCCCTTAGTTGGCGAAATGCCGGTATGGGAGCAATGTTTGCAATAGGTATCAAATGCATTGTGGAAGAGAATATAGGGCATGCTAATAGTGACGAAGGCTCAGATATGACCTCCACCTCTTCCTCCTCGTCAGCCTGAGTGTTATCTGTGGCACTCTCGCTCTTAGATGTATCCTGTCGTCCACTATTAGTATCCCTATGATCTAATCATACATCTATCTCCTACTTGACCTGTTTCTAATTTGCTACTACCTTTTGTCCGCTAGGCGTATCTAATTGTCGCCAACTCATAATAAGGGGCTCACCATGTGCCAATGGTCCCACTCTAATCTCCTTCGACAGAATGTCATGCGAGATTCGTCTAACTATAGTGTCTTGGAGTAGCTCGATCGCATAGTGAGCCATATAAGAAGTCTTATGTTGTAGAGTCATGAACTTATGCATATGTTTTGACAACAATGTGGCCCAATCATAGAATTTGCCACCAAATAAATTATTCATCAGGGAGAACTATGGAAAAGAAATATTAGAGGTACGGCTAGAACCTATTAGGTGACTGTTAACTATGTCCATTAGACATTTGTAAAGACCTTCCCTGATAAACGACTTCTTTATTCCCCTGTATTTGTGAAGACTTTTTAGTGACTTCTCGGAGTCCGCGAGGATGTCTCCACAAATTAGTCTAATATAGAAATCTTTCACCTTTGAAGTAATTCTCTGTGCCCTCAAGTCAATTTTGCGCCCTTTTTCTGGCAATCCAAACACCCTTCTAAATTTTGTCGTAGTGAAAGAAATCTCTATGAGATGATTTATGTTGGTGATAGTGCTTTGCTTCGAAAAATTGTTCAATGTCTCAACCATTGCTCTCAAGAGACCTTCAAAATCCTTAATACAGAATATTGGCATCTAGATAACACATTGCACTTGTGCTCGCCTCAAATTGTCTTTGATAATTTTGTTGTTCGTAATCTCGACACTCTCATGCCACCATTTCTGACAATCCAATCCGTTCAAGCCTTCAAATGTTATTGTTTGAGCCGTTGTATAATCTTTCGTAGAATTTTTAGATGCCATTTGTTGCCCTTGTACTTTCGGTCTTATTTTCTTTTTGCCAGTGTCTGTGCACCTGCAGTTCTAACTCCTGAGGGTAGAGTTTGTGCATTCTTACTTGGATTCATACTTGCTGCTACTTGAATCACTTGTTTGTGTCTGCAACTTTGCTTTCCAACTTTTTCTAGCAAATTGCATAATGGTTTTCTCTTTTGTTTTTTGTGCAGGAAAAAACCATTAGGGTCTCCTACTTCTATCGCATGGCTTCCAATCTATAACTGTAGGGCTCCTTGCATCCAATTCATGTGCTTGTGCTTGTATTGCCTTCTCCGTAATTTTCCTATACACTTCACAGTTTGACCACTTCGTGCGTTTGCATGTATTGACAACTTTTGCATGTACATTACTAGTCCTTGCCGAAGATGTTCTTTTTCTTCATCGTACCCTATGCTCTTGCAACCACGACCTTGTTGAATCAACTTAAGCTGCCTTGTGCCTTTTCAAGGTGTCTTACTCACGATGCTAGTTGTCTTCGTAGGTCTCTTTATTACGCGTAGGTCTCCTTATTACCATACTTGATGACTTTGGATTCTTCAACTTTAGACTATATGCACCTTCTCTTGGCTATGTCTTTGTTTGTTTTTAACTTGGTCCCTGTGGAAGCTTTGATGGCATTATGCGTGCAACATATTGATTGTTGTACAATATTGCTTCAAGCCACCCAATGTGGTCCAATCATTCGTATAGTGTTTCGTGCTTCATGTGTTTTGTATGGTTTTGGTAGTTGTCTTACCATATGGTAGAATCTTACTTGCCTTCAGTGTCCCACGAGCGAGTTATGCATTGTGATTGTTCACTATGTAACCCAATTATGTCGTAGGGTAGCAACCGATGTCTTTTCCTTCTTTTCGTACAGTGTAGTAGTTTGTCATGGAACTGAATAATGGTTTCTTGTGCTCTCCTTTATCAATATTTGTTCGTATGGTATGCCTAAGAGTCTGTACAGTTGCATGGGATGACCGTATGGTAGTCTTTAGCTCCAGAGGCTTTTGCTTCCTTTGAATTTTTAACTTTATTCCCTCAACTGGGCTCGGAAGGCCGTATGGTATACGGGCTTTGTCTTCCTTTATAAGTTCATGTGGTCCACCTTTGAATTTGGTTCCCTTATTTATTTATATATTTGTAAGTTCTACTCAACTCTAAATTACTTCTCTCATCAAGACGGAAGGTGCTTCTACTCGGACCCTCCTGCCTCTTAAGATAAATTTTCAGTTCCAAACCATTGACGGGGTCCCGTATCTCCCTTCCACCAAGAGTCCATAACTTGATCGCCCCATTATCACCAACTTCACGTACCTTGTAAAGTCCTAACCTATGTCACAAGGTTTGAGTTCGGTTTCGGGTTAGATAACAATAAAATTTGGATGAAGTTCGACAAGGAGAAAAAGTTTGAATAAAATTCGGCATTAAGTTCACCTTACATATATTTGAATTTAGAAAATATATATAAATAAGAAGTCCATTAAGATGTTAAAAAAATTTATCAATGCTAAATTTAAAATTATACTATATTATAAAATAAAATAGTTCAATATCATTTATTAAAAAATAATAATATATTAATCTATAATTAATATAAATATAAATATTTTCACTTATTAAATTAAAATTATTAAAACTAAAACTATATTAGTAAATTTGAATACATAATAATAAACAAAAATACATTCAAATTTTTAATTTGAATTTTATATGTTAATGTTTAAATCATACAGTAAAGTTTATGAAAAAGGGACATCTAATTTTATATGGGCTTTCAGTTTTGATGGACTTTTCTGTCATGCGTGGGAAGAATATTTTTTTAGTGCGGGACGTAAATTTATGGAAGATTTCACCAATGACTAGGTTTCTCTTTAATGGATGAAATCTGCTGTAATTTATTTTGAAGAAAACTCTTATTAAACCATAAGCTATTCTTTTTTGTCTCTGTTTCTAGCTCCTGAATCTTCCTATCTTCCTTCTGTCTCTATTTCCTATCTCAGATACTTCATCAAAGCAACTTGCAATGTATATTTTGTGATTTCTAAAGTGAAAAACAGACAAACTTTGTTCCAAACAAATTTACAGACAAATTTGAATGATTTTTTAAATTTGATTAGAATTTGTCGAACTTCGAATTTCATACATAATGTTCAACGAATGTTATGACCAAGGTCCTAACCATTTAACTTTGAACTTGCCAAGTTTAATCTCATTGCGTCCATTATATTTGAGCACTAATTGTCTGGGTTGAAACTTTGTTCACTTCAGATGTTTATCATGCCATGCATTATGGTGAGTTTGTGCCACCTCCTTTGCCCATTGCACCATTATTCACTGTTTGTCCGACTTGTTCACTTCCCCCACCTCATAATAATGGTGAAAATGAACTCCTAGAGTAGTAGTAACCATTTACTCATCCTCTCATGTATAATAGGTTTGTTCGCCAAGTACATCAATGCTTGGTGGTCCATGTAAAACATGAACAATGTCGCCAACAGATAGTGTTTGAACGTTTTTACTAGGTACACGGTTCCTAGAGCTTCCTGCTTTGGCATGCTTAGTTCTCTTCGACCTTGGACAATGGTTTACTAGTGAAATGGATAGGATGATCTAGGTCGTGATCACCCATTTGTGCAAGAGTTGCACCTATTGAAAAATTGGACGTGTCCACATGCATGTGGAATTATTTATCCCAGTTGGGGTATGCCAAGATCGGTGCTCCTAGCAATCTGGTCTTTAATTCCCTAAAAGAAGTCTCTTGCTCCGTACTCCAAACATAGGGTGACCCTTTTCTTGTTTGCATGTCGAGGGGGAAGAAAATGTAGGCAAAATTCTTTATGAATTGTCTGTAATAGCCGATGTGCCCTAGGAAGGACTTAACTCCATTGACATTAGTGGGGGCCTCTATCTCGACTATCGTGCATACCTTGTCCGGATCAGTCTTTAGTCTCGTCTTACACATAATGTACCCCAAAATCTTGCTTTGAGGGACCATGAATTTGCACTTCTTTGGGTTAAGTGCTAACCTCGCTTGTCGACACCTTTCCATAGTGTGTCTTGCCCACTGAAAATTGACCAATCATCCAAAAACACTTAGATGTTCCCCATAGACATTTTATCAAAGATGTGAAAAACTATTCTCTGGAAGGTTAATGGCTCGTTCCATAATCTAAAGGGCATCCATTTATATGCAAAGACTTCGTCCTCTACCGCAAATGTGGTTTTCAATTTGTCTTCATTCGCAATTGATATTTGGTTATAACTAGAGAAACTATCCATGAATGAATACATCTCGTGCCTGACAACCTCTTCTTGTATTGTGTCCGTAAATGAGATAGGGAATGGATCTTTTATAGTGACGACGTTTAGGCATAGAAATCGACACAAATCCTGATCTGGTTCACCTCCTTTAATGATATTACAATGGGTGAGACACATTCACTTGTTTGAACCTTAAATATGATCCCTGCCTCTAGCATGCATTGGATCTTTTCATCGACTTTGGCGGCATAATCTTTATTCATTTTGTATGGTCTTTTCCGCATGGGTACGACTCTAGGTACCAGAGGTATGCAGTATACCTATGTCTCTGGTGGCCCACACTTAAGGTCCTTATAAGTCCAGTTAAACACATCCTTATGTTCCATGAAGATTTTGAATGCGTTTGCCATCAACATAGGATCTCAATCATCGCCAACCAATCTGTTGCGCAAGTTCTCCTTGTCCTCGAGGTTAGTAACCCGTACAAATGGTTCTTTGTACTTGATAGTTTCGGGCGAAGTGCCCCCACTAGTTGCACACTGGACACTGAATCATCGACTGTCCCTTTGAATCATATTGTATTCGACTTCTATTCTCATTACCTCTTCGCCCTCTGTGCTAGTTGTTTCAGAACATGCTAGGTGATTCATTATTAGTTGTTTGTTGGTTTGGGTTGGCAGTCCCAAAGGTAGATGGTTGCTCCTACATGAAGAGGACTTGTTGGCCCCTACTCTTCAAGTTGTACGGGCATTCCTTAGTGGAATGACCCATACCTTGGTAGATGTCACACAATGATTTCTTTGAGCATGACCCCTTTGTGTGGCCGCTCACCTTGCACTCCGTACACCACATCTCCCCTTCGTCACTCTGTCCCTTGCTTCCCTTCATTGTTTTAAATTCACGCATCATGCGTTCCATGTCCTTCTGAAGGATTGCACCTTTTTCATTGGATTCATCTTCAGTCTCACTAATGCTTTTCTCTCCCGATGCTTCATCACTTTCGGAGGACTTGTTTTTCTTCTTTTTCTTCTTTGATGTCTTGCTTTCACTTTCCAAGTTCACGGCTTTGTCGTACGCGTCTGCATACGACGATGACAGTGTTGTTTTCATTTTGTTCCGAAGAGAGACATTTAATCCCTTGAACCATTTTTTCTTCAATTTTTCTGTTGGCTAAGTTTCCATCCTCCCAAGTAACTCTTTGAGCCTTCTATTATATGCGCATAGAGTCTCCTTCCTCTGCTTCAAGTTGTATATTTCTACTACTACTTTGTAATTGCCTCGAAGCAGTTTGAATTGTGCTTGAAACTCCTGTTGGTGCCCAAATTAGCAGATTAGGTTTCCTATGGAATGATGATCCAATTATGGGAACTCCTAATAGCAACTTGCCAATTGACAGGTTCCACTCCAAATGAATGCGAACCTTTGCAATTCTTGCTCCGTAGGACCAAGGCTGGTAGGCCTATACCTCACACTCATAGAGGCTTTTTAGAGCAGATAATTTGTGAGACTTGGGTGTTTAGGAATTTAAAAAGTTGATAAATATTTATTGGTGTGATATATAAATGTATAATGGATTTAATGACCTTTGTCACTTGGATGTATGTCCTTTTTGTAATCAGCATGAAGATTCAAAACAATAATCAAAGACCAGTGCCTTAACCAATGGAGTTTTTACCATTATTCTATAAATCACTCAAAGTGTTTAAAGTAACCCTTAGAGATAGACAATAAATCCCTTCCAAATAGATTGCTATCACTTTAATGATGTATGAATTGTTGAATACTTAAGTAATCTTCAATATTAAGTCTTATTGAATTTAACTCTCCTGAAGAGCCCAATAAGACAACAATACAGATTGACCAATCAATACAATACTACTGTTTTACAAACATTGAAACAACTTACGATATTCAATCAATTGAACATTCAATTAAAGCAAATTTGAGATTTAATCTGAGGAAACAAAATGTATGAGACAAAAATAATATCACCAAAAGATCAATCGAGCACATGAAACCCTTTTATTGAATTTGAAATATTTCACCACAAATGCATGTGTTGCTGGTGCATACAGATAACACAATCCGAAGTAGACAAAAGGATTGACTTTCTCTAAAAAATACATGTATGGAATATATGATGTCTTTTTCCAAATTCGGTCTTTATATTTATAGACAACAAATTGGTTACAAAATGAAAAGGTATAACCCTTTGTTTACAAAATTGATCTTAACCGGCCAACTAATAACGATCCCATGCCGATTAATCAAAACAAAATTGTAAGAGAAAAAAGATTCATTGAGATGAATTTGATGTTGAGTCCTTAATAAAATCATCACACTATTTAATGTGCTCTTGATATTTATCATCCTCGAGAAAATCAGCATTGACAATCAGATCTCGAGCCTTGATCTCCATTTCAATCATCTTTTTGAGTTGCTCACTAGTTCTTATCATCTTTAGATCATCATTCCTTCCTACTCCCAAGGCCTGTTCCTACATCGCATGGCAAATCCCCATCCACATCTCCCGGCTAATGATCTTCCCATTTGTATTATGCTAAGTTGGAACTCCATGCTTTGTTACCAACCGCTCAGATAATCCAAAGGTGTCGTTGAACTCCTTTGTAAACACCTTATGAGCCTGGATTAACCTGTTGGCTTCCTAGATATCTGCATATTCAACAAGTTCATCCCTTGAATATCGATCTATTTTACTTTTCACGGTTATCACAATAGCAATAGCGATAACCCTATTGCTTATCGCTATATAAGAAATCCCCTTTTTGCAACCTCCAATAGGTGTTTTCGCTATAGAATATAACGATCACAAGATTCCATCTTCGTTGCACTTTTAAATCTTATCGCTATAATACGTAGCGATACGCAAATGCCCATCGCTCATTGCTATCTCCATTATTCTCCAAATGTGATCTGCGATCAACTTTGATCCATCGCTATAGGCAGTAGCGTCCCCTTTTGACAACCACACTACTTTATCGCTGTAACACATGGCAATCAACCAATCTTATCGCTAATCGTTGTGACCAAAATCTTATCTCTTTGCTTGCCGATGATCGCTAATGGTTGTAGCGAAACACCTTTCTTTTACGCTCATCGCTATATTGACAATGTGTCTTCTCTACATTGTGATGAACTTGATTGCTATATGTTATAGCAATATCTCGCTCAACTTTAAAGATGACCCTACTACCATCACCATAGTATACTCCATTACTTGATGCTTCATCACCATAGCTATAGTGATATATGAAAAAATCATATATCACATAGAGTTTCAAGAATCAGAACCAGGATCCATATATAGGGATTGCCATGTGATGAGTACACTCTGAGAATGCATTTCGAGATAGGCACCCTTGATGTATATGGTTAGTCATGATCACTTGCAAACAAAAGGAATGCAGTAAATAATTCTTTTATTTGAGAACAATCATAGAATCAATTTAGCTTATGCAAAAAACTTTAAGATGACAAAAGACTAATAATGACATCAAAACGTGACAGTGGAATCAAACTATATCAAACAAAGCAATCATAGGTGGAAAATATTTTATAAAATATTGAGTTCCATGAACTCCTTCCATAGATCATCCCATGATCTCACCTTTGCCTTACTCATGTTCGAGTACCGATCCGCCGTAACCCTCGAAGGGTCGTTGGAAATTGTTGGACCCACTAATCTTTATCTGAAACCCCATTTGTCGATTAGATGGTTTCACACGTATGACAATGTTTGACAAGATCCTCCTAACCGTCGCTAGTAAATTTTGGCAATTTTTGTTTCTTGGACATGTTTCCTTTGCTCATTTGTCGTGGATCGGTTGATCGTGTCCTCAAACGGGTAGGGTTAGATCTCAGTGGGTTACCTTGACCACCGTGCGGTGTCACTCCAACACTCCTTGCCTCTGTGTCCTCTTCCCTCACCTCTTCTCTCCCTTCGTCTTGGCTTTCCCTTACCTCACCCTTGCCTTGGATTTCTATTCGTAGGGTGCGAGATAAGTTTATGAACTGTTCTTGCATTTTTTTATCAAATTCAGCGTCTGCCATGTCTCTTCAAGCAACTGCTCGCTACTCTGTATTTGCCGATGTTTTGGCAAATGTAGAGTTCTTCTTTGGTTACCACACCTCCCATGGCACCCATGTGGTCACCCTCCATGACACCTTTGTGGTCCCCTTTGGATATCCCTTCAACTGGTTGTTCGTTGGCGAGTTGTTTTAACCTATGTCTCCACTCGGCTTGTTGTGCAAGAGTTAAGGCTTGGTGTGTGGCTTGCAGAGCATCTAGTTGTTCCTTCCTATTTCTATCCTTGTTTAATAAGTTGGGCATCAATTCAAACAAACATCATAATGAACACAACACTTGTTATTAATATGTTTCTCCATACAATATGGGTAGACTTTGCGACCTTGTCATTATAGATTTGCAAGTGTCATTTTATTGTTCTTTCCGATGACTTAAAGCTAATGGGTTGGTCCTCCGTTGGGTCCCATCATGTTCTTCCTCCTCTTGACGGTTGTTTTCAGATTAGCTCCACAAGATCTGTTTGTGGCATTGTTCCCACTCAGTTTCCCCCCTTCGTCTCGTTTGGGTGATAGATACTTGCAGGAGCAGATGGGGAAGGTGATGAAATAGTCTGTTTGCTGCGGGGCTCATGTTCAAGGCATCCCACATAGTGTCTTCGGCAACTTCTGCGTGTACAACCTTCCTTCCTACAAATGTTTCGTTAGCTGCCTGAAACAAAATGTGGAAGTTCTCCGTTAGAGTACACTTGCCTTCAAAAAGCTTCGTCACTCCTTGTTTATTGCTTGTGATATTCTCATGAACAAGTATTCTGGTCTAGTTGTTATAGTCCATTCCCTTCATTGCTCCCCAAATCAGTCATCAACGACACCAAATGTTTACCATCACGGGTAAACTAGTTTAGTGCATACTAGGAAAGTATTGAAGCATAACACAAAAATAGATAACACAATGTTTCAAGAAACCTTGCTGCTCATTTCATTAATATTCATTCTAGTACATCCTATGACAATGCTTTCCAGAGTTCTAATGATGTCTATTCCCATTCAGGAGAATGTACATATAGTATCCGAAGGGACGCAACTTAACCGTCGTGTTCTAACGTCCTTCTGTAATAGACACTACTTAAGACATAATCAATTATTAACTATTCTTGAGAGACTTTACAAATATTACTGGCAAAAAATAGGAATTTTGATTCTTCTAGAGCTTGTGGAATCTGCCATGCTCAAAGGAATTTAAGGAATTCTCCCATTGGTCTTGCATTTTCCTCACTTCACCATGTAGCTTTAAAATTCATTTGCTTCCCCCTCAAGCTCTCGCTTTAGATAAATCTATCTCTCAATCATGTTTCTAAGGTGAGATTAGTGATCCTTCCAATCTGATTTTGCCCTAATTAAATTTGATTTCATGCTTTTCCTCCTGTATCCTCAATATGATTTTCACTATTCAAATGTTAGTGGAATTTTTCACTTTGCAACATCGCTTGAAAAATAAAACATGATATTTTATCTCCTTTCACTTTTTCTCACCAACTCGCACTTAGAAGTCACTTTTGGAATTTTGGAGGGTTAGAGGAATTTTGATTTTTTAGGGCAGGCAGAATACGCTATGCTCAGAGGAATATCCTCTTTGCAACATGCTGTTTATAGTTAGTCATTTCTCAGCTTAGAGGGTAGGAGGATTTATATAAAATATAAGAATCCTTTTGTATACTTCAAGGTATATTTTATATAAATACTATTAGGATGTTTGAGATAGATTTCAGCTTGATAGGAGTTATACTAAAGATTGTAGATTTTGGGAGTTCCCAAAAATTCCAAACTTAGCCAAATTTCAATATTTAGTTAACCTTTCTTGACTTTCTAAGGAGAAATTGAAATTGAACTAAGGATTTTCTAAAAGATTCTAACTCCTTTCATCACAAATCACTTGGTTTCAACTCCATATCCTTGACCAACTTATCCGAGCCCTTACTCACATCCCAGACAAAGTTGACTTCCTAGAAGGCCAAAATTGTTCAAAATTGCTCAAAAGGAATTATGTTAAACAGTTTGCATTTAGCTTCTTATTTCTCCGTTTAATGTTTTAAACCCCTTATAACTCCGGAAATCAAACGTTTATTGTTTGTTGTGTTTCGTGCATGGAATTGGTATCATACAACATAAACAAGAAAGAAACTACAATGATATGCAAAGTGGAAATGAACTGCTGCTAATAAAATGTTATTTTCAGAATTCATAAAACCAAATACCAACTCACTAATTATTTCAGCAGTATTGACATAATACTTCAGCCCATGCTTACGAACTTGCTGCTACAGTACTTTGTCCTTCAATCAGTCCACTACCTTCATAATACCATTCCCTCCAAGCGGCATAAGCATCGGACAAGTAGTGAAGAAGATATGAGCAAAATACCAAATCTGCCTGTAGCCGGAAATGCAACTAAATTGCCTGATAATGAAGCTAATAACAAAGAATTCCAAAGGCCAAACCCCAAGGGAATGACGTCTAGAATGTTACAAGAGAGGATAGACGTCCTCAAATGCCAAGAACGGAGCTGCAACTCACACACCAATTTCTTCTCATATTCAACCTGCCTAATGAAGCCACAAATGCTTCCTTTTATTCTATTTCCAAGGGTCCGCTCAACTCATATGGGCAATGTGGGATAAAAGATGTGTAATATATAAAACATATATTAAAATACCCCTTATGTCTCCCTTGGGTACACATCACCATAAAATAAATATTAAAGTAACATTTTAATATTTTACAATTAAATTAGACGTTACTTTAATAAAACTTCAGGCATTAAAATGTATTAGCAATCGGACTCCGAATAATGCGAGTGATAGCTCATCGGAAAGCTCTCACCGAGGAGTATCGAATCCAATCATCAAAATTGACCTGCACTGTGTCTTGCCGACTTACTAAAAATAGTAAGTATGCCTGAAACTGAGTAAATCAACTTCGTTTTGGCCCAAACTGGAAATGACTAGGCCAAAACATTCCAGGATCCCATTAAACCCTTCGTTAGCCCTCGGGACCATGTAGAACAAGGCTAACGCACACACACTTGGTCAACTGCTAAAATGGGGACATTACAGTCTGCCCCCCTTGAAATTGCTTGTCCTCAAGCAATCTCAGTCCAGCCTGCTGAATAACCTGCTCACTCTCCCATGTAGAATCTTCCTCCGGCAGGTCTTTCCATCTGACCAAATACTCCTTCACTATCCTGTTTCTAAGCTTCCTCTCTCTGGTGTCCAGAATAGCCTCGGGTACTAACACAAGCTTCCCCTCCTCATCCAAAGGGGGTAAATCTGCAGAAGGCATTACACTCTGACCGATGGGTTTCTTAAGCCTAGACACATGAAACACATTGTGCACTCGATTGCCCACTTTGCGAATCACCCTGTAGTGACCATAAAATCTAGGTTTCAACTTTTCAGCTCCGCTCTTCTTGAGTGATGACTGTCTATATGGTTGTAGCCTCAAGTAAACCATATCCCCTACCTCGAAGCTACGCTCTATTCGGTGCTGATCAGCATACAATTTCTGTTGATTCTAGGCCTGTTGTATATTCTCTTTGAGCACTTTTAGGATGTCCTGACCATCCTGCAATAAGTTTTTGGCTTTGGGCACTCTACTGTCCCCCAAAACTAAATCCATGAAGCTAGGTGCTTCATAACCATAGAGTGCCATAAAAGGAGTCATCTTGATGGACATATGATAAGTGGTGTTATAACAATACTCTCCCATATGCAACCATCTGATCCAAGCCTTTTGTTGTGTAGTTACATAGTTCCTCAAATATCCTTCCGCCCATTTATTCACAATCTCTGTTTGCCCATCTGTTTGCGGATGATAACTAGTGCTAGGTGTAAGATCCGTACCACACAACCTAAACAACTCTTGCCAAAAAAAACTCATAAACTTACTATCCCGGTCGCTGACAATGAATCTGGGCAGCCTATGTAACCTGAATATCTCTCTAAAGAAAAGATCTGCCACTTGTGCTGTTGTGTAAGTGGATGGAATAGCAAAGAAGTGAGCAAACTTCGTCAAGCGGTCCACCACCACATAGATGCAATCCCTTCCCTGTACTCGTGGTAAACCAGTGATGAAGTCCATCGAAATACTTTCCCATTTCCTATCAGGAATGGGCAAGGGCTGTAATAAACTTGTAGGAAATGTGTGCTCTCCCTTATTCTGTTGACAAACCACACACTCCCTGACATACCTCTGAACATCATCCTTGAGCCCTTTCCATGAGAACCGCTCTCGGATCTGCCTGTAGGTCTTGAAGACCCTCGGATGTCCAGCTGTGGGTGCATCATGAAATGCCTTCAGTATCACCTCTCTCAAATGTGATGATGGAATCAAATAAACCCTGTCCTGAACTCTGATCAATCCATCTATCACCTCATAGCGATCATCCTGTATGGTATCTGAAATCAATCCGGAAGCCCAGGCATCTCCGACATACTCTGCTATAATCCGATCTCTCCAATCTCTTGAAATCTCTGCCAGAGCACATAAGTGAGGTCTCCGAGATAAGGCATTAGCCACCACATTTTTCTTACCTTTGACAAACTCTATGTCAAAGTCATAAGCCTGCAATTTAGTCACCCATTTTTGTTGCCGGTCATTAAGATCACGCTGGCTCATGAAGTATTTAATACTGTTGTGATCAGTCTTGATCACAAAACGTCCACCTACCAAATATGATCGAAATTTGGCCAATGCATGCATTATGGCCAACATCTCCCGATCATAGATAGAATAACTTTTCTCAACTCCCCGGAGCTTCCTACTCTCGAATGCAATGGGATGCTTCTCTTGCATCAATACTGCTCCAATCCCATCACCTGATGCATCACAATGAAGCTCAAAAGGCTTCGTGAAATCCGGTAGAGCTAGAACTGGACATGAAGACATTACCTGCTTGAAATGCTCAAAACACCTCTGTGCTGCCCCTGTCCACACGAAGGCTCCTTTCTTAGTAAGATCTGTCAAGGGTGTAGCAATCTGTGAGAATCCCTTAACAAATCTCCTATAAAAACCACATAAACCAAAGAATCCCTTAAGCTGTGTAAGGTTTGTGGGAGTAGGCCACTCTACAATAGCTCTAATCTTTTCGGGATCAACCCAAACGCCATCTGCACTAATGATATGCCCAAGGTAAAGGAGCTCAGTCATGCCAAACTCACATTTAGATTCCTTGGCATACAATGACTCTCTCTCCAGAATAGATAACACCTCCTCTAGATGATGTAAGTGCTCCTCCCAGGTCTTACTGAAGACCAAGATGTCATCAAAGAAGATCAAGACAAATCTCCTCAGCTGCTTCCTGAATACCTGGTTCATACAACTTTGAAATGTAGCAGGTGCATTGGTTAGACCAAATTCATAACCATGAACTCAAAGTGGCCATAGTGACATCGAAAGGCTGTTTTCTCAATGTCCTTTGCTCTCATCCTGATCTGATGGTATCGGGATCGCAAATCAATTTTGGTGAAGAAGCATGCCCCATGCAACTCATCAATCAGCTCATCAATCCTAGGAATGGGATACCTGTTTTTAATTGTTTTCTTATTCAGTGCCCTGTAATCGATGCACATGTGCATCGTCCCATCCTTCTTCTTTACCAATACTACTGCTAAAGCAAAGGGGCTCTTACTGGGCCTGATATGCCCCATCTCCAACAAATCCTTAATCACCTTCTCTATCTCATCCTTGTGTTTCTTAGGATGACGATAGGGAGTAATCATAACTGGTTTGGCTCCCTCCTCGAGCTCAATAACATGTTCCATCCCTCTGTCAGGAGGAACCCCATGAGGAATATCACTAAATACTTTAGCGTGTCTATCAAGTATCTTCTGGATATCTGGTGGATGACTCTTTTCTTGTGGCTCTGGTGAAGTTGGCATAATGTAGCATTCTGCCGCCCACTCTATGTCATCATGACGAAAAAGTCTCTGCATTCTCTCAAGGACACTACTCTGCAACCTCCATTTGAAAGTCCTCTAAGTACCACAGTTCTGCCCTCATGCTGGAATCTCATCTCCAATTTTGCTAGATTGAGTGTGAACTCAATTAGTGAAGCCATCCATGTCATGCCGAGGATGACATCATAATCTCCCATGTCCACAACATAGAACTCATCCTCCAACTTGTAGCCATCTCCAAACCTGATGCGAAGATTAGATATCTTCCGAGTGCATACTAACTTATCACCGTTAGCCACCATGACTCTAAACCCATCATGCTCCTCTATCTGTAACCCTCTCCTGGCTACCAACTGTGCATCTATGAAGTTATGTGTAGCCCCAGTGTCGATAAGAGATATCACTTTCTGCCCCTGGATAGTACCCCTGACCTTAAATGCGATTGCCTTTTGGGCCTCTGTCAAGCGTGCCAACGATCTATCATCCTTAGGAATGTTGCTCTCCTCTATAGTGTTACCCTCATCTGAATCAGAGTGCTGATCCTCCCCTTCTGACTCTGACTCTTCTGCTGAAAAATACTCCATTTGATTTGCCTTAGCCTTGAGAGAACATTTATGAGATAAGTCCCAAGGCTCTCTACAATGGAAGCACAACTTCTTCTTTCGAAGTTCATTCAAGGTTTCATTGTCTAGTCCTTTTGATCCTTCTTTGGGTTTGCTGTACTCTTTCTGAAACGGTTTTTTGTCTTTGTCCTTGCAGTAGGAAGAATCTGTTGAATGGTTTTTTCCTTTGTATACCGAAGGGGCTAAATCTCGTGCCTTTTTAGTTGCTTCAGCTAAGGTGAGTGGATCATGTCCCTTCACCCAACCTTGTAATGGATCAGCAAGACCATCACAAAATAACACCACCAATCTCCTAGGAGAGATATCAGTAACAAGTACAGACAAGCGTTGAAACTCGGCAATGTAAGCATCCACAGAACCTGATTGTTTTAACTGTGCTAGCTCCTTGAAATGTAACTCGAGATCCTTAGTGTCAAATCTCCCAATCAATGTTTCGGTGAATTCCTCATAGGATGTAATCTGATTATGCCCCAAAGTCACCATGCCATGATGCCACCATTCATGTGCAACGCCATCCAAGTGCATAGCCGCATACTTGATAGCCTCCTCCTCAGGCATAGGATTTAGTTGCAAGTATGTATCTACCTTCTGCACCCAAGCTCGTGCAGTCATCTTCCCTGAAGCATCATAATAAGGTAAAGAAAGTTTTCCAACTTTCTTCCTCAGCTCAAAGTTTTGATTCCTCCCTCCTGCTTTAGGCATGTGTCTCATCCTCAAGTCCATATAATCTCTAAGAGAAATATCCGCCTGAAACTCCGGTCCACTAGCCTCCCAGTCCCTCCTGAACTGATCCTGTAACTCGGTAATCTGCGGTTCGTTTACTGGTTGAACCGGATCTCTGGGTGGAAAAGTGGGTAGAAGAGGTCTCGAGCTCGCAGTCCGCGTTGGGCATGCAACGTGTCTAAAGTTATCAGCCTCATTCCCATTGTTGCCGTGTCCATTATTACCATTAATGTTATTCTCAGGACCATTGTTGTTGCCTTGGCCTCCATGGTTATTGTTTCCCCCGTTGTTATTGTTTCTGTTGTTAGCATCACCTGGATTAATATTGACACCCATCTGTCTAGCCATGAGCTGCAACATCATGTCCATTCGCCTATTCTGCTCCTGTTGCATACGCTGCCCCTGCTCTAATGTATCCAGTAACTGTCTGAATAGTACCTCCCCCTGATCTGGACCAGCATTTCTGCCTTCGCCTAATCCTGTATTCCTGTCATCTCGATCACCCATATTATTGTCCTGATCAAAGAATATCTCCTCTGTGTCTGTATGGTTGGATTCAATGTCCACTTGTACGGATGTACTAGACTGTTTGCTTTGCAAGTCTGAAATCCTATTTTGTCTTGCTCTGGTATCGCGGAAATTATAAGACCCCTGTCGCATGCTCAAACATAAATGCTTAGCCTGTGTTTTTTACTTACTTTTTCCCTCTATTTGGCTGTTCTAAATTCCCTATAAGACCTCCACAAGATGGCAGGACTTATAGCTCTGATACCACTGTAATGGGCACCCCTGGATGTCCCAAAAAACTAAACCAAATTGCTGAAAGGAATTATGTCAAACAGTTTGCATTCAACTTCTTATTTCTCCGTTTAATGTTTTAAACCCCTTATAACTCCGGAAATCAAACATTTATTGTTTGTTGTGTTTCGTGCATGGAATTGGTATCATACAACATAAACAAGAAAGAAACTACAATGATATGCAAAGTGGAAATGAACTGCTGCTAATAAAATGTTATTTTCAGAATTCATAAAACCAAATACATAGCAGATTTATCAACTCACTAATTACTTCAGCAGTATTGACATAATACTCCAGCCCATGCTTACGAACTTGCTGCTACAGTACTTTGTCCTTCAATCAGTCCACTACTTTCATAATACCATTCCCTCCAAGCGGCATAAGCGTCAGACAAGTAGTGAAGAAGATATGAGCAAAATACCGAATCTGCCTGTAGCCGAAAATGCAACTAAACTGCCTGATAATGAAGCTAATAACAAAGAATTCCAAAGGCCAAACCCCAAGGGAATGACGTTTAGAATGTTACAAGAGAGGATAGACGTCCTCAAATGCCAAGAACGGAGCTGCAACTCACACACCAATTTCTTCTCATATTCAACTTGCCTAATGAAGCCACAAATGCTTCCTTTTATTCTATTTTCAAGGGTCCGCTCAACTCATATGGGCAATGTGGGATAAAAGATGTGTAATATATAAAACATATATTAAAATACCCCTTATGTCTCCCTTGGGTACACATCACCATAAAATAAATATTAAAGTAACATTTTAATATTTTACAATTAAATTAGACATTACTTTAATAAAACTTCAGGCATTAAAATGTATTAGCAATCGGACTCCGAATAATGCGAGTGATAGCTCATCGGAAAGCTCTCATCGAGGAGTATCGAATCCAATCACCAAAATTGACCTGCACTGTGTCCTGCCGACTTACTAAAAATAGTAAGTATGCCTGAAATTGAGTAAATCAACTTCGTTTTGGCCCAAACTGGAAATGACTAGGCCAAAACATTCCAGGATCCCATTAAACCCTTCGTTAGCCCTCGGGACCATGTAGAACAAGGCTAACGCACACACACTTGGTCAACTGCTAAAATGGGGACATTACAACATCCCAGACAAAGTTGACTTCCTAGAAGGCCAAAATTGTTCAAAATTGCTCAAAATAGCAATTTCACACTTCTCTTTTTGACTAGAGACTTGAAAATCACTACCAAGACCATCGAAGGCCACTACTTGTATTGCCAAAGCAATAAGAGGGGGTCCCCATTTGCAATGGGCCAATGGTGTGAAAACCTGACAGCAGAACCCAAGCAGGCTGGTTTGTCTAAGCTAAACCCAAGTTGAATTAGGGCTGACCCAAGGCAGACCCATTGTAAGGTTTTCACACCACCCCATTTCAAATGAGGATACCCTCTTTATTCATTTTTGTAGTAAAGTGGTTGTCTCGGATGTCTTAGGTTTAGTTAGAGTTTCTAGTTCAGAGAATCTTGTTTGGGCAGTTGGATCTTTTCAAGAAGTCAAGCCTCAAGAGCAAACATGAGTTAGTCAAGTCATGGAGTTGAGAATGAGAACACCATCATGAAAGATAAATGATTGGGAGGAAGTTCATATGAAAGTGATCCATGTTGGATTTTTGGACAAAATGAATGAACAAGAGGATGAAACTTGAAGTGAGTACAAGTAATTTATGGCAAAACAAGAATGGAAAAGGGAGAATGTTGGGATTCTTAAGTTGGCAAGTAAGGGTCGGAATTCCTTGGAATTCTGACCAAGTCTAATGCCCATTCCACTAAATTTTTGCCTTGCTCCCCTCTGGGTGGAATTTCTCACAACTTGAGAATTTCATTCCCAACTTCACCAAATCTCCAACCTAGAAGAAGGATAGCTTTAGATGAAAGTCGAGTACCAACTGGATGAAGAACAAAATCAAGGAAATGACGAAATCAACCAAACACTTGGGTAAAAACAATGGAAAGTAAAACTAAAAATGAATTGAATCCTCTTGTAACTAACTTGAACTGCAAAATCAGGTTGAAATCTTAATGAGTGAGCTTTGGAAGTAGTCCAAACATGAAATTGAACTTAACGTGGTATAATAGGCATGCAAGATGGGATCATAATTCAACCCTTGCAAAACCCGCATTTCTCCGAAACTTCGCCTTGCCATGGATGAGATTTTATTCAAGTTTTGGATGGAAAATCATGTTTGAAGCAGCGAGTTTGATGAAAATAGAAGAGGGAAGAACTGGTTTTGTGAGCAAATGAAGAGGATATCAAGCTCAAAATGAAGTTGGAAATCCCAAGATCTTGGAATTCCTGCCATTTTCTTAATAGGGGTTTGATGGATTTCAAGATTAAAAATAGATTGAATTCTATGCTTGAAACCTCAACACCTAGGCAATAATGCATGAGCCCAAGGTCAGTCATATCAAAAGATTGGCATAAACTCTATTTGATTCCTTGAATCAAAGATGTGGAACTGCCAGTGATGATCAAATCATCCACATAAATGACCAGAAGGATGATGTCACTGTAGCAGTCTTGATGTACAAATTGAGTATTTAAGAACTCCTTTGGAAGCCTTGATCACTGAGGTACTTATCAATTTTCATGTATTGTGCCCTAGGGGTCTGCTTCAAACCATAGAGAGTTTTCACCAGTCTAAGAACTTGGTGTTCTTTACTAGCAACCTTGAAACCAAGAGGTTGCATCATGTAGACCTCTTCTTGCAGGCTCCATTATTATTCATGAATGCAAATTCACAGAAAAAAACACACTCCTTCAAGATTTACTACACTTAGAATGAGAGCACCAATAGCATTTATTATTGCATCAAAATACCGGCCTGGAGTTAGGAAAGCAGTCTTGATGCCCACTTGATGGACGTTCTAGCTAAACTGAGCTGCCATGGCTATTAATCTAATTGTGCTCATCTTTGCTGTAGGAGCAAAGGTCTCCTCATAATCATACCTTGACGCTAAGAAAATCTCTTTGCAACTAAATGAGCTTTGTACTTATCTAAACTACCATTAGACTTTTACTTTTTTTGTAGACCCATTTGCAACCAATGGGTTTCTTCCCTGGCAGAACATTAGAAAGGACCCAGCTGTGATTCTTTAGCAGGGTTTGGTGTTTGGATTTCATGGCTTGTTCCCACTCTAGAATTCCTTCAACCTCGGAGTATGTCTGAGGTCCAAACACATTGTGATTGTTGGCCATGAGAGCAAATTTTGACCATCTCTGTAGGTTTTCTCTTTTTCTGAGCAATTCTCTCATCGATAAGTTCATCATCGCGGAGATCAACAAGTGCCTTTGTCCACACATACGCCGGGGAGGAGGACCAACATTAGTACCAAGAGGTGCTCTATGATCAAGTTCCTCATCAAAAGAATTTGGATCAAAATTAGGTGAAGCATTTGTATATCTGGGTGATCCGGCAGGAGGAGTTGGAGGTGTTTGTACAAGAATCATTGGTATTACTGGAGCTACTAGAGTTGTTCCAGCCCTCCCATCCTATGGACCTAATGGAAATTGAACTCCCCAATCATGAGCCTTCATAGGCTGATTTGCGGTATTAGTAACAAGCGAAACAAGCATGAATAGTCATCGCTGCTCATCAAAGACTACATCACGACTGTACAAGAGACGAGATGTCTTAGTGTCGATTAAGCGATAAGCTTGGGAAGACTGCTATATCCAACAAGAATGACTTTCCGACTCTTGGGATCCAACTTGGTGCGTGACCCATCAGGGATCCAAATATAGGCACAAGAGCCAAAAACCTTCAGGTGATTGATTTTGGGCTTGCAACTTGACCAAACTTCTTCCGGTGTCTTGCCTTTGATTTCTGTAGTGGGCGACCATTTCAGAAGGTAGATTGCAGTGTGAGCTGCTTCTGCCCAAAACTTCTTTGGAACATGTTTGTGGTCAAGCATGGATCTAGCCATCTCGATGATTGTTTTGTTTTGATGTTTAACTACATTGTTATGTTGTGGTGTTTTGGGTGTAGTTAACTGGTGCTTGATGCCATGAATATCACAAAAGCTAGAGAATTCTTTAGAACAAAGTTCCGTTATATTAACTGCCCTAAGAGCAATAATAGATTTCCTAGACTCTTTTTCAACTAGAGGTTTAAACTTCTAAAATATAGTAAATGCTTCTGATTTCTTTTTAAGAAAATAGAATCACATCTTTCTACTGAAATCATAAACAAACAACATAAAATACATAGATCCTAGAACAAAAGGAGTAGTCATAGGGCCGTAGATATAGGCATGAACAAGTTGAAGTACCTAAGAAGCTTGCCATTAATCGCCACTTCTGAAAGGTATGCGATGTTGCTTCCCAGCTTGATATGCATCACACACTCCAAGCTGCTAAGTCTGAATCTTTGGCAATGTGAGGACAAGCTCTTCTTGAGCAAGCTGAGAGAGATAACGAACATTTAAGTGCCCATACCTTTGATGCCAAAGTGAATTGACAGAATATCGCCGAGCAGCCATGGCAAAGTCCTGAGAATCACCAGAATTAGCAAGTCTCCCTGTCAGTGATGGTGCACTGATGTAAATTGAAGGTGACATCCATTTGTGGAGAATGTTGTAGCATCTTATTGATTGGAAGATTTTCAAAACCTATTTTGAAAAATAACTTAGAAAATCTCAATAACGAAATTATCATTTTTTGGAAAAAATAGCTTTGATACCGTATTTCGAGAAGTAATTGGTAAAAGACTTGATTGATAATAACAGAGATGAAATGATCAATATATACATATGAATTAACGATGTTTCCTTAGGAAATGGTCGTCAAGAATAGAAACATTCTATTCTAGCTAATAGATAACTAACAACTAACTAAATATTAGAAAGATTTAAATAGTTGCAATAGATTACAATAGATAACCTTTAAATAGATATAGAAATTATCTATTATCGTAATAAGTACATGATTTACCTAACCCTCTAGTGAGAGTAATTCATGATTAGGCAATTGCCATATGGAAAGGGTACTGCTAAGGCCTCTGGGATCTCTATTAATGAGCACACATATTAACAATAATTACTTGGTAGAGATCCCACCTCTATCCAAAACTCTAGTCTCTAACATATGCATACGATTAACCAATACAATATATATATATATATATATATATATATATATATATTCTAAGAGATTCCCTACATATCTCTCTCCAATTTCTAATTTGGAAACCTAACATTCCCATAAGAATGCCCTATAGTCATAAAACTCACCTTTTTGATATCATTGCACATTTCAAGTGAGTTATATGCAACGGCATCAAAAAGGTCCACTTTTGATGGATTTATGTTTCTAAGTTGAATTTTATATGCAATAACATGTAAAATGTCCACTTTTGATGAATTTATGTTTCTAAATTGAATTTTATATGCAATGACATGTAAAAGGTCCACTTTTGGTGGATTTTACATATAATAACATATAAAATGTCCACTTTTGATGACTTTTACATGCAAAGACATGAAAAAGGTCCACTTTTGATGATTTTAAGTGATTTTAATAAGCATATGTCAATTTAAATTTGTTAAAATATTACTTAAGTGGGACATAAATTATATTTACATATCATATTAATAATATAACATATAAATACCATATAAAAAGTAATATTTACTAGATCATTTGATTTAAATGCTAAAAATTAAATTGGACTATATAGTTAATATAGCCACTTAAGTGAAAAATCAAAAAACAAACTCAAAAATATAACATAAAGTGCACTATATTTACTATAAGTGAAAATTTAAATGATAAATTTAAAAACATAACATAAAGTGAATTTAAGTTATATTTTCAAAAATTGAATGTTAAATTAAAAATATAACATGATATTTTTAATTCGTGCTGTTGCATCAAAAAGGACAATTTTTTGGGCATTAAAACGACCATATCCCTTGACTGACAACTCCAATTATGCTCTAGGTTAGATCAAATTGAAGGGGAAAATGAAAGCCATGACTTGAGCAAGACCAAAGGACTAAAAACCAACAAACACACTCTCAAAAACAAAGAAAAGGACAATGAAGGCCTAAAAAATCAAGCAAAGGCTTGATAGAAAGCAAAACGAAAGACTTGAAGAAAGCCTTCAGTAAAACAATTTGATATATGAATTGGAGTTGATTAATCGATCAACATTAAGCAATTGAATATCAAATTCAACTTAGAGAGACGCAAAACTAGTTTGAAAAAGTTTTGTATTGTTACCTATTACCTACATTTTGTGGTGACAAAATGTAGGACAACAAGTCTCTGTGTCAACTGCTGTCTCAATGGTGTAGGAACTAGACCAGATCGAATATGGTCCTGAGATAGAAAGGATGGGCCACAAACTCAGCCAATATGACATTGTGAGTAGATCAATGACATCCTGATGATGGTCGAAGGAGAAGAGTTTGGGCTCCCTCAATTGAAGCCCAATTGGAATCCATGAGAGAGGGCCCCCAAACCACAAACCCATAGAGCCTAGTCGGTTTGACTAAGGAGTTCATGAGGGACAACTTAGACATGGTGTCTGAAGCATTGTCTCTTGAACATTGCCAGGGAACCCAACCCTTTATTGATCGTGGGTTGCATGACGGGTCTCAAACTGAAGCGGGATCTAGAGAACTTAACTTCGAGGGAAGTGTAAGAGGATGCAATCTCGATCTCAAGGCCTAGGAAATAGAAGTGGAGGTGGGAGGTTTTCGAGAAGTTGAAGACCATCACTCATGTCTTGCCCAGATTCACAGCTAATTGCTGCAAGTCCCAAATGGAAGCCAACCCATCAAGAAGTTGCTAAAGACCCTTTGGAGAGGAGGCCATAAGAACCACATCATTTGCAAATAGAAGAATGGAGATCAGGACTTGGTGTAAGTAGTGACCGTTGTTGGGAAGGGAGTGATCCCGAAGGAAAACCTCAAGCTCGTCAATGTAAATACCGAACAAGGTGGGAGAGAGAGGGCAGCCTTGCTTCACCCCAATGGTGCTCTAGATGAAAACAATGAATCCTTGTGGAGTCGTAAACCTGCCCACCAATCTCATAATGCTGCATAATAGCCATTTCAAGAGCATCTTATAAATATTGTTATAGTAACATGCAAACTATATTGTGCTTCAAGAGTGTACTTTTTGCATACAGACCAAATATGTGGGTTGTGTTTGTCGCTCAGAGCATAGAAATTGCTTCTCAGATTGTCTCAATTGCTGATCCAAAAGTTAGCACATCAGATATGAGGGCTTGGTGAGTAAAATTTAGTTGTTCGTGAATTGCTATTGATCTTGATAGCAAGAAATATGGTGGGGGGTGATTGTTCTTGCTTTGGACATTGCAGCCTAAAGTGCCATATTCAGGCTGGCACTTGTTGTGTACAATTCAATAATAATACAAAGAGCAACAATTCGCCAATTTTCTTTGTTATGAAATCTAGTGCTGGTTCTGAACTAGTGGTAAAAAGAGGACGGCATTCATATTGTAGATAGCATATTAGATGGATTTGATGATGCTTATAATCCAATAAAGCTTGTTCACGAAATGAGGATTATAGTAGCAGGAAAAGTGAATGAAATTTTCCTATAAAATTCAATAATCATAAAGATATTGATAGCCCAATAGAAAAATCTCTGTTTTTAGTGCAGTATGAATTCTAAATGTGATGGAGGTGAGGATGTCCTTTAGCTAGTAGAAATGATAGTTTCGCTTTTGAAATTTATAGGTGACCATTTTGAAGGGCAATATTAAAAACCTGAGAACACAACAGGTGAGTTTACTAGATCAAGCAATGATTTTTATGACCACCCCTAGATCCTAAGCTATCTAATGAAATTAGACAAGGATTTTGTGATATTTTTGAAAACACTTTGATTGGATTAGTCACAAAATGTGACAACCTTATAAGTGAGCCAAATGCATACATTGAAAAGACATTGCATTGAAGTTATAAGTGAGCCAAATGCATACATTGAAAAGACATTGCATTGAAGGTCTTTTAGATTTGTGTCATACCTTTAATTCTCACATTAACAGGTGGAAGCCTTACTTTCATGCTTTAATTCAAGAACATATTTGTGAAGTTGTAGCTCAATAAGTTTTTTGTAGATATAGTTGATGTCAAAATACAAATTGATCTTCTAATCGGGGTTTCCTTTACTTAGTTTTAAAAAATGCTTTCGTAAGATCTTTGTGATTAATCATCTTTAGGATGAGAGAGATCTTAAATTATAGACCTTGCTAGTTCCCAACTCTTGGTTTTTTTGTTGAGAGATTTCAAAGGATAGTATCAGCCTATGACATTAGTGAACTGTATTGGCAGCTTGGTTGAGGCAAGTATAACTCTTCAGGGACATCAATGCAGATGGATTTGGTAATAGCATAGACAATTAGAGAAGCACCACTTGGGGTAGAGTTTCCAATTCCTACCTATATCTGAGTGTTGCAGCAGAAGATATTTGCATCACAAGGAGGATCAATATTTAAGAGTTACGACTCTCCAGGGTTGCTTTGGGATCATAGTTACTTAAAGAGCATCCTAGTTTTTGATTGTTTGAGGAAAAGCAATCTTGGGAAGGATGGGGTCTGATGCTGCCTCCTTAAAGCCCTGGTAATTTTTTTAAGAAGGGTATATTAATAAGAAACTAAATTTAGAATTAGAATTTAATTTTTATTAAGGATTAGGCCATGTGAAAAGTTTTGCCCACTAAAAGAAAAAGGTATATATGGAAGACCAAGGGGATAAGATAAGAAGAGATTATTAATGTCCAACAAATGACCACAAAGGGTCTATGGGACTGAAAGTTACAACCATAAAGCTGACAACAACAAGAGCACCAAACAGTGTTTGAGAAAAACGAAAAAAAGAAACAAGAAAAGAGAGAGAGGCCGAGGCAAAGACTAGGAGTCCTTCTTTGGCAAAAAGAAATCAGTCACAAAATGATAAGACTGTGAGTAGATAGGAGCCTTGGACTGTCGCTGTGAACTCATGGAATGTAATAACCCCAACAGGTTATAACTTCTTCAAACACCAAATTTTTTTATAATTCAGTGGTTTGACATTGCGTCAAACACTTTGCAAGCAAGCTCTGATACCACTGTAATAACCCTCCTCAAATCTACTCTCAAAAATGCTGATTGAAGGCTCAAAGAATTTTGTCAAACAATTCACATGCAAGGGACGTATGACTGATATAGTATTTCAGCTAGCTTCAAATGACTTTTTCTTCAATTTGCATCAATGAGAATCTTGTGCTAGAAGACTACAATGGACTACACAATGACCTAACATGACTGTGCTACTAATTTTGACAATATTCAATGCATATATATGATCTAAGCATGAGAAATGAACACCTACAGCCAACTACCATTTTTACAAACAGTTGGTATGCAAACTAACTAGCTGATAAATAATGATATTAAATTGCTTAAATGACACCAGCAACTATTATCTTCTTAATTGCAATGAAAAATACAATGGTCATGAAATATGGCCAAGACTTTGGCATTTACATGGATTACAAAATGATAATGCTGGTATAATGCACATTTACAGCTGAAAGCTTATAACACCCTAAAAAGCAATACTAACAAAAGAACTTGGTTGTAGAGGGCTGTAATAATTTCCTTCAATGCTGCTTCTTCTGCTTTGCTTTTTTGGAATTGCTTTTTTGGCTTGCTTTTTCAGTTCTGCTTTTTCGAACTGCTTTTTTCGTACCCTCTTTTTCAGCCTGCTTTTTCGGTTCCGCTTTTTCGGACTGCTTTTTTGTATCTGCTTTTTCGAATTGGTACTATGTTGAATCTCAAGACCATATCTTTCAATGGCGTCAAGATTTTCAGCTTGAAGGGATTTCGTCCTTCAAACTATTGAGACATAATCTCTAGAAAATTTTCCAACTTCTTTGATATTTCCAACCATGCTAAAAAGAAGCTCTTCCATTTCTTTTATAGTGTTCTCACAAGAGCTCCATCTTTCGTTTTCTCAATGTGGGATAAAAGATAACTCCCTTTATGTAACTTATGTCTCCAATGTGTTATAAAATAAAGGGGACTCTTTTAATTTAAATATTTCTCACAAACTATAGTCTATGCATTAATAAAGTTAAATATTTAAATTTAACTTTATAAAATAGCTTTATCAATGCATAACAAATCTTATCAATGATAAACAAGTCTCCTTGTCAATTTTAAACAATTACCATCGACATACTGCTGCTACTGGATGTCCGACCATATCCAAGATGACTTACTATAAATAGTAAGTATGCCCAAAGTTGCCTCAAAACCCCTCAGAAAGACCTGCAACTGAAACTATCTAGGCCAAATGGCCTCTAAGTCCCTTTAATGTCCTGGTTAGGCTATGGGACCATGGGGAAATAGGCTAACGACAACATCATGCTATGAATGCTAAAAAGGGGACATTACAGTCCGCCCTTCCCAAAATTGCTTGTCCCCAAGCAATGGTCGAACAACAACCCAATCAATCCACCTGGATCCCAAATGTAGTCATGAACTATATTGCTGTCAGTCAACATAGGCTCTTGCAACATCCTTTGCAATATAACCAAGAGGAATCTATTATCAAACTGATAATTACAGCTCAACCAAACTCCAAAATCACAACTGCCACAGTCGGAAACCCACGAGACACAAACTCTTAGAACATCAGAACCCAAGTAAAGCGGGCAAATCAAGCTGCCAACATAGTAAATACCATCAACGCATCCCACTGACCTATACGGAATGTATAATCCAACTCTATAACAATGGTGAACGCTCCCGAATGAAACTGTACCAATTATGGAGAATCCACACACTGTACAACTCCTGCAGTCAACACAACTCTGCAGATCACCGACCACTGTCTCATAACCATAACTCCCATGCACCGCTGATGGTGAAAAGACATCACAAGATAAGCAGCAAGAAATGGAACCCTGCAGTATAATGCTGATAAAAAGAACCAATCTCAGTCAACAACTCACCATGAACAAGTGATACAACCGGCTGTGACTGATCACCGGCTAAGTCAGGAGATGTCATAGCCAAAGGAGTAGAATCAATAACAACAACCGCTGAAGCATCACTCCCAAACTCCTGCTCTAAGTCATGTATTATCAAGCTGTCAACCGCAGAACCTATCGCCATGTCATGCCCATCACAACTCTCATCCTGTGGCATCAAACCATCCCATAATTGATGACAAGCACTAGGAATCAAAATGTATCTCTGTATCATCATCTCATCAACATGGTCATCAAAAGTAAATTGATGAGCATACCTCACAGTGTAATGCCGATAGAATGCGCCAATCTTAGTCAGTGGCTCCGACTGCAACCCAGTTGAAATTAACTGCAATCGATCACTAACCAAGCTGGAACTGACTATTACCTTCGAAGACATCGCCAAGGGAGTAGTATCACTAGCAGGAACCATTGCAACTGCCGGCTCACCAACATCACACATGATCTTTGATACAACATCTCTAGTCTCCGTGCCATCAGTACTAGAGGCCACCACCATGTCAGGCATACCACAACAATCTGCTGCAATACCCAACTCAACTGAACCTGACTCTAGTGAGAACGAACCCGATATGCCAATGTTAGTATCAAGGATGGATGCATCCCCATCTCCACTGTCTCTGACAATCTCGACCATGGACATCCTCGAATCACCAGACACCACAACTTGTGATTGTACAGAATCTGGTAAAGACTGCAGTCGCTCTAACTCCATGGTCACCTTAGCCAAATGAAACTGTGACTCCTCGAAAGCCAACTGTGTACTCTCAAGAATCTCAGAAGTCAACTCGAGTTGCTGAGTAAGCTCACTCACCTCATCTTCCTTGGCCAATAATGCTTCATATGCTGTACTCCCCCACTCCATAAGATAATCTCTGTCGGCTACCAGCTGCATATAATTCTGTCTTAGAATCCGAATAGCCTCCCATAAAGAGTGGATCTCCGTCAAGGAAAGATAACTGCCTTCCTGCTCATTACTAGTAGGAGAACCCCATCCATAAATTGCTAACAACTGACGAGTATCATCGAAATGCTCACAAACAATAGCAATGTCTCGCTCACTAACTTTCAGCTGACTAGACACATGATTGTGCTGGCTGGTCAAACTCGTATACTCTACCTCTGGTACACTGTCCAAAGGAGTAACCTCATAATAGCTATCGTCTGTAATACTGCCATCCAAATTCTGCAGTCCAACTGCTGAACTTGTATCATCAAATGGAGTGACTAAAGCATCAACATAAACCTCTGTATCAAAGGAAACTGTTGAGGAGACTACGTCCTCAAAACTGTCCACAACATCCCCTTGGGTGTCGTCTGTTATAATCAGATCTTGGAACTCTTCTGTAAACTTTGTCATATCTGAGAGATCATCAACCCATTCCAACAAGAATGGTCGATTGGATACATGAACAATGCCCCACAAAGGTGTGTAAAAACTAATTCTAGCATCAAACAAGCTGCTGGCATGGATGAGAACTACACCTGGCAAACTACTAATCAAGTCCATGATGGTGCAACAGATACTACTACCAAAGAATGATAAATATCTCCGGTCAAAACGATCCCAAGTAATAAGATAAGAATCCCAACATCTAATACATGAACAGAAACCAACTGGCAATTCAAGTAAACTTCTCACCTGAGTAATGTGAACAATACCAACTGACTTCACAAACTTGTCTACAATCTCTGAATCCGGAGTGTGAATGCTAGACGTACTCATATTATCATCAACAGGCGACCCGACTATAAAAGGAAATTGAGTCCCTGCTATATGCGCTAACTCCCGAACTGAACTCACCTCAAGACAACGCTCGTGCACATGTCTCTCAGAATCCTGGAGAGCCAACTTCATTGCCTCCATGCCTTCCTAGATCTGCTGTAAGTCGTCACAAGAAGACCCTGTTGTGACTCCTTTTTGTCTCTCTTGTAGTTGAATCATCCAAATGTGATTCTCAATCAATCCATGTATCCTGTCATGATGAGATAAAGCCGTGACAATATTCTTGTCCCTTGTCTTCAGCTGGCTTGCCAAACCAAGTAAAGAGCTACTAGCCTCTATCTCATAAGAAGAAGCATCCAATTGTGCTTGATACTCATTTTCTGCAAAAACCTGAATGCTCACTTGCTGATCAAATGTATTATCCTCAAACATGATAGTATCCTCAACTGTTGTAACTTCATCCAGCCCAACTGTACTAGAATCACTATCTGTGTCAATCACACAATCTGGTGTGGCTGTGATATCACCTTCTGATGCTACTGGCTCAAACTGCACATCTGTAACCCCTTCTGCCTGTGAAGATGATGCAAATAAACCATTACCTGAAGATGTGCTAAAGTCTCCCTGTATTGAATCTGCATGTCTGTTAAACTCCTCATACAAGTTTCTGCCTGTCATAGGGAAGGTATGATCCTTAGGCCTATCAAAGCGTTCGATCAGTCTCTTCGTAAACTCCACATATGAGGTAATGTGTGCATGACCCAGAGTGACCATACCATGATGCCACCACTTGTGTGCTAACCCGTCCAGGTGAATTGCTGCATACTTAATAGTTTCTTCCTCAGGCATAGGGTTCATTTGAAAGTATGTGTCAAGATTTTGAACCCAAGCTCTTGCTGTAGACTTCCCCGAGCCATCATAATATGGTAACTGAAGTTTTTCTACTTTCTTCCGTAGCTCGTACCTCTGGTTCCTGTCATGTCCACGTGGCATATGCTTCATCCGCACATCTATATACTCCCTAAAGGTAATTGCAGCAATAAAATTTGGACCTCCGGCTTCCCATTCTCTCCTCAGCTGGTCCTGTATTTTAGTGATCTGGGGCTCTGGTACGGGCTGCTCTGGAGTTCTAAGAGGAAATGTGGGAACCATGGGCCTCCAACTCACTGTCCTAGTTTGCTGGGGTGCATGATCGAAATTGTTCCCAACTTGTTCGCCTCGATTATGTGTCCCATCCTGATTATTACCATTCTGATTATTTCCTCCACTCACATTAGCATTCAACCCCATTTGACGAGCCATCATCTGCATCATAAGCTCCAATCTCTGACTCTGTTCTTGTGCTTTCTGCTCTGCTAATCGCTGTCCTTGTGCCCAGGTGTCTAATAACTGTAAGAATCTTTCCTTTCCCTGATCCGGACTGATATACATGTTGTCAAACATTTTTTCTCTCTATCTGGCTATTCCAAATAAGACTTCCACAGGATGGCAGGACTTATAGCTCTGATACCACTGTAATAACCCCAACAGGTTATAACTTCTTCAAACACCAAAAATCTTTATAATTCAGTGGTTTGACATTGCGTCAAACACTTTGCAAGTAAGCTCTGATACCACTCTAATAACCCTCCTCAAATCTACTCTCAAAAATGCTAATTGAAGGCTCAAAGAATTTTGTCAAACAATTCACATGCAAGGGACGGATGACTGATATAGTGTTTCAGCTAGCTTCAAATGACTTTTTCTTCAATTTGCATTAATGAGAATCTTGTGCTAGAAGACTACAATGGAGTACACAATGACCTAACATGAGTGTGCTACTAATTTTGACAATATTCAGTGCATATATATGATCTAAGCATGCAAATGAACACCTACAGCCAACTGACATTTTTACAAAGAGTTGGTATGCAAACTAACTAGCTGATAAATAATGATATTAAATTGCTTAAATGACACCAGCAACTATTATCTTCTTAATTGCAATGAAAAATACAATGGTCATGAAATATGGCCAAGACTTTGGCATTTACATGGATTACAAAATGATAATGCTAGTATAATGCACACTTACAGCTGAAAGTTTATAACACCCTAAAAAGCAATACTAACAAAAGAACCTGGTTGTAGATGGCTGTAATAATTTCCTTCAATGCTGCTTCTTCTGCTTTGCTTTTTTGGAACTGCTTTTTCGGATTGCTTTTTTCGTACCTGCTTTTTCAGCCTGCTTTTTTGGTTCCGTTTTTTCGGACTGCTTTTTCATACTTGCTTTTTTCAGCCTGCTTTTTCGGTTCCGCTTTTTCGGATTGCTACTATGTTGAATCTCAAGACCATATCTTTCAATGGCGTCAAGATTTCCAGCTTGAAGGGATTTCGTCCTTCAAACTATTGAGACATAATCTCTAGAAAATTTTCCAACTTCTTTGATATTTCCAACCATGCTAAAAAGAAGCTCTTCCATTTCTTTTATAGTGTTCTCACAAGAGCTCCATCTTTCGTTTTCTCAATGTGAGATAAAAGATAACTCCCTTTATGTAACTTATGTCTCCAATGTGTTATAAAATAAAGGGGACTCTTTTAATTTAAATATTTCTCACAAACTATAGTCTATGCATTAATAAAGTTAAATATTTAAATTTAACTTTATAAAATAGCTTTATCAATGCATAACAAATCTTATCAATGATAAACAAGTCTCCTTGTCAATTTTAAACAATTACCATCGACATACTGCTGCTACTGGATGTCCGACCATATCCAAGATGACTTACTATAAATAGTAAGTATGCCCAAAGTTGCCTCAAAACCCCTCAGAAAGACCTGCAACTGAAACTATCTAGGCCAAATGGCCTCTAAGTCCCTTTAATGTCCTGGTTAGGCTATGGGACCATGGGGAAATAGGCTAACGACAACATCATGCTATGAATGCTAAAAAGGGGACATTACAGTCCGCCCTTCCCAAAATTGCTTGTCCCCAAGCAATGGTCGAACAACAACCCAATCAATCCACTTGGATCCCAAATGTAGTCATGAACTATATTGCTGTCAGTCAACATAGGCTCTTGCAACATCCTTTGCAATATAACCAAGAGGAATCTATTATCAAACTGATAATTACAGCTCAACCAAACTCCAAAATCACAACTGCCACAGTCGGAAACCCACGAGACACAAACTCTTAGAACATCAGAACCCAAGTAAAGCGGGCAAATCAAGCTACCAACATAGTAAATACCATCAACGCATCCCACTGACCTATACGGAATGTATAATCCAACTCTATAACAATGGTGAACGCTCCCGAATGAAACTGTACCAATTATGGAGAATCCACACACTGTACAACTCCTGCAGTCAACACAACTCTGCAGATCACCGACCACTGTCTCATAACCATAACTCCCATGCACCGCTGATGGTGAAAAGACATCACAAGATAAGCAGCAAGAAATGGAACCCTGCAGTATAATGCTGATAAAAAGAACCAATCTCAGTCAACAACTCACCATGAACAAGTGATACAACCGGCTGTGACTGATCACCGGCTAAGTCAGGAGATGTCATAGCCAAAGGAGTAGAATCAATAACAACAACCGCTGAAGCATCACTCCCAAACTCCTGCTCTAAGTCATGTATTATCAAGCTGTCAACCGCAGAACCTATCGCCATGTCATGCCCATCACAACTCTCATCCTGTGGCATCAAACCATCCCATAATTGATGACAAGCACTAGGAATCAAAATGTATCTCTGTATCATCATCTCATCAACATGGTCATCAAAAGTAAATTGATGAGCATACCTCACAGTGTAATGCCGATAGAATGCGCCAATCTTAGTCAGTGGCTCCGACTGCAACCCAGTTGAAATTAACTGCAATCGATCACTAACCAAGCTGGAACTGACTATTACCTTCGAAGACATCGCCAAGGGAGTAGTATCACTAGCAGGAACCATTGCAACTGCCGGCTCACCAACATCACACATGATCTTTGATACAACATCTCTAGTCTCCGTGCCATCAGTACTAGAGGCCACCACCATGTCAGGCATACCACAACAATCTACTGCAATACCCAACTCAACTGAACCTGACTCTAGTGAGAACTAACCCGATATGCCAATGTTAGTATCAAGGATGGATGCATCCCCATCTCCACTGTCTCTGACAATCTCGACCATGGACATCCTCGAATCACCAGACACCACAACTTGTGATTGTACAGAATCTGGTAAAGACTGCAGTCGCTCTAACTCCATGGTCACCTTAGCCAAATGAAACTGTGACTCCTCGAAAGCCAACTGTGTACTCTCAAGAATCTCAGAAGTCAACTCGAGTTGCTGAGTAAGCTCACTCACCTCATCTTCCTTGGCCAATAATGCTTCATATGCTGTACTCCCCCACTCCATAAGATAATCTCTGTCGGCTACCAGCTGCATATAATTCTGTCTTAGAATTCGAATAGCCTCCCATAAAGAGTGGATCTCCGTCAAGGAAAGATAACTGCCTTCCTGCTCATTACTAGTAGGAGAACCCCATCCATAAATTGCTAACAACTGACGAGTATCATCGAAATGCTCACAAACAATAGCAATGTCTCGCTCACTAACTTTCAGCTGACTAGACACATGATTGTGCTGGCTGGTCAAACTCGTATACTCTACCTCTGGTACACTGTCCAAAGGAGTAACCTCATAATAGCTATCGTCTATAATACTGCCATCCAAATTCTGCAGTCCAACTGCTGAACTTGTCTCATCAAATGGAGTGACTAAAGCATCAACATAAACCTCTGTATCAAAGGAAACTGTTGAGGAGACTACGTCCTCAAAACTGTCCACAACATCCCCTTGGGTGTCGTCTGTTATAATCAGATCTTGGAACTCTTCTGTAAACTTTGTCATATCTGAGAGATCATCAACCCATTCCAACAAGAATGGTCGATTGGATACATGAACAATGCCCCACAAAGGTGTGTAAAAACTAATTCTAGCATCAAACAAGCTGCTGGCATGGATGAGAACTACACCTGGCAAACTACTAATCAAGTCCATGATGGTGCAACAGATACTACTACCAAAGAATGATAAATATCTCCGGTCAAAACGATCCCAAGTAATAAGATAAGAATCCCAACATCTAATACATGAACAGAAACCAACTGGCAATTCAAGTAAACTTCTCACCTGAGTAATGTGAACAATACCAACTGACTTCACAAACTTGTCTACAATCTCTGAATCCGGAGTGTGAATGCTAGACGTACTCATATTATCATCAACAGGCGACCCGACTATAAAAGGAAATTGAGTCCCTGCTATATGCGCTAACTCCCGAACTGAACTCACCTCAAGACAACGCTCGTGCACATGTCTCTCAGAATCCTGGAGAGCCAACTTCATTGCCTCCATGCCTTCCTAGATCTGCTGTAAGTCGTCACAAGAAGACCCTGTTGTGACTCCTTTTTGTCTCTCTTGTAGTTGAATCATCCAAATGTGATTCTCAATCAATCCATGTATCCTGTCATGATGAGATAAAGCCGTGACAATATTCTTGTCCCTTGTCTTCAGCTGGCTTGCCAAACCAAGTAAAGAGCTACTAGCCTCTATCTCATAAGAAGAAGCATCCAATTGTGCTTGATACTCATTTTCTGCAAAAACCTGAATGCTCACTTGCTGATCAAATGTATTATCCTCAAACATGATAGTATCCTCAACTGTTGTAACTTCATCCAGCCCAACTGTACTAGAATCACTATCTGTGTCAATCACACAATCTGGTGTGGCTGTGATATCACCTTCTGATGCTACTGGCTCAAACTGCACATCTGTAACCCCTTCTGCCTGTGAAGATGATGCAAATAAACCATTACCTGAAGATGTGCTAAAGTCTCCCTGTATTGAATCTGCATGTCTGTTAAACTCCTCATACAAGTTTCTGCCTGTCATAGGGAAGGTATGATCCTTAGGCCTATCAAAGCGTTCGATCAGTCTCTTCGTAAACTCCACATATGAGGTAATGTGTGCATGACCCAGAGTGACCATACCATGATGCCACCACTTGTGTGCTAACCCGTCCAGGTGAATTGCTGCATACTTAATAGTTTCTTCCTCAGGCATAGGGTTCATTTGAAAGTATGTGTCAAGATTTTGAACCCAAGCTCTTGCTGTAGACTTCCCCGAGCCATCATAATATGGTAACTGAAGTTTTTCTACTTTCTTCCGTAGCTCGTACCTCTGGTTCCTGTCATGTCCACGTGGCATATGCTTCATCCGCACATCTATATACTCCCTAAAGGTAATTGCAGCAATAAAATTTGGACCTCCGGCTTCCCATTCTCTCCTCAGCTGGTCCTGTATTTTAGTGATCTGGGGCTCTGGTACGGGCTGCTCTGGAGTTCTAGGAGGAAATGTGGGAACCATGGGCCTCCAACTCACTGTCCTAGTTTGCTGGGGTGCATGATTGAAATTGTTCCCAACTTGTTCGCCTCGATTATGTGTCCCATCCTGATTATTACCATTCTGATTATTTCCTCCACCCACATTAGCATTCAACCCCATTTGACGAGCCATCATCTGCATCATAAGCTCCAATCTCTGACTCTGTTCTTGTGCTTTCTGCTCTGCTAATCGCTGTCCTTGTGCCCAGGTGTCTAATAACTGTAAGAATCTTTCCTTTCCCTGATCCGGACTGATATACATGTTGTCAAACATTTTTTCTCTCTATCTGGCTATTCCAAATAAGACTTCCACAGGATGGCAGGACTTATAGCTCTGATACCACTGTAATAACCCCAACAGGTTATAACTTCTTCAAACACCAAAAATCTTTATAATTCAGTGGTTTGACATTGCGTCAAACACTTTGCAAGTAAGCTCTGATACCACTCTAATAACCCTCCTCAAATCTACTCTCAAAAATGCTAATTGAAGGCTCAAAGAATTTTGTCAAACAATTCACATGCAAGGGACGGATGACTGATATAGTGTTTCAGCTAGCTTCAAATGACTTTTTCTTCAATTTGCATTAATGAGAATCTTGTGCTAGAAGACTACAATGGAGTACACAATGACCTAACATGAGTGTGCTACTAATTTTGACAATATTCAGTGCATATATATGATCTAAGCATGCAAATGAACACCTACAGCCAACTGACATTTTTACAAAGAGTTGGTATGCAAACTAACTAGCTGATAAATAATGATATTAAATTGCTTAAATGACACCAGCAACTATTATCTTCTTAATTGCAATGAAAAATACAATGGTCATGAAATATGGCCAAGACTTTGGCATTTACATGGATTACAAAATGATAATGCTAGTATAATGCACACTTACAGCTGAAAGTTTATAACACCCTAAAAAGCAATACTAACAAAAGAACCTGGTTGTAGATGGCTGTAATAATTTCCTTCAATGCTGCTTCTTCTGCTTTGCTTTTTTGGAACTGCTTTTTCGGATTGCTTTTTTCGTACCTGCTTTTTCAGCCTGCTTTTTTGGTTCCGTTTTTTCGGACTGCTTTTTCATACTTGCTTTTTTCAGCCTGCTTTTTCGGTTCCGCTTTTTCGGATTGCTACTATGTTGAATCTCAAGACCATATCTTTCAATGGCGTCAAGATTTCCAGCTTGAAGGGATTTCGTCCTCCAAACTATTGAGACATAATCTTCAGAAAATTTTCCAATTTTTTTGATATTTCCAAGCATCCTAAAAATAAGCTCTTCCCTTTCTTTTATAGTGTTCTCACAAGAGCTCAATCCTTCGTTTTCTCAATGTAGGATAAAACATAACTCCCTTTATGTAACTTATGTCTCCAATGTGTTATAAAATAAAGGGGACTCTTTTAATTTAAATATTTCTCACAAACTATAATCTATGCATTAATAAAGTTAAATATTTAAATTTAACTTTATAAAATAGCTTTATCAATGCATAACAAATCTTATCAATGATGAACAAGTCTTCTTGTCGATTTTAAACAATTACCATCGACATACCGTTACCACTGGATGTCCGCCCATGTCCAAGATGACTTACTATAAATAGTAAGTATGCCCAAAGTTGCCTCAAAACTCCTCAGAAAGACCTGCAACTGAAACTATCTAAGCCAAATGGCCTCTAAGCCCCTTTAATGTCCTGGTTAGCCTATGGGACCGTGGGGAAATAGGCTAACGACAACATCATGCTATGAATGCTAAAAAGGGGACATTACAGTCCGCCCTTCCCAAAATTGCTTGTCCCCAAGCAATGGCCGAACAACAACCCAATCAATCCACCTGGATCCCAAATGTAGTCATGAACTATATTGCTGTCAGTCAACATAGGCTCCTGCAACAACTTCTGAAAATTAACCAAGAGGAATCCATAAATGAATCGTGAATCATGGTGCAACTGAACTCCAAATCCACTACTGCCACAGTCAGGAACCCGCGAGGCACAAACCCTCAAAATATTAGACCCCAAGTAGAGTAGATCACCCAAACTGTCAACATAATCAACACCATCCACACAACCCATCGTGTTATGCGGAATGCACACTCCAACTTTGCTACAATGGGGACCACTCCCACATGAAACTGCACCAAATACAAAGAATCCACACACTGTACATCTACTGAAGTTAACACAACTCTGCAGATTACCGACGACTGTCTCATAACCATAACACCCATGCACTGCTAATGGTGAATAGTCATTACACGGTAGATAGCAAAAATGAGAGCCCAGTCCAAACCTGTTTGCCATCAACTCCTCAACACATGGATCAAAAGCAAACCAATGAACATATCCTTTAGTAGATTGCCGGTAAAAAGAACCAATCTCAGTCAACTACTCACCATGAACAAGTGATACAACCCACTGTGACTGATCACCAGCTAAGTCAGGAGATGTCATAGCCAAAGGAGTAGAATCAATAACAACAACCGCTGAAGCATCAATCCCAAACTCCTGCTCTAAGTCATGTATTATCAAGCTATCAACCACAGAACCTATTGCCATGTCATGCCCATCACAACTCTCATCCTGTGGCGTCAAACCGTCCCATAACTGATGACAAGCACTAGGGATCAAAGTATATCTCCGTATCATCATCTCATCAACATGGTCATCAAAGGTAAATTGATGAGCATACCTCACAGTGTAATGCCGATAGAATGCGCCAATCTCAGTCAGTGGCTCAGACTGCAACCTAGATGAAACTAACTGCAATTGATCACTAACCAAGCTGGAACTGACTACTACCTTCGAAGACATCGCCAAGGGAGTAGTATCACTAGCAGGAACCGTGCCAACTGCCGGATCACCAACATCACACATGATCTTTGATACAACATCTCTAGTCTCCGTGCCATCAGTACTAGAGGCCACCACCATGTCAGGCATACCACAACAATCTGCTATAGCGCCCAACTCAACTGAACCTGACTCTAGTGGGAACGAAACCGATATGCCAATGTTAGTATCAAGGATGGATGCATCCCCATCTCCACTGTGTCTGACAATCTCGACCATGGACATCCTCGGATCACCAGACACCACAGCTTGTGATTGTACAGAATTTGGTAAAGACTGCAGTCGCTCTAACTCCATGGTTACCTTAGCCAAATGAAACTGTGACTCCTCGAAAGCCAACTGTGTACTCTCAAGAATCTCAGAAGTCACCTTGAGCTGCTGAGTAAGCTCATTCACTTATCTTCCTTGGCCAATAATGCATCGTATGCTATACTGCCCCGCTCCATAAGATAATCTCTGTCGGCTACCAACTGCATATAATCCTGTCTCAGAATCTGAATAGCCTCCCATAAAGAGTGGATCTTTGTCAAGGAAAGATAACTACCTCCCTGCTCATCACTAGTAGGAGAACCCCATCCATAAATTGCTAACAACTGACGAGCAGCGTCGAAATGCTGGCAAGCGATAGAAATGTCTCGCTCACTAACTCTCAACTGACTAGACACATGATGGCACTGGCTAGACTGTCTCCTACAAACCTCCTTTGACGCACTGTCTGAAGGAGTATCCTCAAAGTTACTGGTCTCTAGAGTATTACCATCCATATACTGCGAATCAACTCCAAAGCTCATATCAACATTAGTATCAAAAACTGTAGCATCACTATCCAACTCCTCCGTACCATAAGAAATTGCTGAGAAAACTAAGTCCTCAAAACTGTCCACAATATCCCTCTGGGTGTCATCTGTAATAATTAGATCCTGGGACTCTCCTTTAAACTCTGTCATCTTTGAGAAATCATCAACATGTGACTTGACTATAAAAGAAAACAGAGTCCCTGCTATATGCACTAACTCCCGAACTGAGCTGACCTCAAGACAAAGCTCGTCCACATGTCTCTCAGAATCCTGGAGAGCTAATTGAATACACACCAAGGAATTCCGAGTATCCTCCAGCTCATGAGAAAACTAGTCAACCTTCTCCTCCTTCTTCTTCAATGCATCTAAATAGATCCCTGCAAGATTAAGGAGATGATCGCGATCTGAAAGTAGGTGTATGTAACTTACCTTCATTGCCTCCATGCCTTCCTTGATCTGCTGTAAGTCGTCACAAGAACCTGTTGTGACTCCTTTCTGTCTCTCCTGCAGTTGAATCATCCAAATGTGATTCTCAATCAATCCATGCATCCTGTCATGATGAGATAAAGCCGTGACAATATCCTTGTCCCCTGTCTTTAGTTGGCTTGCCAAACCAAGTGAAGAGCTACTAGCCTTTATCTCATGTGAAGAAGCATCGAACTGTGCTTGATACTCATTTTTTGCAAAGTCCTGAATGCTCACTTTCTTATCAACTGTACTATCCTCAAACATGACAGTATCCTCAACTGCTGTAACTTCATCCAGCCCAACTGTACTGGAATCACTATTTGTGTCAATCATGCAATCCGGTGTGCCTATGATATCACCTTCTGATGCAACTGGCTCAACCTGCACAACATCTGAAATCCCTTCTGCCTGTGAAGATGATGCAGATAAACCATTACCTGAAGATGTGCTAATGTCTCCCTGTATTGAATCAACATGTCTGTTAAACTCCTCATACAAGTTTCTGCCTGTCATAGGGAAGGTACGATCCTTAGGCCTATCAAAACATTCAGTTAGTCTCTTAGTAAACTCCACATATGAGGTAACGTGTGCATGACCCCTAGTGACCATACCATGATTCCACCACTTGTGTGCTAACCCATCCAGGTGAATTGCTGCATACTTAATAGCTTTTTCCTCAGGCATAGGGTTCATTTGAAAATATGTGTCAAGCTTTTGAACCCAAGCTCTTGCTGTAGACTTCCCCGAGCCATCATAATATGGTAACTGAAGTTTCCCTACTTTCTTCCGTAGCTCATAGCTCTGGTTCTTGTCATGTCCACGTGGCATATGCTTCATCTGCACATCTATATACTCCCTAAAAGTAATTGCAGCTATAAAATTTGGACCTCCGGCTTCCCAATCTCTCCTCAGCTGGTCCTGTATATTAGTGATTTGGGGCTTTGGAGCTCTAGGAGGAAATGTTGGAACCATGGGCCTCCAACTCACTGTCCTAGTTTGCTGGGGTGCATGACCGAAATTGTTCTCAACTTGTTCGCCTTCATTATGTGCCCCATCCTGATTATTACCATTCTGATTATTTCCTCCAACCACATTAGCATTCAACCCCATTTGACGAGCCATCATCTTCATCATAAGCTCAAATCTCTGACTTTGTTCCTGTGCTCTTTGCTCTGCTGATCGCTGTCCCTGTGCTAAGGTGTCTAATAATTGTAAGAATCTTTCCTTTCCTTGATCTGGACCGGCATTCATTTTGTCAAACATTTTTCTCTCTATCTGGCTAATCCAAATTCCCAATAAGACCTCCCCAGGATGGCAAGAAATCGCTCTGATACCACTGTAATAATCCCAATAGGTTATAACTTCTTCAAACACCAAAAATCTTTATACTTCAGTTGTTTGACATTTCGTCAAACACTTTGCAAGCAAGCTCTGATACCACTGTAATAAGCCACTTCAAATCTGCTCTCAAAAATGCTGATGAAAGCTCAAGGAATTTCATCAAACAATTCACATGCAAGGGACGTATGACTGATATAGTATTTCAGCTAGCTTCAAATGACTTTTTCTTCAATTTGCGTCAATGAGAATCTTGTGCTAGAAGACTACAATGGACTACACAATGACCTAACATGAGTGTGCTACTAATTTTGACAATATTCAGTGCATATATATGATCTAAGCATGAGAAATGAACACCTACAGCCAACTGGCATTTTTACAAACAGTTGGTATGCAAACTAACTAGCTAATAAATAATGATATTAAATTGCTTAAATGACACCAGCAACTATTATCTTCTTAATTGCAATGAAAATTACAATGCTCATGAAATATGGCCAAGACTTTGGCATTTACATGGATTACAAATGATAATGTTGGTATAATGCACACTTACGGCTGAAAGCTTATAACACCCTAAAAAACAATACTAACAAAAGAACGTGGTTGTAGATGGCTGTAATAATTTCCTTCTATGCTGTCCCTTCTGCTTTGCTTTTTTCGAACTGCTTTTTCAACCTTTTTTTTCGGTTTTGCTTTTTCGGATTGCTTTTTTGTACCCGCTTTTTCAGCCTGCTTTTTCGGTTCTGCTTTTTTCGGACTGCTTTTATCGTACCCGCTTTTTTTAGCCTGCTTTTTTGGTTCTGCTTTTTCGGATTGCTACTATGTTGAATCTCAAGACCATATCTTTCAATGGCGTCAAGATTTCTAGCTTGAAGGGATTTCGTCCTCCAAACTATTGAGACATAATCTCCAGAAAATTTTCCAATTTCTTTGATATTTTCAAGTATCTTAAAAAGAAGCTCTTCCCTTTCTTTTATAGTGTTCTCACAAGAGCTCTATCTTTCGTTTTCTCAATGTAGAATAAAACATAACTCCCTTTATGTAACTTATGTCTCCAATGTGTTATAAAATAAAGCAGACTCTTTTAATTTAAATATTTTTCACAAACTATAGTCTATGCATTAGTAAAGTTAAGTATTTAAATTTAACTTTATAAAATAGCTTTATCAATGCATAACAAATCTTATCAATGATGAATAAGTCTTGTTGCCGATTTTAAACAATTACCATCGACATACCGTTTCCACTAGATGTCCACCCATGTCCAAGATGACTTACTATAAATAGTAAGTATACCCAAAGTTGCCTCAAAACCCCTCAAAAAGACCTGCAACTGAAACTATCTAGGCCAAATGGCCTCTAAGGCCCTTTAATGTCCTGGTTAGCCTACGAGACCGTGGGGAAATAGGCTAACGACAACATCATGCTATGAATGCTAAAAAAGGAACATTACATGCACTGAATCAGAAGCATTTGTGGCTGGAACTAGATTAGTAGTAGCAATAGGAGCATCAGGAGGTGAGACCTCAACTGGAGTTGCAGGGACCATGACTGGAGTGACTGGTGATAGAATGTCCTGTGGAAATGGAGGAACTGTTGGATCTCCATATGCTTCTCAAAGAGCCATTCAAATATCATGAGGAAAACTTGCCAGTCTAAGAGAAGCAAGACATTTCTTACTCATGCTTTTATACAGAAAGTGAAGAAGTTTAGTAATATATGTCCAATTAGGATTTGGTGGCAACATCTTCGAATAGAGATAAGGAAGGACTTCTTGATATTCTCTTAGATGATCAAGTATCAATGCACTCCATTTGCGATAATTCCGTGTTGTCAACTTTGGTCTAACACCAAAGTGACATGTGTGACAAGACTCCATGAGATCAATTAATGAACCCCCCAAGATGCAAAAGAAAATCAAAGAAACCCCCCCCCAATGTATGATTTTGGCACTTTATAGCCACTTGTCAATTTAGGGCCTATTTCTGAAAGTCGTATGTGTCCACACAAGCTTATAATTTGATTGCAGATTTGGAAAGTAGACAAAAAATTATGCACTTTAAAAATAAATGGAACTTGATTATGTGTCCAAATGAGCTCGTACTAAGCATTTGAGGTTGCAAAAAATGATATTTGCGACTTGCAGAAAAATTCAAGAATAGAGGTATCAAACATCCTGCACCAATGTGTAGATCATGAAATTCTATTCTAAAACAAAGAAATTGCTTTCGCAAAAAGGAGTCTGTATGAGGGAGATATCATTTTTTGAAATCACCTCTGTTATTGTTTTTTTTGAATTGCTGCCATTGTGCCTCCAAAAATCAAATGACTCTAGATTTCACTCCAGATGTTCGATTTTGATGAAACAAATGTCAATTTGGGGGTTTTTGGACCTTTTGAATATGATGCAAATATTTGATTTGCACTAGCAAGCTCCAATCTTGTCTTACAAAAAATCTCTCCTACTGCCCTGATAATTGAAATTTTTTCGGATAAAATATGCAAATCTGGAAAAAATAATGCAGAGAAATTGCAGACTGAAATAATAAAATATATAGATCTGAAAATTAAATTTAGAGATCTGAAGTGACCATACTGAATTTGCAAATTGGGCCTTTGTGTGCTGGTTTGCAAAAAAAATGTCTCAAATTTCACTATGGCCAAATATAACTGAATTTATAGTCAATTTTCATCAAATCGACGTTCCGGACGAACTGGCGAGGTTCGTTTTGGCTCTAGACGCTCCCAATGACTGTGATACTCCGAATCTGGGTCGAGGTGTCTCCAGAGAGGTGAAGCAAGAATGGTCTTGAACGACTATTTGAAGAGATTCCCTCAACTTTGATACCATGTAAGAATTTGGTATAGTTGTGATACCAAATAAGAATTTGCTTTAGGGAAAAATCACCCAAGATAAAGGAATTCAAGCACAAGTACAATAGTAGACCAACAAGGTATGATCAGAATAACAATATCCAAAATTGATATATTGTCGTTCAATGTTCAGTGATATTCAGTACACTAGGAGTGCCTGTATATAAAGGCCTCTGGAATGCTTCTAGAATGCTTAGTAATTAGTATACTGATAAGTCTTACAACCAAGCACATGTCCACCAGGAGTGGATTATCCTCCATTAAGTACAGGAGTAAGTGTGATGATGAGAGGATAAGCGTACAAAGGTGTAGTACAAAAAATAATGTTGTACACACCATGTGCTTAATTAAGAGTGCAAATAACTATGTTGTCTACATGACAACTTAGTTAATTATGCAAACTCTAGTGTTATAGACACCATTTGCTGAATTAGAGTTGCTTACTTTTGTGTTGTCAATATGACAACTCATAAAGGTATGCAAACTCCTAAGTGTTTGACTTAAGAAATAATAAAATAATAAAATAATGCATTGACCTAAGTAAACTTAAGCAAATTGTAATAAGTAAATACTTATTTACATCAACATTCGTTAAAGATGTATTATTTATAATATTAAAATTGACTTGGAGAGCGTGGACTCAAAATATAAAAGGTCAATTTAATGTTATAAAGTGGGCAAAAATGACAAGTGGAGATAGGACGAAAAGCCGGAGGGAAGTCGAAGAGTCACAACTGTGGGGATAAAAGGAGAAGAGACTCTTTCATTTGGATATGCTTGATTTATTATTTCAGATTTTAGTTCTCTCTTGCGAGAGTATTTGGAAAGCTTCAGCTTTCAGCTAGTATAAGGATGTAGCCCCTCGCGCCAATAGGCAGTGGACGTAAATCCGTTGTTTGGGGAGACATCAATTAAAGTTTTTCATATGCGCTTAGAGGTTCTTATTCTAGTATTCTAGTCTGACTATTATACTGTATTTAAGATTTGATTTGTTAATGTTGGTTATTGTATTGCTGTTGTATAATGCAATAACATACTTTAAGGAGTTATAAGAGTTGCTGGTTTTTATATTACTGGTTTGTAACGCATGGTTATGTGCTCAAATCTTGAATGTTATTTTGGAAAAACGGGTTATTATCTTGTAGAGAATCTTCTGGTTTTATTGTTGTATCATTTTACATTTGCCTACGTTTTATAATCAAGAAGCTGGTTAAACATATGTTGGGATTTCTATCGGTTTCGATTGTGTTCATATCACATCTGCATGTGTTTAGGTCTGAATATATTTTTAAAGGGAAAAATGAGTAAATATCCAGTTAGGGATATTTCAATGGTATCAGAGGCTTGTATTCTGCAATTTGTGAGGTTGTAGAAATAATTACAAAATCTGCGAGTTTGGTAAAGCTTCATCAATGGGCAAATTCGTAAGAAGCTGGATTAAGTACCTTCTAAACAGTTATTTTAGTCCTTGTCTGAGAAATTATATTTGAATATGTTCTCAGATCATTACAATTGGGACATATGTTGTGATATTAGTGACAGAAATCCAGAATAAAATATTTGCATGTAGCGATGGTAATACAAAGGTTGAGTCAAGATCATTAGCTTCATGTGATGTGAAATGGAGGAAGCTCTTAGAAGGGATCCTTTTCCTTCGAAGTTCCTCTTAGGAATGGACTGATATATGTATGAAAACAGATGGTTAATGCTTAGCTATTTCATTTCCATTCCAAGCAGTCCTTATGATAGGGATTACATCCATGCAAAAGTTAGGAATATTGAAGAGTTCTTCATGTACAGATTTTAAGAAAGAACATCACAGTATTAGACTGTGTGAAGACTATAACATTAAAGTCTTGGGAAACTATTGTAGGCAAGAAGAGTTTGCTGTCACCAAAAGACACGAATAGATTACAAACATTTGTATGACTTAGAGGGTGCCGAGTCATTAGGGTCATATTTGCGGATCATCACTTGTGAAGATAATACATTGTCAATTGTAGTATCTAGTGATACTGAATATCTTTAGAATAAAGAAAGAAGGAACTCAACCCAGGCGCCACAAAGGCATAATATAGCCTTGACCCATTCGATGTTGGAAGGTTTTTACAAGATAAGATTCATCTCTCAGATGGACAGAAAGCAATAGTCACAAGCAGAGCACCATTAAATCCAGGAAAATACCTGTCCAAAGTTATGTGCTAACCGTAAAGGAAATTGTAGACACTCATTGATATTAGAATCGCATAGGCAGTTAGATATGACAACTAGAGGCATTTGACTATCAGTTGGGATATTATAGTGGGATATTGAATCAATCTCCTTATCGTAAATGTGCCTATCGATTTTCTATTCCTAGCTTTCATTCGCTGCTTATTCAAATACGGTGGTGAACTATGTCAGAATTATTTCACAAAGCTTGCTATGCTATTTCAATTTTTCCGCCTTTTGACTGCTTGGTAATGCTCATGGGGGATGTGTGATGAAATTAATATAGCCGTGGGTCTGAGACTAGTGGAGATTGCCGAAGTTTTGGATATAGTAAGAATGATTTAATTAAGTAACGTCAATTGTTTTGAAACCAAGAAATTAAATATCATCCTTAGCAGCAAATTCAGAGACGTCCGTAGTTTTCTTTTACCGCTAGCTCGGGCATCAGTTATAGTGATATATTTGTTTGTGTTAATATAATTGAGATCGTTTCTGCAAATGTATTTTCATTGCCATTGTAATGAATGATTTCCAAATGCCGATTTGGATCTCATATATGTATAATATGAGAGGAGACATGTCTCTTCAAGAGACATGTCTCTATAATTAATCATCGTTTAGTTTATAAATAACTATATACATAACTTATCTCTAACATATATATAATATTATTATATTAACCATATATGTAATATAATATAATATTATTATATTATTATATAATGATATATAATACATAATATATATAATACATATTATATTACATATATCATATATATATTATATATATAAGATATATAATGCATAATAGATAATATATATTATATTATATATATAATATATATTATGTATATATAAGAATCAGCAATAACAAATTATCTGACAAACATAAACACTGATTAGTATATCAAATAAACACCATTTATTTCTACTGATGCTAAAACATTAACACTCCCTCTTTAGCAAGGGAGAAGTAATACATCATTAGATTGCTATCAGTAATCAGTGAAATCAGATAACAAAATCATTATGTAATCAACACAATGTATATTAGAATCTCATAGCAACATAAAATATTTCCTGTGATCTCTACTTGCACTTAAGCAATGTCTAGAGATGTCCATAGTGATAAAATTTTCATGATCTCTACTTGCACTTAAGCAATGTCTAGAGATGTCCATAGTGATAAAATTTTCATGATCTCTACTTGCACTTAAGCAATGTCTAGAGATGTCCATGACACAGTCATGATCTCCACTTGCACTTAAGCAATGTCTAGAGATGTCCATGATAATAGGCCTCATTTGTAAGATTGTCACCTTACAAAGATTACCTTCTGTTTGTTTGTTATCATGGTGTCTGACAGATTCCAGCCAAAGAACCATGATAATAGGCCTATCATATGTAAGATCGTCACCTTACAATGACTACCTTTTGTTTATATATGCCAATAAAAAATCGTCACCTTTCATTACATATCTGAAACAACAATTATATAACTAGATATAGATTGAAATTAAATATTCAACATATCAAGTTTTACCTTTGAAATATTTCAATTTAACATTTCCCTTTAGAACTTCTCCTCATAGAGAAGATATCAACTATAAGGGATTGCATCTCAAAATTTCTCCCTCTGAATATTGATCCTGGGATGTTAGGTTCTCTTGTTACTTCCTCGGAAACTCTCTTTTCCCAAGGATGCTTGTCAAACTCATCACTCCCTCATGATATATGTAGGAGTAGGGCCATCAACATCATGCAGTCACCCACATGGATTTCTAGACTTCCTTTGAGTATCAATCTTCTAAGCTCCAACATTGCCTTCGAAGAAGTGTCATACTCTCTCTTAATGTAGAAGAATCTCATAATCTTAATCATCAAAGATGTTTTCTTCAAGAGCCTTACTTTATCCATCTTGATCATCAGGGTCTTTGGAACTACTATCATTAGATTTAGTCTGCCCAATATTTGGTAGCATGTATAAAGTACCTACTTTCTTTTCCTCTAAGAACATCCTCAGACATAAAGGAAAAGATCAAGGCAAATAACCCTTATAGTATGTATAGAATTGCAAATAAATGAATAGAAAAATGTAAAAGATACAAGTACTTATCTGCCCATGAGGGTCATGGAATATTTCCTTTTCTAAGGATGGTTCAAGTGAGAATGAAACATTGCCTATTATTCCCCCCTTCAATTTAAAATTCCTACTTTTATATCGTTGAACACTTTTACATCACATCAATTTGACAACTTCTTTCTAAGTCCCAACTTGCTCTTTTTCATTCGTTGAAGCTCCAAACATTCATTAAGCTTAATAGTAGAAACTAACTAAGCCTCATCCACAATACGTCGATATCTTGATTGAGTATGATTGTGCCACTTGAATGACTCTTCAACTCATATGTCAAGCTTCGTTAATCAAAGAGAGATTCATAGATAGTTTAATTTGAAATCACCACTTTCATATGATGTACACAAAGGGGTAGGCGCATTCACATAGTTGCATGAACTACAATGCTCTGGACTGTTATAATTTATCGATTACTAAAGATTCTATCACAACATTGGTTTCTCCCTCTGAATCAATATGATCGGTATCATTGACTGTAGACAAAACCATATCCTCTATCTGCTCCCTTTCTTTCAAGGTTACCTGAAATGTCATTCTCCATCTTCTTGAAATAACAATCTCGAAGAAAAAAATCAAGGCACATAGCTCTTGGTTGCATACAAATAAGAAAGAGAGATTACAATAATAATAAAAAATAAAAAATAATTATATAAGATTATTTAAAATATAGATAAATATCTTATATGCTTTGAACATATATACCCAATTTCCATTGTATATTTTAATCAATACTTAAACATATTATTTGATTATCAAATGACTAACAATGAGTATGAAATTCAAATAATGAATAAGGAAGTGTTAATAAAATATTTATTTACACAACCGAATAATATATTAGTCCCCATAATGATAATAGAAATTACATAATATTTTCTCTATCCTCAATGTAATATGATTTTCACAATCCATGCAATTATGTAATTAAGATAAGCACATGTATAATTCAAAATATTTTAAAATTATATTAATTCATCATTTATATAAAATTAAAATTAATCATACAACTATACTTAATTTTTACCTTTTATATTCTCATATAAATAAGCAAACATTTTATCAAATTATCAAATATCATTTTGAATGAATGTATATATATAAATGTAAATATATATCTATATATATAAATATAAATATATATCTATATATATATAAATATCATATTTTAAAATATTATATACAGAACATATTATATATTATCCAACATATATTTTCAACTATAGCATCTCATATGGTATAGTAACAAATATATAATATATAATAAAATGCTTAAAAGTATACCTTTATACATACCTTACCAATGATGTCACCATATGTAAAGGAGAGTTTAGTATAATGCTCATTGACTTCCTTTGTTCCGATAGAGTTACCCTTGACTGGTTATGTCATAGATCTGTCCTTGTAATGATTCTGGACTGAGTGTTATAATTTTTATATCAATCAATCCCTGCCCCTTCGATTCAAGTTTAGTAGGATCACTTGCAGATGTAGTAACATTGCCTTCTTGATATAACTATAACAGAATGATAATTGACTCAAGCTCTTGAGATAATATTTTATCCTCTGTCGAATGATTCCGCTATGTATGTCAATATTGATTAATCAATAAATCCTACATATATACAGCTGTTCCAATTATATAGATGATTTATCCTTTCATCATTCCATTTATACTATTCCAATTATATAGATGATTTATCCTTTCGTCATTCCATTTATACTCCCATCCAACACCAAAATTTGATCATGTCAAGGTATAAGCCAAAATTTAAATAAGTTGGAACTACTAATAAGTGGAATAAGTGTTATGATCTTCACAATTTTGTCAGCACAATAATGGACATTCCGTCCATGCAGTGTTATCACCAATTTACTTAGGGCCCACAAAGTCTTTTTTTATGTTGCTTCAATAATAATATATTTTGATCCTATTCTTAGCAGGCTTGTTTGACAGATCACATAAGGTAATCGAGTTTTGCCTTCTGTTCATTATCCTCTTACTTTCTGTGATTGCCGACATTTGTAAGTGGCATATACGATACACTTTCTTCACATTGCACAAATAACCTTTCGTCCTTTTCCATCTGACCAAGACCAATAAAGGTTTGGAAATATTATTTATGAATTTGTTTAGGTCTTAAAACTGACGTGAGCTACCCAACCAATTTGGTACAAATACTCCTTGTATAGATATGATACCATTTGTCATGGCCAAATCAGATTGGTCTTCGATTTGTTCACAGATCGATGCAGACTCAGGTCTCTTATTTTTGAAGTTATATTAGGTTAGTCACTTAATATAATCATCCTAACTGTAGAACACTATCACAGATACGGTCGACTATATTATTCATTGAGTCCTTTTGTTGTCTTTTGTTTCTTTTGCAGATATACGAGTATCTATTTATATGCATCTTCCTCTGTATTTTCAGTGAAATAAAATATGGCTTCTTCTGTTTTGCACTCTGATGCAGATATAATAAGATGTTAACGTTATTGCAGAGATGAAGAATATCTTTCTCCCTTACTTGGTAATGGTAGGTAAGTCACATGTTCAATGTTCACATTCACATACATTTCACCAGTCCTGATGTCTATGTATGCTGGTCACTGTTGGAGTTTGTTATATTATGTTTGCAGACTCGACCAGGCATAAGACTGACTCTACGTCTTCTTACCTCTCACTTTGGTTTGCACAGAAGGTTTAAATTATTTCCCTTCTAAATATATCCTTTACTAGTGTTTTTGCTTATATATTTTCTCATAGATTCTTCCATTTGAAAAATATATACCCTTTCTAACTGCATTTGTTATTCCTGAGTAAGGTACTATGCTATCTACGAATTATATTTCCCATTCCTTATTTTTCTCAGTTTATCAGCGCGTAATTCTATGTGACCTGTGAATGGTACTCGCCAACACATACTTCCCATACATCCTCTGCTCTGCAATGAGTTTTGTCTTTCTTGATTTGGTGTTATGTCTTATTATTTTGTGTCTCCTTCATAGACCTTGAGTTTGTACCCCACGTGATTGTAGAATTAATTGGTTCAAGATTCAATTAAGGTCTCCCATTGGCTATTTCTTCTTACAAGCATTGGTGATTCCTGCACATATCTTTGCCAACTCTTTAATCATTGGTCAGACTTAATATCCTTTTGCTGTTTTCTATCCTCCTCCATTACTGATCACGTCCTATCTCTGCATTTTCTAAATGCCAAACATTGGTAGACACAATCCATTCAATATTTGATGAGGTTCTTGTTTTGTGCTCAATGAGTCTTGACTCTTTATACATTTGCAGTTTGGCTTTGATACCATGTTAAAGTAACTAAGATCGTTTATGCAAATATATTTTCATTGCCATTGTAATTGATGATTTCCAAATGCAGATTTGGATCTCATATATGTATAATATGAGAGGAGACATGTCTCTATAGTTAATCACCGTTTAGTTTATAAATAACTATATACATAACTTATCTTTAACATATATATAATATTATTATATTAACCATATACATAATATAATATAATATTATTATATTATTATATAATGATATATAATACGTAATATATATATATATATATATATATATATATATATAATACATATTATATTACATATATCATATATATATATCATATATATATAAGATATATAATGCATAATATATAATATATATTATATTACATATATAATAAATATTATGTATATATAAGAATCAGCAATAACAAATTATTTGACAAACATAAACACAAATTAGTATATGAGATAAGCACCATTTATTTCTACTGATGCTAAAACATTAATAGTTTGGACACTTGTCAAGGCTAGTGTGCACCACGCTAAGAGGTTTCGAATGCTCATGTGTAATTGCCAATGATTACTTTGTTTTGTACAGTTGGTGGTATTCGCCTCCACGAGACTTGGGTAATCCGAGGTGTTTGGGCTTACAGTTATAGGTGTCATTAGCGGAGGAGTAGGGATTTTATTTGGAATCTTGGAACGCCATGGCACATCTAAACTGTCAATAGCATATTCCACTAATTCAGCCATTGTAGCCTCATATTTCTATGGAATTCGAGAACTTGTAAGAGAATTACGTGCAACAGAACCTGAAGATCCATAAATTCTCTTATTGGTAGAATTGCCAGTGGAGGTTTCTTGGTCGCATTCAAGGTGGTCGTCGTGTTGGTTCCCAAAACCTTAGATTGGAAATCCAAGAGCCTTCCACTTCTCCGATAGTACTTCTCAATCAGTTCTGGCCAATGGACAAGAATCACATTGATTCCCCTGCACTTCAAGCTCCGCTACAGCCAAGCAGGTTAACTTTCACCTCAAACGCTGACTGCCTGGTTCAAGGCTTTTCTATAGCGGATTTAAACTTTTGGAGTTCTTTAGTTGGCAAGGTCCTCAAACTCAATTAAAATGAAATTGGATGCTGAGTGTTTAAATTGAATGGATTGTAAAATATTTGTAAATATGTGATTTGATACTTGTAGGAAGTTATAGATTTTCTGACTTCAATAATAGATGGACCAGTGCCTTTGTTCATCCGGGCAATGGAGTCAACTTCAGTGAATTTTCACGTACAATTTTATAATGTTTTACGCACTTTATCGCCAACAATTAAATAATCAAGATGCGACAAACCAAATATTGCACAATCTTAAATTAGTCCAGATTGAATTCTAACTTCTCTAGTAGGGAGACAAATTGGACACAGATACGGAAACAATTAAATATTTCACATTATTTGTGATGATCAAATTTAAATGCTCAATGACTGTCTCCACTTATCCGACATTTAAATTGTATACCGAATTCCAAAAAAATAATTACAAAGGATGATTCATCTGCAGGTTAAATCTCCACGCCTTCAATAATAAACAAAGAACATTTTATTTTATTATAAAAATATAATAATAGAATTTATATTACAAAGTCATAATGTTGTTCCTTATCCCTCCATACAATAATAAATATAAAATACTTTCTCCAGAATATAAATCTGAATGTTTTTCGAATATCTCTTCCTTCCTTTTTGAATTGACTTTGTCTTTCATTTTATATCTTCAATATTGTAAGACATGACTTATCAAATAAAAAGTCACGAATCTTCAGATTATATCTTCTCAAACACAATTCTTAATAATATTAAATCTTTGCGGAAGCATCCTTTGAGAATAATCATCGGGTCTTATAATTATTTACATCATCTTCACAAACTATGGTTGAATATAAGTCTTCCGTTAATCATTTTCAGCTTTCTGGGCTTGTTTGATAAAAACTATTGTTGCCTCTTCATTGGGAATCAAAGGTGACTTCAATTTGTTCATCATTTTTCACCCTTGATGATCCCCGATGACTTGTTCACTCTATTTTATCTGACATGGATGCCGCTTCAGTTAGTGTTGTGTGTTCCTTCATTATATGTATACACTTTAGATTTATTGATGGATTTAGCTTCTCGAATATCTTCTAAAGTACCTTTGTTCAAAGCTGTTCCTAATGCCATAGGAAGATTTATTGATATTCGATGAGTGCAATTCTGCCGCCTTTGACTCCATCGCACGAACACATTGGAACATTTGGTTCACTATCAACATGGATGCCACAAATTAATATATCTGCAGATTCTGAATTCAATCACTCTCGACAAGATATAATTGATAGCAGTTTTCAGAACATGAAAGCCACCTATTCGCGAATTACTTGTTCTCATATGTTTAGAAAAGAGACCATAAACCTATCACGTGATCCACATAGGTATCTATAGATGGTGGTTGTTGAATTTGGAGACCATTTGAGCATATGCGTTCCTGTAGTAGGCTTCAGATTCGTGTCATAGCAGTCACTTCTTCCGGCTTTCTGTAGCATCCATAATCATCAAGAGTATGCAAACTCTTTGGCTATCATTCCAATATCTTTTTGTCCTCTTGAAGAGTGTTATTACACAACTTCTCTGAAGTGGGAGAGCAATCTTAGGTCGTTCAGATTTGTGCATCATTTATGTCTGACTCACTTTAAAGGATCAGATTTTGTATATACTTTTATTCTCTATCTAATCATGATAGCTTTAATTTGTTTGACTAATGACATTCTCTATTTTGATGTCGTTTTTAGTGCCTGTTAATAATAATTCTTAGCTTGCTTGGTCATTTGCTAGTCACTTTCTTTGAGCTTTATTGCTGCTATATATTGCTGAAATACTGTTATTGCATCACTTGTCTTGTTGTTGTATAAGTCTTTGTTGTTCTCTGTCTGTCTTTGTCCACTGCCCTTGCTGTTGATACAAATATATAACATTTGATAACTTTGAAAAACTGTTTATATTTATAGCCATTATTTTGCCATATAGGAACTACGGTTCTTTCAGCTGCTACTGTGAAATAGACATGTGACATTGAAGAATGATCAGGCTGTTACAGAATATATGCTGGGAATAGTTTTCATTGGGAAGCAAAGATGATTGACATCAAATAGGGGACCTTGTAGTAAAGATTCTTAGGATTTCCTTCTGTATACTGAAACATATCCTTTTTGTAATATCACAGTAATTATCCAATAATGAAAGCACTGTTTAATGAATGCCCAGGGCTAGTTATGATGTTTTAAAAATGGTCTTTTATCCTGAATGAGACAAACTCAACAATTGTGATCAACAGGTCTGCATGTTTTCATGTTGTCATTGGTGGCCCACCCTTACCTTGTAATAGATTGCAGACTAGATGAAATATATCTACTGGTCTGTTGGGTGGATATTTTGCAACCGACAGTTTTGGGTAAAAATTCAGTCGCAAAATAGGATGACCAGCCACAACGTGTGAGACAGAGTCTCTCCTACCTTAAAGGGAAGGCTCCCCTTTCTCATCGTTATTTGGATCAACTCAAGGTAAGCAAGAAATTGAGAGATTTATAAACAGGGTGTTACTATTATCCTTTCTTCTTAACTTTCAAAAAGGAATCACTTATTCATAAAGCAAATAATGGGCAAGGTGAATCTCTAATTACACTTCAATCAAGAGCTGGAAACAGTGATACCGATAAATTTTAACTAACTCAGAGGCTAGCCAAAATGTACCAGTTTGGCTCTAAGTCCTGTTGTACTTTTATATGATAAAATCTTTACAATTAGGGCACAAAGACTCCTAAAAGTATGAACAATATAACTATTTTGCGAATTAAGATGAACATACAAGCTACAGACAAAGCTTCTAGCTATGGATTTTCACAATTGTTCTTGGTCAAAGCTCGGGCTTCAATTGTTTCTTAACTCTTTTCTATCAATTCACAAGATAGAATATCAATAATAAAAAACGATATGAATCAAAGACAATTTGGATGAATAATAGACAAAGCTTACAATTCACACAAATAACAATCTCACTTAATTAAAGTTAAGTCTCAAATGCTCCTTTGTATTCACTTTTTTCTCAAAATAGTGCTTACACAAACAAAGTTATGCTGGCACAATTTCTTTAGAGCTCTTTTGCATAAAGATAATGATGATTTTACAATGAGGGGGGCAGTCCTTTATATAGGCAAAGAAGTTGAGAAAAAAGGGGAGGAAAAAGTGGGAGCAACTCAACCAACTTTGACCAAGTCTAACTACAAAAACTAAAGGGTTACATGCAACTACACATGCAACTCGCATTACATCTTTTGCATACATGCAATTTGCATTACATCTTTTGCATATATGCAATTCGTATTACATGCAATTACACTTTTTCATGTAATGCATTCTAAACAACTATGAAATATAAATTACACAACAATTTTAAAGATTGCTTCTTAATGCCTTGAATTTCACAATGACGTCATGCACTGTAGGAAGATCAACAATCTCCATAGTCTTTGATATGGCTTCGATTCTCACTGCATTTTCATATGCCGATTGCACAACTTTGGAATTTGCTATTGTATTGTTTAACAAGTGTTTTGTCAAGGATTTCTACAAAACAAACATGTTCATTGTGTGCGAACCAACATCTTCGGAATCTACATCAGCATTGATCCTGATTGTATACTTTGAATTCACTCTTTTTGTTGCCAAAAGATTACTAAGATTATCAGTAACACAGCATCCCAATTGCTCCAAATCACAAGTAAGGCTTGTTTCAACTGCTTGACAATCTTCAAGAGCCACTTGCAATTTTGTGATCAACTTTCTTAAGGTCTCTTCCTTGTAACTAATGAGTCCTTGAAATCTGAAAAATATTTCACATGATGGAAGAACGTCACATTAGACCATAGCATTTAGATCAAACTTAATCATTTCATCCCAATCGTCAAGGATTTCCTTTAGGTTATCTGCCTCTTGAGTCAGAGAAGAAATTAAGCTAAGTTCCATTCTGTTCATCTCTTTAACACGCGTTAGAACTGCAAGTGTTTCTATGATGGCTTGAACTCCTTCAACAATGATTTCCTATATCTAGGACTTAGCAGCTTCAATCAACCTTCTCTCTTTAGATGTTTGTGATGCAACAACAACATTTTGAGAAGATTGCTTCAGGATGACCTCATTCAAACGAGGTATTTCCTGATTCAATTGATTCTTCTTTTCCCAAAGCTCATGACTGCTTTTTGATACATTTGCCAATGCATCATGAGCATCTTGTAAAGAACTCAAACGAGATTGCTTTCCAACTTCAATCTTAATAAATTTATAATCAAAGCTAGTAAGTTCTGTTGGGTGGATATTTTGCAACCGACAGTTTTGGGTAAAAATTCAATCGCAAAATAGGATGACCAGCTATAGCATGTGAGACAGAGTCTCTCTTACCTTAAAGGGAAGGCTCCCCCTTCTCACCGTTCCTTGGATCAACTCAAGGTAAGCAAGAAGTTGAGAGATCTTAAACAGGGTGTTACTAATATCCTTTCTTCTTAACTTTCAAGAAAGAATCCACTTAGAACGAATAATGGGCAAGGTAAATCTCTAACTACACTTCTATCAAGAGCTGGAAACAGTGATATCGATAAATTTTAACTAACTCAAAGGCTAGCCAAAACGTACCAGTTTGGCTCTAAGTCCTGTTGTACTTTTATGTGGTAAAATGTTTACAATTAGGGCACAAAGACTCCTAAAAGTAACAACAATCTAACTATTTTGCTAATTAAGATGAAAATACAAGCCACAGAAAAAGTTTCTAGCTATGGATTTTCACAATTGTTCCTGGTCAAAGCTCGGGCTTCAATTGTTTCTTAACTCTCTATGCTCTTTTGTTGAACACACAATAATAACATGAATCAAGACAATAGGCACAAATTATAGTCAAAACTTCTAATTTGTTCTATCACAATTGCTTTCAGTTAAAGCTTCGAATCCAATTGCTTCTTTTATTCACTTTTCTCTCAAATTCGTACTACACAATGAAAGTTATGCTTGCATAAGTTTGGCAAAGCTTTCTTGCATACAACAAAAGATAATTTTTACAATGAGGGGGCACTCCTTTATATAGGCACAGGAGTTGAGAAAAAGGTGGAGGAAAAAGTGGGAGCAACTCAATCAACTTTGACCTACTCTAACTAGAAGAGAAAATATAGGGTTACATGCAACTGCACGTGCAACTCACATTGCATCTTTTACATACACATGTAACTTGCATTACATGTAATTACACTTTTTCATGTAATGCATCTTCTCCAACTACAAACATGAAATTAGAAGAAAGAAGACGAAAGAGAAAAGAACAATTCTGAAAGGCCTTGTACTTGACTATGCAATCCTAGATGATAACAGGATTGAGAGTTCCTGTACCTTGTACTGCCCATGTTGATAACCATAGTGTTGCGTCTTTTGACAACCTCTAGCTCTCTTTGATGAATTGTCCATTATCATGTGGAAACTTGATGTGATCCATCTTTTCTCGATCAAGTTGTATAAATTCTCCTTTGTAGGTCAGCACAAACTGGAGTCTTTGACACTTTGAAAATCTTCTTGATGATGTTCGGATGTACACTCGAAACAACTTTCCATCAGCACCTTTAACTCCGTTTTTTTTTGAAGTTAAGTGCTTGGCGCATGGGAATGCGTGTAAATGGAAATTGCTAATTTTCAAAAAGTGACTTGGGCTTTCGAGATGTCACTGCACGGAAAATGGATTACATGTAAATGCAACATGTAACGAAAGGTGGAGGGTGAAATGAGATGCAAGTATGAGTGAAAGATACGCTTTACATGCATATGTGGATGAAGGCTAAGATGGAAAGCATGGAAAGATACGAAAACATGTATTTGTTCATGGAGGTGTGAATGCATATGGAGAAGAGAAAATGACATCTTTTTGACTTTTCAAAAAGTGACTTTTAGTCAAAATTAGACCTTTTAGATGCAATTACACGTAAGACTTCTCATGTAATCGTGTCGTGCGAATGAAAGCAAAAAATGAGATGGATGAAAAGGGAAGTGAAAAATGATAACGCTTTCGCATGTAATGAAGGAAAAACAAGTTTTTAGGGAAAAACTTGCAACTTCTCCAAATGGAGAAAAACCGGCAAACAAAAACACAACACCAAAACAAAAGAAAAACAACATACCTTTGAAAACAACTCAAAACATGCCAAGATGCAATGCACTCCAAAGATGAAATTCGAATTTGGAACTTGGGGAAGAACCAAAAACATCAAAATGAAGGAGAAATTCATATTTAAAGGAAAAATGCATATTCTAAGGCAAAGATTTTCACAAATGGCATCCATTCAACGATTTCATGCATAAAATTAGCAAGGATAAGCATGAATTAAAATGTAAGAAAGAAGAAGTCCACTTACATGATGAATATGTGCCAAAAATGAAGGAAAATATGCTCTTTGTTTGAATTTTTCTTCAAAAAATGATGAAAACTTTTCAAATCTCCAAAATCTGAATGATGAAGGGCAGCAAACAAGGAGATTATTTAGCAAAATGCCAAAATGTGCCCTAAATTAGCTCCTCCTTGCAGCGTTTTAAAGATTGCATGTTCTTGAGCCGTTTTTGCCAAAACAAGCAAAAACCGTGATCTTCAAAGTAAAACGTTTTGATGATTTAACACCAAAATAATGATCTTCAAGCAATGTAATCACCTAATGAGGTAAAAATGACTTGATCTCATGCAAAAATGTGATCAAACTTGGCAGATTTATGGATTTTTATGCAAAAAATGTGCCTTAGCTTGGGAGTTTCAAACACGTTTTTGGGTGCAATAACTTGATTTTTGATGAGGGCAAAATGATCACCTCTCCAAAACATGATGAATGCAACTGATTTCATTTGAATCCATGAAGAAAATCAAAAGTTATGATCAAAATAAGAGGTTTTTAGAGCAAGAACATGTTTTCTTCACATAATAGGACATTTTTATGTTAATTACATATTTTAAAACATGTAGGAAGGCAAAATAGGACCTTTTTGAGTCCAATGCATGTTTTAAAATATGTCTTGAGATATAATCTCACTTTTTGAAGCCCATTACATATTTTAAAATGTGCAAGTCTCCAAAATCTCACTTTTTGGAGTCACATATTTTATAAACATATCTCACCTTTTTCATGCACAAGCATGAAAACTCAACTTTTCATTTCATTGCATCAAAAAGGTCCACTTTTACAAGCTTTTGATGTAAAGACTTGAAAAAGGTCCTCAAAATGACTTTTCATATGCATTAGCATGAAAAATTTCCACTTTTCATAGTTTTTTACATGTATATGCACATAAAATGTCCACTTTTAGGCTGTTAAGTTATGCATTTCACTTATTTTTATAAAAATGTCAACAATATGGGTCAAAAATAACATTTATGCATTATATTAATTAATATAAGTCATAAACATTAAGTTAAAGTGACATTTATATAAGTATTTGATTTAAAAATAAAAAATTTAAAAATTAACTATATAGTTCTATAGTCACTTTAAGTGAAAAATTAAAAAGTAACTCAATTTAAAAATTATAACATAAAGTGCACTATAGTCACTTTAAGTTATAAATTTAAATGAAAATTAAAACATAACAAAAAGTGAATAAAATGTTATATTTTCAAAAAGTGAATGTCAAAATAAAAATATAACATCATTTTTTTAATTCGTGTTGTTGCACCTGAAATGTCCACTTTTGAGGCACTAAAATGACCATATCTCTTGATTGACAACTCCGATTGACCTTTAGGTTAGACCGAATCGAAGGGGAAATCGAAAGGCATAACATGAGCAAATTCAAAGGACCAAAAACAAGCAAGCACAAATTCAAAAGCAAAGAACGGACTGTGAAGGCTTCAAAAATCAAGCAAAGGCTCGACAGAAAGTAAAACAAAAACGACTTGACGAAGGCTTTTAGTAAAACAACTTGATATTCGAATTGAAATGGATCAATTGATCAACATTAAGCAATTGAATATCAAATTCAAGCTTAGAGAAACACGAAACTAGCTTGAAAAAGTTTCGTATTGTTACCAACATTTTGTGGTGACAAAATGCAGGACAACAAGTTCTTCAACAGGTTTATCTACTAAGGGCTCAACAACCTCAACATACTTGGTTTTGTCAGAATCAACCAAAATTCTGGAAACAATTTTGTCTTTAAGAGATTTGGATTTAGTCTTCTTCATAGGAAGATTGTCAGGAGGAACAACCACCTTCCTTCTCTTTGTTGTTATTCTACTCAACCATGCAGGTAGGTTGAAACTTTCATCTGTAGAAGTAGGTACAGTGAAGACCATTGGCATTGATCCAGATTGTATATCCGTAGTGATTGAACAGGATTTAGTTTGCATTGCTGTAGGCATAGGAACATGTTGTGAAGATTCTGTCATGAAAAGTTCAAATCTTGTCAAAGATGTATCAAGTTGGGAAGCTTGACCACTAGTAAGAGTTGGAAAATCTTCAAACACATTTGCTAAGTGTTCAAATTGATCATGTGCAGGAACACGAGGAGCAGCAGATGAAATCGGAAGAGCCATGGTGTTAACCTCCAAGACTGAAATGGAGTGAGTGAAAATAGTAGAAAATGAATCTACATCATCATCAACCTCATGCAAAAAGGGCTCTTCATGTGGAGAAGACGTGCAAGCTTGTGCAGGCTTGGGAGGAGATGTGATTCTAATTTCTCCTTCTTCATCTGAATCTTCTTTTTCGGATTATGTTTCCAATTCTTCTTCTGATTCAGTCACTGGTTCTTGAATTGGTTCAAGAACTTGAGATGATTTAGTTCATTTTCCGCCCTTTAATTTGAATTTGAGAGTACTCTTGATATTTGAAGATGAAACACCATCTTTCCCTGTAATTTCTAGTTGTGACTTCCTACAGGAGGACCAAAACTTCCACTATCCAGACCCATCTTAGGATTTACTCTTTTTAGGCCTTTACTTTTCAACCACTTGTTAGTGTCTGCGAAGATGGATTGAAACTTGTCCATAATAGATGTACTTTCTTTTTGTTGCCATTGAATAGGAAAATGGCACATTTTATCAAAACCGGCTTGATAGAATTCTGGATCAAGAATGTCGCCATCATCTGCAACTTGGAAATTTGGAGGAATTTCCAACATATTAAGATCGATTATTTGTTGCAAGGTTAACCTGCAATAATCCATCTTCACAATATCAAGCTTTGTTCTTATGTCAATCCAAATATCTTCAATGTGATGAACATGAGTATAGGCCCTCTTTATCTGAGAGTTCATCTCTCGATAATGAAAATCAAATCTAGCCTTGAACCTTTTCGATGTAATCAATTGCAACTCTGCTTCCATATTCTTTGCTTTAGACACAGAAACAATTGAATAATTGCTAATTGTTAAAGGTCTAGCTGAGGTGATGCCAAATCCGGGCCTATGTGACGCATGTTGGTCATTCTGTACGTCCATGAGTTGTCTGGCTAACTCCATTAGAATGATTCGATCTGTAGCATACCTAGGTAAGGTATACGGCTCTCTTTTGAAATATCCAACTCTCAAGTATGTGAAAGTAGGAAATTGAAGAAAAATGCAGCCGTACTGGTTTACCTTTTCCCATGCTGCATCAGATACTCTTTTGATACATAACTGTTTGTCGAAAAAACACCTGTAATGTCCAAAGAAGGCATCTTGGACTCTTCTGTAATGGTATTTACTGTTAGCCAAAGTGATTTGGTCATAGTATTCCCAAATAGGTACTTGAAGATGATCACCTTTGGTGGAAAGACCTGAAAAAGACCCCATGGCAGAAGCAATGTAAACTAGATATGAATTCATGTAAAAAGGCACTGATGTTCCTACATTGCATATTTGCTGACAGATCGTAGTACTGATAAGCTCTCCCCAAAAGATGTGTTCTTTGTTCTCTATAATTTGAAACATAAATTTGTACATCCATGGCTCAAAATCGGAAGAATCTTTAAGACCACAGATTTTGCTAAGAAGGATGATGAGATCCTTGTATTCTTGTTTAAAATTTGACCGATGAAGAGTCTTTGGCCATCTGGAAAAATTGCTTCTTTTGTTGTCTAACTAGTAAAGGTTGACATACTTCTGATAGTTGCTTTTTTGTTCATTCTAGCAAGCTAATGATGATTCTTTGGTCAAATCAGCGCATTCTGATTTTCGAGGAACTTTGAAGATTTGTTCAATCACTTCAAGATCAAGGCTAATGATAACCTTGCCGTCAGCGTCTTTAATATTCCTTGTCTTTGGAGTGAAGCGCCGAGCACATCCGTAGACAAAATTAGGTTGTATGGCCACCATGGGAAATGTAGAAACCAAATGGATGTTGCTTCTTTTAATACATTTCATCTCATGTGTAGCTAGAGCTTCAATCCTTTGTAGAAAATCAGCTACATCTACATGACCAATCTTGGTGTCTAGCACGTTATCAAAAATAGACGTAACTGAAGAAGGAACTGCATGTGCGAATTCTTTGTCATATTGGTATTTCATCTTACCCTTGGATTTGAAAGGCGACGACATTTCTTGTGCTCGTACTGCAAAACAAAAAATCCCAAAACACAAATACATCATCAGAAAGAATCTCCACGCAAGTGAATATTGTAGCAGCAGTGAAGAGTCAAAAAGGAGTGACTTTCGAAGAGAAAGCATATGCATATGCAATGGAATGAAAAGTGAAATGGAATGAACGGAATGTGGAATGAAATGAAATGAAAGTGTGGATATAGAAAATGAAATGAAATGGAATGTAATGAAAATGTGCAAAGGTGAAAAACATGGAAATGCGTGCAAAGTGAAAGTTGCTGATTTCAAAAGTGATTAAAAATTTTCAAGGCTTTATCGAATGAAACATGCATATATGTAAATGCAATATGTAATAGAAAGTGGAAAGTGAAATGAAATGTAAGTGCAAATGAAAGGTACACTTTACGTATATATGCGGATGCAAATGAAGGGTAACATGTAAAATACGTTATGAGGTGAAAACATGTATTTATTCATGTAATTGCGAATGTGTATATATGAAGATGGAAATGAAACAATGGAGGTGAGATAATGAATTATAAAGTCACTTTTGGAGGAAGAAAGAAGTCAAAATACATGAAAAGCGAAATTGACATCTTTTTGTCTTTTCAAAATATGACTTTTGATCAAAATCGGACCTTTTGGATGCAATTACATGTAAGGCATTTCGTGTAATTGTGTTATGTGAATAGAAATGAAAAATGAGATGGATGAAAATGGAAATGGAAAATGGGATTACATGCATGTGTGGATGGCGAATGAAGTGAAAAACATGTAATTGCATTTGTTGGATGGAATGTGAGATGTAATGACATAGAAACGGAATGTGAAAAATGATAATGTTTTTGCATGTAATGAAGGAAAAACAAGTTTTTGGAAAAAAACTTGTAATTTCTCCAAATGGAGAAAAACTTGCAAACAAAAACACAAAACCAAAACAAAAGAAAAAACATACCTTTGAAAAAAACTCAAAACATGCCAAGATGCAATGCATTCCAACGATGAAATTCGAATCTGGAACTTAGGGAAGAACCAAAGACATCAAAAAGAAGAAGAAATTCATATTTAAAGGAAAAATGCACATTCTAAGGCAAAGATTTTTACAAATGGCATACATTCAATGATTTCATGCATAAAATCAGCAAAGATAAGCATGAATTAAAATGCAAGAAAGAAGAGGTCCACTTATATCAAAAATATGTGTCAAAAATGAAGGAAAAGATGCTCTTTGTTTGAAATCTTCTTCTAAAATGGTGAGAACTTTTCAAATCTTCAAAATTCGAATTATGAAGAGCAGAAAACAAGGAGATTAGTTAGCAAAATGCCAAAACGTGCCCTAGATTGGCTCCAACTTCCAACATTTTAAAGACTGTATGTTCTTAATACGTTTTTGCCAAAACAAGCAAAAAAGGTGATCTTCCAAGTAAAACGTTTTGATGATTTAACACCAAAATAATGATCTTCAAGCAATGTAATCACCTAATGAGTTAAAAGCGATTTGATTCCATACAAAAACGTGATCAAACTTGGCAGATTTATGGAGTTTTATGCAAACTCGTGCCCTAGATTGGGAGTTTCAAACACGTTTTTGGGTGCAATAAATTGATTTTTGATGAGGGCAAATGATCACCTCTCCAAAATGTTTTGAATGCAACTGATTTCATCCAAATCCATCTAGAAAATCAAAAGTTATAATCAAAATCGGAGGTTTTTGGAGCAAGAACATGTTTTCTTCACACAATAGGACATTTTTATGTTCATTACATATTTTAAAACATGTTTGAAGACAAAATAGGACCTTTTAGAGTCCATTACATGTTTTAAAATATGTCCTGAGATATAATCTCACTTTTTGAGACTCATTGCATATTTTAAAATGTGTAAGACTCTAAAATCTTACTTTTTGGGGTCACTTACATATTTTAAAATGTCTCACCTTTTTGATGCACAAGCATAAAAACTCAACTTTTCATGTCATTGCATCAAAAAGGTCCACTTTTACAAGCGTTTGATGTAATGACATGAAAAAAGTCCTCAAAATGAGTTTTTATATGCATTAGCATGAAAAGTTTCCACTTTTCATAATTTTTTACATGCATATGCACATAAAATGTCCACTTTAAGGCTTTTAAGTTATTCATTTCACTTATTTTTATAAAAATGTCAACAATATGGGTCAAAAATAACATTTATGCATTATATGAATCAATATATGATGCAGGAGCATCCAGAGGTATAAGGACAATCCTGTGTCACCCAAAAAAAAAATGTACTTAGACTTAGTTTCTGTTTTATGTCTTTACATTTTTGGATACCCATTTGGCTCAAATAAAGGTTCCAACTCTCATAGTTCAACTATCAGTGCATTTAAAAATCCCGAAAAAATAGTAGCATGCAATTTGACCATCATTTTGGTGACCTAGAAGGTGTGACTTGGCCAGATGAATGTAATCGAGATTTAGAGCATTCCAGAAAAAGAATCAGGTCAAAAGGCCCCACGGTTTGAAAGTTATTGCAGTTTTTCGGGTTTTGGAGACCCCCTAAGAATGCTTCAAAGTCAGGTTTGGGGCATTAAATGACCTCGAAAAGGGTCGAAAAATGGGGGACGAGCGAAGCTTGTCCATAGGGCTATAGAGCGCTTCGAGAGCTTTCCGAAAATGTAAACGGTTCGTCAATCGGAGTTACGGTTCAAAAGTTATGCCTCCCGGAAGTTCGGCTACCGTTTCTGGATTTTTCTAGAATTGCACCGACTTCTAACGCAGCTTTCGGAACCTTCTATTTTGTCGGTGGATGCCTACTAGCACTTTCTAGAATGTACTCCTAGTCCTTAACCCTCCGGGGTCTATTTAAGGAGATTTTGTCATTGTAAAAGACAGTTCGGATTGGAGCTTGAGAGGAGGTGCTAAAAGGAGAAATATTCTCGAGATTTATGCTATTGTAAGCCCGCAGGGCATGTTTTGAGTTTATTTTCTCTGCACTGTTTGTACCAGCTTATTTTCTCAGTTAATATAATTTCCCCTTTCTATTGTGTCGATTCTGGTTGTTGGGTTGTGTCCCCATCAATATAAGTCATAAACATTAAGTTAAAGTGACATTTATATAAGAATTTGATTTAAAAATAAAAAATTTAAAAAGTAACTATATAGTTCTATAGTCACTTTAAGTGAAAAATTAAATAGTAACTCAACTTAAAATTATAACATAAAGTGCACTATGGTCATTTTAAGTTATAAATTTAAATGAAAAGTAACTTCAAAACATAATAAAAAGTGAGTAAATGTTATATTTTTGAAAAAGTGAATGTCAAAATGAAAATATAACATCATTTTTAAAAAATTCATGCTATTGCATCTAAAATGTCCACTTTTGAGGCACTAAAATGACCATATCTCTTGATTGACAACTCCGATTGACCCCTAGATTAGATTGAATCGAAGAGGAAATCGAAAGGCATGACATGAGCAAATCCAAAGGACCAAAAACAAGCAGACAAAAACTCAAAATCAAAGAACGGATTGTGAAGGCTTTAAAAATCAAGCAAAGGCTTGACAGAAAGCAAAACAAAAATGACTTGATGAAGGCCTTCAATGAAACAATTTGATATTCGAATTGAAATGAATTGATTGATCAACACTAAGCAATTGAATATCAAATTCAAGCTTAGAGAAATGCGAAACTAGCTTGAAAAAGTTTTGTGTTATTATCTGCATTTTGTGGTGAGAAAATGTAGGACAACATGGTCCATAGTGAAAATGTGCACAAATGGGGGCTCAAAAATTGGGCTCCATTGCATCCTTGAGCCTTTTATTATGCATTCTTGTTGGCAACAGTTGGCACAGGGTTGCAGTTAGGTACTTGAAACTACAAGAGTATCTTTCACAGAAAATTGAGAATCCCTAGATACAACAAGTGAGGTTGAATCCAGTACAAGTGAAAAGAAATGGTGGGCTAGGTCAGAGTATGCACCAATCCAAAAGCTAGATGAGGAAGTTGCAGCAAAACGAGCTCAGGAAAGAGATATTCAAATACAAAGAATTCTTGATAAACTAAAGAAGGGGCATTCCTTGTAGATTCTCTGCCTATTTATAGTTTATCTTCCCCATATGCAATTGCAGAATGTTAAGTGCTATGAGTATAAGAAATCTGTGTTAGTTTTGAAGTGGAATGTGCAGCGGAAGAAAATACGATATTTTACATCTATTAAAGCAGTAACAGAGTTTATGTGACAAATGGTTGAGATTGCCTTAAGCTTTCGAAGGGACATATCAAGTGTGGGCCTCTCATCAAAGAGCTATGTCACAAGTGTATTCCAATTGGGTAACATAATCCTAGAATACATTTTAATGAGGTAGATTCAATTGTCACAGGATCTTCTATTTTCTTTCTAGAGCTTGAATTGAGTTGGCTCGTCTCTGTCTGAGTTGTAAAGAATCACAAAGGTTTGTGGTACCAGGAGTCTTCACCAATCAATACCATCTAGCGGCAGACAAGGGGATTGACTCCAGTAGGTGTACCCAGTTGATATAGATTAAAAGGCTCACATCCTAACGGCAATAATAGGTGCATAACAAGTAAGCATGGGTGATTGAAGAAATCGGATGAACTATTCAGAAATCAATTGAACCGTATAACTTTTCTAAGAAGTATAAACATTGGCAAGAGAGTTTTCCTTTAGATACCTTGGCTGGAACCCTTACAGGTGCACAAGAATTCTTCATATCTTTGTAACTATCTCAAGAAAGAATTTTTAATCATTGAATTCTTGCTGATTTGTTATTATCAACTGTGGAAATCACATTCTATAGTAAGATGAACCAATTATTATGTCCTCTGTATCAATTGCGTTTAAACTAAGGAAAAGAAACCATAGAAAGAAAATCCGTGGGATTTTATAGACCTTCAAGTAAATCTTTTATCAGAAATTAGATATAGTGAAAATGCAAAACTATGAAGCAAAACTAGAAAAGGGAGCAGCTTCCTTAAACTTGGAGAATATTTGGGAAAAGAATGAAGATGCTTCATCAGTCATGTCAAGTATTCAGCAAATCGAAAACTAGAAATGGTATTTCAAAATAGAGGTACTTAATATGTATGATGAGTACAAAAAGCTCCCTCCAAAGATTCAAAAAGAATTAGCCTTAAGTGATTTCATGGATTTCCATCCAAAACTCCAAAATAAGACCGATTTGACAAAATTGGAGTATTTTGAGTTAGCTTATGACCTCCTTGCAAAAGACCAGTGCAAAACTATGTATGATGAATTTCCAGTAGACCAAAATCATCTAATAAGGGACCTTGAAAAATAAGAGTAGTCAACCCTCATTGATTTGGAGCCTCCTGGTGATCACACAGAAGAGGTGACACAAGGTGCAAGTTTCTACGTTGGTGATTTGGAGATTAGCTTTGACAAGTAGGTTGATGAGGTCGATTGCACATGAGGTAATAACAGGTTGGGGTTTTTGTGTGATGAACCATATATTTTTTATGCTCATGACAGGAATTCAGAGGAACAATCTAAGATGACACTGCAAGATGATGAACCACTTAAACAGGACAATAATGAACTGCGTAACTTAAAGAATCAATTGAAGGTTAGTAATGACATGGTTGTGGCATTGTTGATACGTTATGACAACACTCACAAGATGGTGGAAGATCTCTACAGAAAGGTTCAGAAGGGAGTGGAAGTAGATTGACTTGTTTATGATTTGCAAGTGATCAAAACAACTCTTGAAAGTATGAAATCAAATTATTTATATATGCTTTCCAACAGGGATAACATTCTTAAAGTTGTTGAAGTACATGTTCATCAGTTGAAAAAAGAAAGGAATGGGATTATGGAACTCAATAGAGAGCTTAAGTCTGCTCAGGAGGCATTGGATGAAACTCTATTTTCTCTTCAGGAAACAAAAAATAAGATCAGGGTCACAAATGTTGAAGTACATGTACATCAGTTGAAAAAAGAAAGGAATGGGATTATGGAACTCAATAGAGAGCTTAAGTCTGCTCAGGAGGCATTGGATGAAACTCTATTTTCTCTTCAGGAAACAAAAAATCAGATCAGGGTCACAAATCACTCTCGGGAACATGAGGCTAAGGTGAGGCAAGAGTTTTTCAAAGAAGTCATTGTTGAGCTTGATAGCATTCAACAAACTTATGACTTGGATAGTTGTCCTAAAACACCAAGTACCAAAGTTTAAGATCTCATTCAGCTTATCGACAACCCCATGTTTGAAGTTGATGCTGATTGGATTTTTGATAATCCCCTTTTTGAGATAAACGAGGACTCTCCTTTTGATTATCGTGAAGAAGATGATTTTGATTTTAGGATATGGAATCCTGGTACGATTCCTAGAAATGAATATGGGTCACAAGATGGAAGCGGTGAATTGACTACGGTTGATCATCATTGGATCAGTTCTAGTAGGGTTCCTGATTTCACACCATACAGAAGTTGGATTACATACATTAGCCTTTGGATAGATTTTGGTGTAGTATTGATGGGAGTTATGTTTCAATCTCAAGGAACGGGTTTTCAACTTCATTCTTATTCATAGTACCTATGTACCCGAAGGTTCTCTAGTTTGATGATGATAGTATGGTATTTGATGCACCCAAAGTGTTACTTTCAGTTTTTGAGTAGCTTGTTTATTACGTCTTCTATTTAGGTCGCGTTGTCACCATCTACTGGGTTATGCATAGTTCATTGTTACATTTCTACCTTATCATGTCAGTTGGTTATGACAACAGGGTTTGGGATCCGGGTGTTGATGGTATACAACTATGGCTTATTGAGAGTTGGTTATAATTCTACTCAGTTTGAGACCGGATGCAAGGATAGTCAGAGTTGTTCAGTCTACAGTTATAGTGAAATCTTATAGATTTATATGGGATTCAAGAATCTGAGTGATGGATGGGTTGCAGAGTGACACCTTGCTTTACAGTGTGGCTAGAATTGTTTTTAGATTGGGCTTTAGGGCTGCCTGCATATTCGTATAGGATCCTGGTACTGTTGCTTAAGGACAAGCAATTTTAAGGAGGGGAGATTTGTAATGTCCCCTTTTCTGGGACATTAAAAATGTTAAAAGATGTATTATTTATAATATTAAAATTGACTTGGAGAGTGTAGACTCAAAATATAAAAGGTCAATTTAATGTTATAAAGTGGGCAAAAATGACAATTGGATATAAGATGAAAAGCCAGGAGGGAAGTCAAAGAGTCACAGCTGTGGGGATAAAAGGAGAAGAGACTCTTTCATTTGGATATGCTTGATTTATTATTTCAGATTTCAGTTCTCTTTTGCGAGATTATTTGGAAAGCTTAAGCTTTCAACTAGTATGACGACATAGCCCTTCGTGCCGATAGACAGTGGACACAAACCCATTGTCCAGGGAAACATCAATTCAGGTGTTTCATATGCGCTTACAGGTTCTTATTCTAGTATTCCAGTCTGACTGTTATACTATATTTAAGATTGGATTTGTTGATGTTGGTTATTGTATTGTTGTTGTATAATGCAATAACATATTTTAAGGAGTTATAAGAGTTGCTAGTTTTTAAATTATTGGTTTGTAACGCATGGTTATATGCTCGAATCTTGAATGTTATTTTGGAAGAATGGGTTATTATCTTGTGGAGAATCTTTTGGTTTTATTGTTGTATCATTTTACATTTGCCTATGTTTTATAATCAAGAAGCTAGTTAAACATATGTTGGGATTTCTACTGGTTTTGATTGTGTTCGTAATACATCTGCATTTGTTTAGTTCTGAGTATATTTTAAAAGGGAAAAATGAGTAAATATTTAGTTAGGTATATTTCACCATCACTAATCTCCAAAAAATGCTTTGCATAGAAAGCCATCCTTGGATGTAAACCACCATGAGGGTTAGTCCAAGTAGTGGTAATATATTGTTTGTAAATATCAAGTCTGACATGCTCATTCAACTCTTGCCAAGATGGGAGGAGATGAGCAGGAGCATTCAGTGAAAACTGATAAGGAGGAAAACGATCAACTTCAATTCTAGTCGAGCTCAACAGAGAAGATGCCTGAGCATACCAGCAACGAGCCCGAGAGCTAGTATCAATACTCGCAATAGTAACAAAAAAGCAATATGCCAGATGGGAGTATCTATCACATTCACCAACTAAATCTGCAAAACCACGTAGGTGATGAAGGAACCAAGTCAGGTCAAATATGGCTGCAAGACAAAGGATGAGCACCAAACTCGGCAAAAATAATACTTTGAGGAGTGAAGCTGTGACATCTGATGATGCGTCGTAGAAGCAAAGTCTGAATCCGCTCAATCGAGGTCCAATCGGAACCAAGGAGAGAAGGCCCCCAAACCATGGAACCATAAAGAACAATCGGCTGAACAAGGGAGTCCAAGAGGGATAGGTTGGACGAGGTGTTGTGGAAATGGTGTCTGAAACACTGTTTCTCAAGCATAGGAAGAGAACCCATACATCTTTTATTTGATTTGTACTCCTTGGAGCATCGAACTGCTGTTCATTCTAACCTAAGGATATAGCACCTTAAGGTCTAGAAGAGGGTATAATCCCTCTGAACTCTGTTGCTGAATTAGGAGATAAAAACACTTTGATTTGGATCCTGGGCAGTGTCACCCAGAGATTACATGCATATGTGTTAGACAGATAGAATTGCTGTCAACAATTAGAGAATTTTGGAGACCTTCCAAGGACATTCCAGTTGAGTGTAATTTTCTGCACATTAAACTTTTAATATTTTAGCCACTAGTGTAGATAAGTCTAAATTCTCTATTAACTCTTCATTTATAAATTAAGTACAAAGTATTCTGACTGTGTTCTTGGAGTTTGATGTATGTAAACTTCTCCAAATGGGACATTGCATAATTACATCTGTAATGCAGCAACAGAAATTTTACTTGCACTGAATAGCCTGTCAGTATTGGAACTTTTAAGCTGCAGTATATATATCTAAAAATTTATATTTTGAAAAATTCTTGGAAATGGAATTCATGTGAAATAATTGTGTATATGTTTGCAATGCATTGTAGATTTGTCTCATGTTTTTCCTAAAACAATTATACAATCTGAAGACTATTTCAAACAATGTACATAGAATATATATAAATTCTTGTTCATGTTACATCTATTTTTTTGTGTCTGTGGACAATGGACGATTCATTATTTATTTATTTTGTGCTCTTGTTCAGTTACGTTATGTTTTCTTTCTGCACAACCTGTTACCATGCTTTATTTAGTTCATTGGTTGTTGTTGCTGTTTCAAAGTTTAGATTGCAAGAGAGGTTCTTGATGCTGCTGCAAGAGCTATTAGACCAGGGATAACCACAGATGAAATTGACGAGGTTGTTCATGAAGCAACTATTGCTACTGGTAAGAAGAGTATCATGAATGTTACAATGATTGACTCCAAGTGTTTGGTTCATAAACAAAGAAATCAAAGTTGGATCTTTTAATATTCTGTAGGGTATACAATGCAAAAGCATAATAACCAAAGTTGAAATTTCTCTATTTGGAGTTTCCGAGTATATGACCTGGTGCTATCTTTCTTTATTTGTTTGTTATTCTCATCTTTTGGTATGCAAAGTTCAGATATAATTAGATGCCTTCAATTAAGAACTTAGTTTTTTCTTTAGTCGTTTCTAAAATCCTTTTTGATCTCCCAGGCAGTTATCCATCTCCATTAAACTATCATTTCTTTCCGAAATCTTGCTGCACGTGAGTATTCTTTTGAAGTTATCACATCTTCTATTGTCTTTATGCAATTTTCTCGTTGTGTTAGATTGCTTTGGTTTTAGAGAGATTCTTGTTCTTTCCATTGTTTTGGAATTGTTTGTTTAAAAATATTGTTTCTTTAATCATAATGCACACATTTGACTGTCCAGGTCTGTAAATGAGGTTATCTGTCATGGCATCCCAGACGCCAGGTACAATTTTTTGAGATCGTTTGCATTCAAAACATTTTGATCTTTAGACTTTGTTAATACTTTGCTTTAGTATTTTGTGTGCCAATTTCCATTTGAGGAAAGTTTATATTTTAGTTCAAGTCCACAGAATGGGTTTAAGAATCAATTTGTTATGGATTTTACATGGATGGATAAGGGTTGAATTCTCACATATAGTCAAAGTAAGTTTTTGTGGTAGATGTTTTCTTTGCCATTGGGTAAGAAATGAAAAAAAACTTCGAGATGCATAAACACCTTTATGAAAGCATGCCAATTTACTGCCACATATTTATCCATTGTTTTTAGTGAACTTGTTCTTGGATACCCTTTGTTTGCTGTAATGCTTGGTAGGTAAATTAGAAACTATTTGTTGGCACATCTCTTCTATTTTATTTATTAGATATATTGTTCATCAAAAGAAAGATATGCCTCTACTCAGCACATTAAGATTAATATTCAATTTGCCTGTTACATACTCTGTTTTTTGCATAGATATCAATCTGTTCCATGTAAATTAATATCTGTTGACTGCAGGAGATTGGAGGAAGGAGATATTGTGAATGTGGATGTCACTGTTTATTACAATGGTGTTCATGGTATAATAATGGATTTTTTTAGTTGCCGTCTTCATAGTTCTTTTTTCCTGGACTTTTGTTTTATGACACATCAATTGATGTGCAGGAGATCTAAATGAAACATATTTTGTTGGTAAAGTCGATGAGGCTTCTCGACTACTGGTTCAATCTACAAATGAATGTTTGGAGAAAGCAATGGCAATAGGTAAATATTTTGAACTGCAAACTACAAGTTTTCTTTTGGATGGTTGATGCATTCCATCTATTAAGTCACATATACTTTTGTTTTGATTATCTGACTATTGTTGCATTCATGCTAGACAAAAACACCGACTTAAATTCTTTGCCATGTTCCCATATTAATAAGATTTAATAATAAATAAATGAATAATAGAATAAATAATAATATAATTTATTATTATATATTATAAATATAATAGAAAATTGTATCAGTATATGATATGATTATAATAATGAATATAATAATATGATAAATAAATAATAGTAACTAAAATTTATAAATTATAATCTTGATCGAATATATTATAAATTCTTATATCAATATAAATCAAACATTATAATGAGTATATTATTAAAGATTATGGCAGTAAAGATGGCTGCCTAATTTGAATGGTCAGAACCTCACCAGATGGGCAATATAGGGGAGGACGATCAAGGAGCAAGGGGAAATGGAGGTATAGCATATGATATAATATAAACTCAGTCAATTTACTGGCAGACAAAGGAATTTATGTCAGCGTAGAGTCATAACCAACATCCTTGCATCCTTCCTTTTGAATGGGTAGCACATAAATATCTCGAGTCCTCCATGGAAGACAGACAGAACATCTTCTCCTATCGCGCCCGTTTAAAATTGTGTAGAACAATTAGAACAAGAGATTATTGGTGACCTCCATAATTATGGTATCAAATTTGAATTACATATACTTAGAAGCATTAGCAGTTGATGGGGGCAGGAGATAAGACATAAGAAAAGGACAGAACAAATTCAATAAACAATATAACTACAACTTGTGAACAGAAGAGTGGCCGGGAAGGATGCATTCAGATTTTAAGTGGCCCACATCAGCAGAAGGAGGAAGAGGCTGTAGGTATCAACATGCAAGAATGGATAACATAAATACCAAATTATTATACTGTAACCATACCTTGACAGGAAGATAACATATATAAAAAGTCAAAGAATTTAGGCATGTAGGGTGATTACCATCTGAGAGAATGCAGGAGTACATGCCTTACTTCATTACTATCCTTCAATCAATGGTAGGAGCCTGGAGGTGGGGATATATCAATAGTAAGGAGTCGTCCAGTAAGGGAATGATCAGAATACGCATGAGTATTAAACACAGAATTTAATACACAGCATTCACATTATTGGAGAGCAGCAAACAAACAAGAATAAGCATTGAGAAAAAAGGGTTTTAGGGGAGAAGATATAGAAAATCACTAGACACAATCATCGGGAGAATCCTATAAAACCAATCACAAATCAATAATGGGCTTAGAGACAAGAAAATCAGATATCCAGTAACAAGAACTCAACTCTTCTATGAATACCATATGGGCAATACATGTTCTTCAGCTTTCAGATAACTCTATGAACTATACAATCAGGTATTCAGTGGATACGTTAATAAGCATACATCTCTGCAGTTGCCGTTTGAACCAGTCATAGGCAATTTAGAGATAATATTGTTATTTGAAACATTTGGGCAGTATGTCAGGGGAAGTCAGTAGACACCAAATAGGGTCCAAAACCAAAATATGAATTAGTGGGATGTATCATATAATATTTAGTTAAGCCACAGAGGATTGCTGCACAGTAGTGGAATATTTCCGATCAGAATAGATGCACTTTTGGCAGGGATAGGTAGCAGTGATATGGTCTCTATGTTGGCTTGGAATAGGGAATAGAACAAATATCATGGAAAAGATTAGTTTATATAATTTTGATACTCATCAAACAAGGAGGATCTCATTTCACATATTTGATGAAGCTATATGATCAGCTTGAGCCAGGGGCTTATAAAAAATGGATGTAGGACTTTAATTAGTAAGTTAAGAAAGTATTACAATACTTTTGCAGAAGCAAAGAATCATATCAGAAACAATGATCAAGAACTTAACTTTGATTATCATATGATTCAGAATTATTTCATCTCTGATAAGAGGAATTAGAAGGATACAACCACAGTGGTCAAATAAGAATATTTTCATGAGATCGATATCCATCCAAATGCAAATAGATACCAAATTCCTTCCAGCACAATGATACAAGAACAAAATCATCCAAGACAACATTTATATTAAAGTTTTATACAGAAAACTAGTTCATTAAAATCAGAAACAATATGAGATCTTTTATCTGACATTAGAAACTTGTAACTAAAATAAACTTAGTGGTGATTATCCCGTCATAGACAGTAATGAGATTAATATCAAAAGAGACAACTATCTAACACACACATAATATTCTTGAAATAATGCTACCATAACCTATATCTTCTTGAGTAGATAAAGTTTATAACTGATAAAAAGAATAGAGATTTCAACGTGATTATCCCAAACATCTAAACCATCGTACTAGGGGACATTATATTCTTTTAGAGTTTTGTATTCATTAATCTTGTACTAGCCTCCTCCATACATTTTGAGAAGGGGTAAAGAAACATTTGGCAACTTGAATGGTGCCACTTCCATTGTTTGATTGAAAAGGACACAAGACTACATAATACAAAATGATGTGAGGGTCTCATTTCTCTTATTTGTAGAAGACTGGTATAAGGTGTAAGAACCCACTTTCTTGCAATGGTTGTGTAAATGCAATCAAATCATGAGAGCCATTATTATGGACATTTTTTAATGGGAAAACATACAATTTTGCCTTGGTTAAGTTTATCCATTTATATTTAAAACATCCAACAATATAAATGAGTGAGGAATGCTCAAGGTGATTGTAGAATGGACATCAACCAGAATAAAAGAATATATAAGAACATACATTCAATTGTACAGGAATCAAAAGAACATTTAATGCAATTACCCCACATACCAAAGTTGGTGAGGGAAACCTTCTATTTTGTTGATTACAAAAAATAACTAGTACATCATTCATATTCCCAAGTTCCTAAATAGAGGTTGGTTGGTTAGGAAGACCAACAAACACATCCCCTCGCTAACAACTACTACTCCCAATTATCTTTAATTACAACATTGTATTATTAGGCACTAAATCTAGCCACCCCCCCACCAAAAAAAAGGTCATCTTCTAGACGACTGCCCAACAAAACCAAAAAGGAAACTATACTTCAAGAGGTAGGGTGGGAGGACATCGTTGGACTGGAGCCTCAGTGGCAAATACGCTCTAACTTCCGCTCTGCAGCCATGTGCTTAGCTTGAACTCCTTGAAATAGGCACAGGGCATCCATTCTGTCCTTTTCTGCTTCTGCCAATTTGGCTCCCAAAGTTGCTTTCTCAGCTTACCATTCCGCTTCCTTTTGCCTTGCCAATTCCTTTTCTTCTTTTAGCCGCCTTGCTAAGTCCTTTTCCTTCTGCCATGCTAGGAAGGTGCCTCATAATGCTTCCTCCATCCGTGCAAGGGACTGCATTAGAGGTGGTTGCTTAAGTGTCGAGGGGACTATAGGTTTGGCCTTCCATATCTTTGTTGCCTCTTCATGCAGGACTCCACTCTGAATAAGTACACTCTAATCCATATGGCAGTTGGTCCTCATAAATGCCACTAGTGACTTTGCTGCCTAGATGATGGCATCCATGTTGTGCCCCCTGAACCTGCTCTATTATCTCCTTAGTGGCTTGCTCCATGCCCCGCAACTCTTTGAGAAAGTTTTCATCTTTTTCCTCAAATGAAGGTACTGGCATCCATGCTCCAGTTGGTGCTATTGGTTCCTTGTGAGTTTTCACCCGGCCCTCCTCTGTCATCATTTCCATGAGAATTGGTGAAGGGGTGGTATCATTTCAAATTTTTCCAGAAACTATCTTGCTTTGTCAACATGAGTGTGTCCTCAACTTGTGCTACTAGTGGTTCTCTCCATGGACTTCTCGCTCTGTATCACCTCTTGCCAGTAGGTTGAACCAATAGGGCAATTGGTTGAACCACTTCAATACCTTCTAGTTTTACCAATATAACACTCTGTGAAGCTTTCTTGTGGCCCCAAAGATCTATCATCTTAGTGTTAGGCAATTGGTCTGAAGAAATGAAGTTGGCTAGAATGGAAATGTGTTTCGCGCTCCATTGCGGAAGTAGCTGCCCACCTCCTTGCAACTCCTCTTTTGTGCTAGCCTGCTCATTATGGACTCCTTGTACAACCTCCATGTTTCCTTTTGTACCACTACCCTCAGTCTCCTCTACCATACAAGTAGCAATTATACAATCACCTTGTGCTTCTCCCTCCACCATACAAGAAACCGTATGAACTTCTTTGTTCACACTTTCCTCTACTGTACAACCTCCCTCATCCACTGTACGACCCCCTTTGCTCTCCTCCGTATGACTTCTTTCCTCTGGCCCATTATGGACTTTTGCCAATTCCAAAACTATGCGAGGAAATGGTCCTCCATCTGCAGGTAGTAATGTGACTTCACTAGGTGTGCCCTTGAGATGGCTTAGCCAAAATTCCTTTTCCTCTGATTCATCTAAAGATGATGCTCTTGTAGCAGTTTCTTCTCTATCCAAACTCAAACTCTCATCTTCTCCCTTTGTGGTTTATATAAGATAAGATAAGATAATAATATTAATGTCCAACAAAAGACCAAAAGAGATCTATGGGACTGAAAAGATTACAACAGTGAAGCAAACCCTAACAGGAGCATATAAAGATGTCCGAACAAAACAAAAACAGCTAAAGAAATAACCATAAAGAACAGAGACCAAGAAAGCGCTAGGAGTCTTTCTTGGGCGAAAAGAAATCTGCCACAGAATGAAACAAATGCCGATGTGAAGAGGCAATGCCCTGTCTCTGTCCACTCCCAAAAGAACGCTGCTGATGCAAGTAGTCGGAATAGGATCTGACACATCTGGAAGGCCCAATATCCCGAAGAGAGTTGGAAGACCTTTTCACACCATGCAAAGGAGATAATGGTGTAAAGAAGGCAGTAATGAGCTGAGTAGATGAGTGCCGGTGGGGAAGCAGTATAGAAATGTCAGGTACTGCCATTTGCCTTAGTTTCTTTTTCATGGGATCTCACCCTCCAATACCCTTTCCAAAGATATCAAGATGGAACTAGTATGCCATAGGTGGTCTATAAGGTTCTACTTTGCTTGCTGGTATGAGGGTCCTCCTATGCTCCAGGCAACCTATGTCGATCTACATTCAAGAAAAATGCGATGGTGTGATGGGTCATGTAGAAAGCTTTATATTTCAATTGTAGAAACTCCCTTAACCTTTTTGACAGGGCGTGCACCCAATTGTACATCCTTCCCATATTTAGTTCATTGACTATGGGTAACATCCAAATGCCAATATTAGATGTGCGATTTCCACCCATAGTTTTCTATTACAATGTCTATAGTGCATCTCCAATTATCATCTGCTATGAATATTTTCTTTAACTCGTGGCTGTTATTCTTACGCAGAATGTTGTCTCATTCTTGTTGTGAAAGATCATTCCTACACATCAGGCAAAGCCATTTCACCTTTTTTTCTATTGTCATTTTTGTAGTTTTTGTTGCATCATGCCCTTTGTTGGGAACTCCAAATAATAAATCTATCTCTTTTGGAGAATATGAGATAGTGAGGTTTGTTGAAAATATTGGATCATTGACTTATGCCCCTTCTTGTCATATCTATCCACCATGGTTTGTAACATAGGGTCAAATTGCTTTAAATAAAAAATGGTTATAAAAATTATTTTATCTACCTCTTCTTTTTGTAATGCTTCCTTGAGAGCATGGTTCTCTGCAGTCTCCCACCATGTTCGACACTCGCTTCCTACTACACTTTCAAATGTGATGGTGGTAGTTGTGATACCTTATACATTCTTTCCCATATCCTTCTTGGTGGCCATTTTCCTTACCTACAACGCCTTCTTTTTTCTTGAATCAATAATGGTTCCTTTACTTGGGTTACCGATAGTGGTCTTCTCCATTTTATAGCATTGAGCAAGTCTCCAGGTGGCTGTGTTTTTTTTTGAGCGCCAACCGTTTTATACCTCCATGTGTCTGGGGTTGATTCCTTCTTGCTCCCCTTGTAACAGCCTATACCACCACCTTTGTACGGTGGCTTTACCTGTACGACCACACTCCCATGTACGTACAACCACACTCCTTCGTATGTTGGCTTGTAGAACTCATTCAACTATAAGGCATACAGAAGTCTTCCACTGGATGACCCTAACTCTTACCTTCTCACCTCCAGTTCTTCTCTGTACGTCGACGGGTATTGCCTGTAATTTGTTCTCCTAAACGTACTCGTACCTCTTGTTCTACTCCATGTATGGCGGATAGTCCTTCTTTCCTTACCAAACTTTCTCTTGCCCTTTGAACAAATATGATGGTAGTGCTCTGTACACTTGTTAGGCTCCAACTCGTATGCAAGCTCTAGCTTCCAATCTCCAAATGCACACACAAGCTTCCAATCTTCTTCTCCTGAACTCATATGCCAAAGCAAGATGTTTTCTGAACTATCACTACCTCCAAATTTGTATGCAAACTTTTAATCTACCTATCTTGTACTTAGACGCCAAAGGGAGATGTTCTTCGAACTATCATTGCTTAAGCACCTACGCTACCCATGTGTTTTATTCTTCTATCTTGACTTATGTGATGGTTGGATATTAGGGTTTGGTTTTATTAGTTCCCCTTAGTGATGCTTTTTATTTGTTCTTGTATTTCTTGGCTATGGACTTCTTCCTTTGTGTCCAAGAAGTACATAGAACAAGACTCCTTTCTTTAATTATAAGGTTTTAATTTTGACCCATTGACTAGGTCTTTTAAATAATTATTGTCCAATGTTGATAATTTTATAGCTCCATTTTCCCTTACATCCATTACTTTGTATGGTCCCAACTAATGTATTATGAACTTGTCTGTCTTGATTTCTTTCTTACCATTATACTTAAGTACTAACTATCTCAGTTTAAAAGTTATTTTCTTCAAATGTTTATTATGCCAATTTTTTGTCTCCTTTGTGCTACTTCAGTAGCCCATTGAGCCATATTCCTCCTTCAATCCAATTTTATTAAGGCATTTAGTCGTTCGCTCAAGCTCTCCATATCTCCTAGTCTGTGTTCCACTACTACCTGTAGATTGGGTATTGTATATTCTACTGGCATCACAACCTCCTGTCCATACATTAAGTGAAAAGGAGTTTGCCCAGTGGTAGCCTTGTAAGTAGTCCTATAAGCCCATAAGATTGTTGGAAGCCTTTTCTCCCAATCTCCTTTTTCTACTCTGCAAGTCTTATACAAAATGGTCACCAAAGCTTTCTTTGTGGCCTCTGCTTGCCCTTTGGCATTGGGGTAGCAAGGACTAGAAAAGGAATGGAAAATTTTGCACTCATTTGTCATTGCTTGGATTGCTTGGTTCACAAAGTGCACTCCTTTGTCACTAGTTAATTGCAGGGGTATGCCGAACCAAGTCATTATCTATTGATAGAAGAATTTGGCCATCTTATTGCCGTGTTGTCTAGGAGTGCTCTTGCCTCCACCCATTTTGTGAGATACTTCATTACAACCACTATATATCTGCATTTGTGGGTGTTGCTAGTAGGGAGGAGGCCCACAAAGTCTGATTCCCCACGCTCAAATACCTCATGTGGTTGTGAGGGGAGCAGTGGCATGAAGTCTCTTTTGAGTGGTTTCCTGCCCTCCGACATGTATTGCAACTTAGAACCCATTCCTGAGCATCCGCATGAATTGTAGGCCACCAGAGTCCTACCAAGAGTTCCTTCTGGGCTATAGCATCCGATCCCATATGTCCTCTTGCCAGGACTTCATGGGACTCCAGAGGACCCCAGGAATCTCTTCCTCCATCACACATCTCCTCAAAACCTCATCAAGCCCCATCTTATACAATAACCCATTAATTAGCTAGAATGTCTTGCTTTTCAAAAAAATCTTTCTCCTTTTAGTCCCTCAGAAAGGTAGCAGTGGATAGGCTTTGGCCAATGCCTTCGTACCATTGTGGGAGTACTGCACTTAGAAACAAGTGGGCATTTGGAAAGTCTTCTTTTACTCCATTTTCCGTAGGTTCTCTTGATTTTATTCTAGATCATTATTCTAGATAACTGATTTCCAATCACATGACTTTTCCCTGGCTCGACTATGATTTTAAAGGTAAATTCTTGAAGTAGGATTAACCACATGCTAAGTCTTCCTTGGATAATAGGTTTGTTAACTAGATACATAGACCATACCTAGAGTTTCTCTCTCTGTGCAATTGTAATGCCATTCCGCTTTTGATAGTAACCTACCAACAAAGTATACTGGTTGGTCCATTCCCTCCTTTCCCATTTGTGTCGAAGTGGTGTCTATTGCATTGTTTGATGCGTCCACATGGACGTGAAATTCCTTGTTCTAGTCCGGATTTACGAGGATTAGGGCTCCAACCAATCTCCTCTTCAATTCTTGAAAAGCCTCCTCTTGGTCCTTTCCCCATGCAAAAGTTTCCCCTTTTCTCGTTAATTTCTCCAAGGGTAGAGATACTTCTGCAAACCCCTTTATAAATCTCCTATAGTATCCCACATGTCCTAGAAATGCCTTGGCACCCATCACATCTATGGGAGCCTCCATGTCAACAATGACTATGATTTTGTTAGGGTTCGTCTTCAAACCTACCTTGCACACTATATGACCTAGGAGTCTACCTGGGGAACCATGAGTCGACATTTCTTTGGGTGTAATGCCAACCTCGCCCTTGTACATCGTTCCATGCATTCTCCTATAACCTTCAGGTGCTGCTCCTTTCCACTGTAGATAGACCAGTCATCTAGAAAGGTTGTAATAACCTCGACCCGAGTGGTAACTAAGATTAATGCCAATCTTTATCAATCTTTAATGATTTACCATTTCGTCAAACACTTTGCAGCTCAACTCTAATATTGGTACTAACACAAATGAACTTGCAAGGAAAAACTTAAAGGAGCGAATACAATTGAAGTAAAGCCAATCAAAATACTAACACCGATACAAATAGCCTTTGAAAAAGCTTCACTCGATTCTTAAATTGTATATATATTAACCTTTAGTAGGGTCTGTGATTACTTGAAAGATGGTAATTATGAACTTCCAACAAACATCAGAATGTGGGTGTTGATATCACTAAACCTCAAGTTGTATGTGTAGGAAATAATAGCAGGAAAGAATCATGCCATGTTTGATGAATTTCGCATCTGAAACTTGAATGCCTATAGTAGTAGATTATTTCTGTTTGCATGATAGGGCAATTTACCCTCTCAAAATACAGTTTGAGTCCTCATAGTCTGCAACTAATCGAATGCCTGATTGCAGCAATGCCGACTCCAGGAATGCAACAGTCAAGGTGCTCTAACAAGAAATAAATGTCCGCCTAACACTTAGGCCCGATGCGTCTGACTTAGCTGCCCCAAAATGTAGCAACTATGAGCATAAGATTCCCAATTGTAATTGATAATTGCAAACGCCTAGTTAAACCAATTACACTTCAGTATTTAAAATCCTTAATTTCCAAATCAAGAGCGACCAACTACAATAATTGTGCCCTCTAAATTCAAATTGGAAACAACCCAATCCCCTTTACCTCAATAGTGGTAATGGTAGATAACTTCAGCAAATTCTCTCCTTAGGCCACAGAGAAATAGTAGAGGAAGAGAAAGGTAATTCAGATCAAAACAATTCACAATACCTCAGCTGTGAATTGCCAAGCGCTTCTCAGAATCTCGGGAAAGCTACAAAGGAAACAAAAGCAAATAAATATCCAAGCGTACTTTTGCCAATGAAATGGGCTCATAATTATAATACCTTGTTGACAAAAGTTTCCCAAAAGAACTTGACGCTTGAAACTTTCCAACTCAACTCTTTTGGTAATTTCTTAATATCATTATTATAATAAAATCTTATCATAATAAACCAACTTTAATTATTAATCAATAAATAAGAACTCATGCAATTAATTACCACATCCACTGCAGGCGATGCCCGACTACTAGAGGCACCCACAATATTGCCAAAAATAGAGTTACTAAGAATAGTAAATCTTCAATCAAGACCGCCAAATCAGCCTGTTGGCTCATGAGGGTCTCTATGATGAGCTAACTCATTTAACTACACAAACTTGTCAAAAACGAGGACATTACAAAGGCCTTGAAATTGCGTACTGACATCCCTTCAAATATGAGAAGAACAATTCTTTGAAATGTGGTCAGTGCATTACATAACCCAAATGGCATCCTATTGTAAGCATAAACTCCATCTTCCTCTACAAAGGTGGTTTTCAGATTATCCTCTGCAATGCTGATTTCGTTGTATCCTAAAAACCCGTCCATGAAGGAGTACATCTCCTGTCCGGCCACTTCCTCCAAGATACTATCCATAAAGGGGATTGGGAATGGGTTTTTTATAGCTCTGCATTTAGGTACTTGAAGTCAATGCAAATCCAGATTTGATTTCCATCCTTTTTCAAAGATATAACTATTGTCAACACCCTCTTGCTGGTCTGCACCCTGAATATGATGCATGCCTCAAGCATCCTCGTAATCTCTTCCTAAACCTTAGCAACATAGTTCTTATTCATTTGATAAGGTCTCCTTCGTACTGGTCTTGCTTCTGGTACCAAAGGTATTTGATGGATGCACAATTTAGGTGACACTCCTTTTAAGTACTCGTATGTCCAGGCGAAAACATCTTTATACTCAAGAAATATTATGAATGCTACTGCTTTTAAAATTAAATCCCAGTCGTCTCCTACAAAAAAAGGATTTCCTTAGGCTGGTCCTTTTCGCGTAAATTCCATTTCTCCAGTTTAACCTCTTCATACTCTATTTGTTTCTCCTTCTGGAATGAGTGTGTTGGGGTATCATCGATTGAAGTCATACCTTCTACGTGCTCCTTATAACACCTTGGATAATTGTCCTTAGATTTCATCTCCTAAACCTGTAACGTGTTATACTCTAGTTAAAATACTTCGTAATCCCCCATTTGCCAGTGAAACATGCCATTAAGGGAACTCTTTTTTATCTTCTGAACATTCTCCCAGCCGTAGAATGCCTTCTTCGTCAGGTTCAATTCCATTACCATCCTCCCCCTTGGCTTCTGAATCGAAGGCGAGTTCTTGACTAACCGACTAGTTCTTTAGGTCGATTGTGTACTTCCTACCACCAACTTCAATGGAAAGGTTATTTCTCTTCCAATTGTGGTTAGCTTTTGCATCCTCTTCCCAATAATGCATCATACCCCTTCTTCTCCAGGGCAATTACTACAAAGTCGAGGAAGAATTGCCAAGTCCCAATCACCACTTTCTGTCCCATTAAGGTTCCAATGGGCTTGATACCATGTTGATCCGCTCCGACTAACTGGAAGATGGATGGCCATAGGGTTGGATTCCCAAGAGCCTTCCAAGTTTCTTCAGGGAGGATATACACACCCGAGCTTTCATCTACAATAGTATTGGTCAATTAGCATTCCATGATGTCCATCTCCACCACTGTCGGAGTTCTTCCCATTCCTATGGTGAATATAGAGTTATTGTCTTTACCCATTTTTTCTACGTCCTTCGATGGCTCCTCCTTAGTATCATTTCCATGTGCTATTGCCACCTTTAATTGCAGCAGGCTTTCCAAGAGATCCCCAATTTTTACTGGCACCATGGTCTCCAGGACTTGCTTTATGATGTTAGTTTCCAGCATAGATTTGGTGGAGGAAACTTTAGGAATCTTATCTTTCCTTCTTTACCCATCATTTCTTGGATCTCCCTCTTCGCTTCGTCCAACCTCTCCTTTTTAGTACCTACGTCCGAATATGTGAGTTTTCTTGCGTGCATGAGTGATAGCTAAGACTTCCTCTTCTAGTTTTGCCACCTCCAGCATGTTCATGCTCTTTTGTTTGGGGCAGTTAGCATCCTCATGATTACCGGGCGCACACCATTTGTAGAGCATCCCCCCACCTTGACCTCCATTTTGGCAATCATAGGCAAAGTGCCCCCACTCATTACATCTCCTACATTGTATCATGGGCTGCCCTTTGGAGTCGTACTGTATTCGGCTCCTTGGTATGTTGTTATTGCTGTTATTGTTACTAACCTTCCTATTGTTTTGATACCCTCTAGGCGATGCTTCCATGCTTGTGTTGCGTGGGCGAGTAGAGGGAGGTGTGGATGGTTCTAGTTGAGTGAAAAATACTTGGGCATTGCGTGCTTTCAAATTGTCAGTACAATCCTTAACGGAATGTTCGATTACCTGACATATATCACAAAATTCATGGGCCGCCCTTTGTAGTCGTACTGTATTCGGCTCCTTGGTATGTTGTTATTGCTGTTATTGTTACTAACCTTCCTATTGTTTTGATACCCTCTAGGCGATGCTTCCATGCTTGTGTTGCGTGGGCGAGTAGAGGGAGGTGTGGATGGTTCTAGTTGAGTGAAAAATACTTGGGCATTGCGTGCTTTCAAATTGTCAGTACAATCCTTAACGGAATGTTCGATTACCTGACATATATCACAAAATGCCTTCCCAGGGCAAGTGTTCTTTGTGTGTCCCTCCTTTTCACAATCTATAAACCATAGTTCTTTTCCTTCCCTTTTCGCCTCCTTGCTTCTTATTATTTCCTTCATCATTCTCATCATATCCTTTTGCAATGCTTGTATGGTTTTAGATTCACCCCCACTTTCTTCGGAACTCTCGCTCCCACTTCCGTGCCTCCTTCCTTTGGAAGTCTTGCTTTCGCTTTCTATATCCATTGTGCATGTACATGCTTTAGCGAATGATGATGGTGGGGCAATTTTCATTTTCCTTAGTAGGTACGGGGTTAACCCTTTGATAAACCATCTTTTCTTTAGTCCATCTGCATGTTTATTATCCAATTTCCCGATCAACTCCTTCAGTCTCCTATATGCCCCTAGAGATTCATTTTTTTTCTCGTCTTGTGATTTATATCTTTGTTACAATCTCATCATCGTCCCGTAAGAGCCAAAATTCCTTCTCAAAAGTAGTACGTAGGTCCCTCCATGTGGACGCCTTCCCAGCCTTCAAGTCTGTGTACCAATCAATAGCCATTCCCTGTAGGGTGGCAGGAAATGCCTTTGGCCTCATTAGTGTCTTTTTCTCCATTCACCTGCCATATGGTTATGCATGTTTTACAATGTCTTGCAAGGTCTTCCATTCCGTCTCCTGTGAATCTCAACAGTTTTTGTTTTTTTGCAGCCATTCTTTTCCCCCTTTTCCCTCCTGTCGGGACTATTTTCCCTCCTGTCGGGAGTGTGTTCCTTCCTGTTGGGAGGGTTTCTTGAGTGCTTGTTCCCGAGGCTTCTCCTTCTTCCCCTAGTTCCTCCTCTCCGTGATTAAAACTTTGTTCCTGTGTGCCACGGTGTTTCTGGCGTGCAGGGGTCTCAGGGTCTATCCACCCTTCTTTCCTTCTTCGGCCTTCTGAGATTGCCAAATCGACAATGCATTTTATTGTATTTTAAATTAGATTATTTTCTTCTTGATTTGGCTCCTAGGATTGATTTACAAGTTCTCTTAAATGGCGACATCTTTCTTCTTGTTCCCTATGCTGTAGGATTTGCCGTAAGGCAGTTTCCCCCAAAACTTCCTCTTCTTGCATTCCTCTTGGGTCCTTGTTTGGGAATGGGGGCATGAATTATTCTATTGCTTGCTTGTCTTCCTTGGATTTTCTCTCTTGCAGTTCCCATGTACTTCTTTTAGTGAATTGTTGGAGCACTTATTGCCTTCTTTGTTCACTTTATGCTTGATCTCGTTCTTCCTCCACGCGCACCAAATTTCTTACCAACAACTGAGGAATTTAGTTGAGGTCATACACCGCTGGTGGCACTGAAAGTTCGTCCGGTACCATGCTCTCTAGAGCCGCTCTCTTGGGCTTCCCTTTGCATGTACTGGTCGACAGAGACTTCCCTGGTGACCACTAGATCTCATGTTACATGATCCTCCCTTGTGATTTTTTTTTGTTCTCCATCACTATTTGTTACATGTATTCGTGGAAGGAATGGTCTACCCATTACTCCATTCTATCTAATATTTGACTTCCAAGATCAAACTTAGGCAACAACGCCAAAATGTAGAATGGACATGAACCAGAATAACAAAATATTCAAGAACACAATTTCAATCGTATAGGAATCAAAAGAACATTTAATGCAATTACCGTATGTACTAAAGTTGGCAAGGGAAACCTTTATTTGATTGATTATCAAAAACAACTAATACATCATTTATATTCCCAAGCTCTTAAATAGAGGTCAATTGGTTACGAAGACCAACCGACACGTCCCCTCGTTAACAACTACCCATCCCAAACCATCTATCTTTAATTACAACGTTGTATTATTAGGCCCTACGGTGATTTCTTTGTTGGCATTTTGTTGATATTACACTCCAAAATGTCTAGGAAAATCTTGAATTTCTAGGCAAACAAATGTGGATATATTTGGGGCTTGTTTTCCAAAGTACTGAAAATTACAATTTGTAACTTTTTTGGTTGGTTGTCCAAAGGTTCTGTATTTGATAACTAGATTGGAGGATAGGGATATTGATGGACTCATCAACTAATATTCTTTTAATCAATTAAATTTCTCTTGTTTGCCTAAACTTCACAAGCTTTGAGTGGATATTCTAGATGAACGGAAGAGGGTAGTGTTTTGTCAAAGCCTTAATAGCCAAATGAATTCATTAAATTGTAACGCTATATAAACTTTAATAATGTTGAAGAAAAATATTTAATAATCCATAGAAGCAAGATATACGTTATCTAGGTTGTAATAGATAAACTGTGTCTAAATGAGGAAATAGCTAAAATATTTTGTGGCTTTGTTGAACTTCTTAGTTATTGTAGAACATATCAATGAATCTAGATAGATATTATACTTAACTTTTGTGGTGTATCAGCTTGGCTGATTTGTTAGGAAAGTTGTTTTGGGGTATCCTTTTTGCTTCCAGTCTTTTATGTCTATAATTCTAATGAGTCTGAACGCTCAAAATGAAAATGGTCTATGTGTTGGCACACATCTTTCATTGGCAGCATTTTTTATGCATGTTAGTTCTCATCTTTTATTTGCAATGTTACTCAGCTTCACTAATGGGAAGAGAAATTGGTTTGCACTACCCTCTTTGCCCCCAACTTTTATTTATAGGATTTAGTTGACTAGAAATATATAATGCAATGGTTGAAATTTTAAGTACCCTTTTTCCATTGGCAACTTTGTGCTCTAGAGGATTGGGGGTTCTTCGTGTGACTGTGGTTAAGATGGAATATATAATCTGTTTATGTTATCTGATGAGGTGCATTGCTTATCATAAAGAGGTCTTTGTGTATGTTTCCTGGATCTTGTTCATGTATAGGATTTTGTTGCATTTGATTGAGCTTCTGTAAAATTAGGTCATAGTGGATCACATTTATAAAGGTTTGATTGTGTGATTTATGATACCTAATTAGTTTTTAGTTCTTACTGGAGTGTGCCATTCATTTTGCATGCTCAGTAAAACCTGGAGTAAGGTTCCGTGAAGTGGGCGAGGTTATCAATCGGCATGCTTCAATGTCAGGGCTATCTGTGGTACAGGGCTCACTTTATTTGGACATTTTAATTTTAATCTAGGTTGCTTGTTTTACTGTAAATACTCTGTTTGTTAAGATTTATAGTTTGTGTAACAGGTGAAATCCTATTGTGGACATGGTATTGGGGAGCTCTTCCATTGTGCACCAAATATCCCTCATTATGCTCGTATCCTTTTGACATGCCTTCTTACTTGAATGGTCTTGGAGATTTGATCACTCTTTGGCTTGTTGTTTAACGATCTAGGAAAAAAATGGAGACTGCAGAGAATAGGGTATAAGTTATTTTCCCGAGTCATGTGTGACCTGTACTATTATGTTATAAATATAATGTATGTACTTATGGTTTAGTAGTTGGAGGAAGAAAACATTATTATAGTTGAGTGGCATTTTTATGAAATTTGGGAAATATCTCCTTGACCTCAATATAGGAAATAAAGCTGTTGGCATAATGAAAGCAGGTCAAATATTTACAATTGAGCCTATGATCAATGCAGGTATGACACTTTTGAATATGATTATTATTTATTCGATATTTTATTTTCATTTGTCATAATGAAAGATCTTCCACTTATATAGGAGTATGGCGGGACAGAATGTGGCCAGATGGATGGACAGCTGTTACAGCAGATGGGAAGCCCAGTGCCCAGTTTGAGCACACCCTCTTAGTGAGTAGTGTTTCTTTTTATCATTCAATTAAATTTTTACAGGGAATGTTAGCACTTGGAAATGTGGTGGAACTTAGGTGTTTTGGTTTGCAACTGGTACCAGTACACCCTTTAAGTAAACTGTAAAACATTCTCTTTTTACATCTAATGAACTGCATGAATATTCAACAGGAATTAATCAGGAAATGATAAATGGAATGCTCACATGTTAAATCTTGTAAATTATGGATACCCTGTGAGCAGTGATCCAGATGAATACATAGTACATTCTTCCATGCGATTATCAGCACCATTCTTATTCAATGAGGAAGCACAAAATATTTCATCTACGCGCTAGACAGCTTTGCCTATAATAGTTTGTTTGCCCATTCAATTTGGAGGGAATTTCTTCACGTCAAATAAATAGCTCAGGAGATTTTTATCAAAGGAAAACCATAAGTTTTTCATTCTAATTATAAACATCTTGTGCTAAGATAAGATAAGATAAGATAATGATATTAATGTCCAACAAAAGACTAAAAAGAGGTCTATGGGACTGAAAGATTACAACAAAGCAGGGCTGAAGCCAGCAGGAGCACACAAAGGTGTCCGAAGAAAAGCAACAACAACAAACAAATACAAGCAACAGAAAGCACTAGGAGTCTTTCTTGGGTGAGAAGAAATCAGTCATAGAATGATACACATGTCGATGCGTAGAGGTACTACACTATCTCCGACCTGTCCTAGAAGAGTGTCGCTGGTGCCTATAAGCAGAACGGGATCTGACGCATCTAGAAAGATCACTAGGCCGAATAGAGCTAGAGGGCCTTTTCACACCACGCAAGGGGGATAAAGGTGTAAAAAATGCAGTAATGAGCTGAGTAGATGAGTGCCGTTGTGGAAGTAGAGTCTGAATCATGTTATCCCGGAGCATAGTGGCCTCACGCAGATACAGTGCAAGGCATCTCTGATCATAATAGCTGAAGAAATCATAGAGAGAGAAGCACTCTCTAAACAAACAAAAGAACCTCCCTTTGATCTCATAATAAATAGGGCATCGAAAAAGAAAGTGAGCCTCATCCTCCACCTCTCCTAAAGAACAGAACAAACAAGTCCGCTCCTCCTTGTCAATATGATGATCCAACTAAGCTCGAAGACGGTGGGAACCAACTCTGAAAGAACCTAAAGAGATCCGCAGGGCATGAGACCAACGTCGTGAAAGATAGCTGGGTCGGGCAATAATCCCATCTGAGATCTCCAAAAAGTGTGTCGCATAAAACGACATCCATGGGCGTAATCCACCAGGAGGGTTAACCTAGGTAGCAGTAATGTAACATCTATAAATATCAAGACGAACATGCTCATTCAACTCCTACCGAGAAGGGAGAAGATGAGCAGGGACACTCAAAGAAAACTGAAAGGGGGGGAGACGATCAATATCAATCCCAATCGAACTGAGCAAAGAAGAGACTTGTGCATACCAACACCGCACATGAGCACCAGACTTAGCAGCCGCCATGGAAACCGAAGAGCAGTAAGCTAAATAGGAGTAACGATCACGGTCTCCAACCATATCAGCAAACCCACGAAGGCGATGAAGAAACCAAACTAAGTCAAAAATGGCTGCAAGTCTGAAAGGATGAGCCCTGAACTCAGCAAGAATGATACCATGAGGAGTAGATCTATGACATCTGATAATGCGCCGCAAGAACAAAGTTTGGACCTGCTCAATCGAGGCCCAATCAGAGCTAAGGAGAGGACCCCAAACCACAGAACCATAAAGAACAGTCGGTTGAACAAGAGAATCTAGGAGAGATAGCTTAGACGAGGTATCCTGAAAATGATGTCTGAAGCACTGTTTCTCAAGCAAAGCAAGAGAACCCATGCCCTTATTCACTTTGGGCTGGATAGCAGGTCTCATGCTAAAACGCGGTCCGGAAAACATAACACCTAGATACAAATAGGATGAAGTAATCTCAATCTCCTGGGCCCGAAATGTGAAGTGAAGATGAGAGGTCTTTAAACAATTAAAGACCATGATCTGAGTCTTACCCAAGTTAACCACCAGCTGTCTCTGATCACAAAATAAAGCCAATCTATCAAGAAGTCTCTGTAACCTGTCAGGAGAGGAAGCAAGGAGAACAATATCATCCGCAAAGAGAAGGATCAAGATCAGAACCTGATGAAGATAACAACCATCACCCGGGAGCGAAGACTCCAAGAGGAAGTCCTCCAACTCATCAATATATAACCCAAATAAAGTAGGAGGGAGAGGACAACCTTGCTCAACCCCAATAGTACAATGGATCGGATCTGAGAAGCCAACAGGAGTTCGAAATCTGTCGACAACACTCTCATATAATCTCATAATAGCAATACGTAGCATCTCGGAAATACCGATCTCCCTAAGTCTCTCAAACATAGCCACCCTAGGAACAGAATCAAAAGCTTTGCGAAGATCAACAAAGCAACAGTATACCTTTTCCGATCTGTGTTTGGCCTCCTCAATAATAGCCCGTAGCGTGAAGATGTGGTCCAGAGTTTGATAATCCGTCCGAAAGCCCGCCTGTCCTCTAGCCCTACAACCAATCCTGTTGAGCTCCGCTGATAGCATAGTATTAAGAGCAGTAGCATACAGTTTGGCAAAAGTGTGCCCAATCATGATGGTTCTGTAGTTCCCCGGATCAGAGACAGGCCCAGTCTTGTGAATGGGATGAATCAAGTGCCTAGACCAGGAAGCCGGAAACCCAGTGTGAATCACTCTATTAAAAAGAATAGAGAGATAGGGACCCAGAATTGAGGCACCGAACTTGAAAAGCTCAGCCTGAAAACCTTCCTCATCAGCAGCTCTACTACATTTCATGGATCTGATAGCCTCATAAATGTGGGAAGGGGTGAAAAGGTGAACGAAAGGAGGCAAGGGGGGGTGAATGGAAAGCTGCCCAGGAATATCATAAAGAGCCATGGTATGCAACGCAAGGGAGTGAAAGTCAAGGGTGGAAGGCAGAGGGGGATGACGGGGGAAAAGAGTACGCCAAAAGAGCTGGGGATTGCTAACTAGTGTGGAACAAAGTGACTTACACTTTGAGGCAGTGAAGTTACGCTTCTTACTTCGAAGCAAGCGGAGATAAGACGAGCGAATACTGGCCAAGTCAGTGGAGTGAGCCTCAAAAGCAGAGCGCATAGCACGATGAAAGGATTTGCAGTCTGAATCAAACCACTGGTTCATGGGGCAAGTATTACGACGCTTGTTGCGAAGGAGCAAGGGAGGGCGGTGAGGGATGGAAAGGGTGGCAAACTTAAGAATAGCCGATGCGAGTAAGTCAAACATGGGGGTGGCCTCGAACGAGTCAGAGAACCCCGAAGGGCTGAGGAGTTTGGAAAGATGAGCGGAGAAGAGCTCACAGTCACCATCAATGAAATGGAAGCGAATGGGCAAGTGAGCGGTAATAGAAGAATGATGAGGTGACATGAGTGAGGGCGCAGAAAAAGGGGAGAGGCTACAATGAATGCTGAGGAGAGAGTGATCCGCAAGAGGAAGGCGCAAGATGGTGAAACTGCGAAAACACGGGATGAAGGAGGGATAGGCAAGAACATAATCCATGGCACTAGCACCACCACCATGAGGCCAACAAGTGAAGATCTCAGAACCAGGGAAGCAAGAGAGGCCATTCAGGATCACCAAACCAGAAAACTCACAAAACCGCAGCAAATGTCTACCATACACGGATAACGGCCCAAGAGCATCCTCAGAAAGTCTATGAAGCCCTAAAGAAGTAGGATCAATCTCGGTGGAGCACAAGGGGTCAGAGTGACGATCATAAAGTGGAGTCTGTAGTGCTTTGGTTCGCGCATTGAAATCCCCAAGAATAATAATGTCCCCTAAAGCAGTAAATTGAGAGATAGTCTCGCAAAGATCAATAAAAGGATCACCGTCATCGGTACCATGAATAGCATAGTGAGATACAGCCGGTGGAAAGTAGCAAGCAGCCAAGTAGATATCCCTTTGATGATAACACTTACGATCAATACGGACCCACATAAATCTGGCAAACAAATCTGAGTGTACAATAGAAGTGCTACTGAAAATATCATCCTTAATCAAACAAGCCACACCCCCTGAACCCCGCACACCACCCGAAACGCGTACCTCCTCCCTAAAAACGAATAACCACTGGAAGCTTGTGACACCTGGCAGAGGACGCATAGGACTCTCGTGAGTCTCTGCTATGACAAGAATATCGGCGGAACCCACAGCATCAAGAAGAAGACCACATAAGGACCATAAAGATCCATTACCATTCCAACAGTTAACAAGAAGGGAGCAAGTGGGGGCCTCCCTCTTGTCCGACTGCTTGTGGGAGCGTCATTTGGCCTTGGGGGCTTGCCTCTTTTCCCAACCACTTGGGGGGAATCTCTAATAATAGCTCTTAGATTTCTGATAACAACCCATTTACCATCCTGCCTAGCTTTAGTAACAATACCACAAGCATGTTTGAGCTCTGCAACCTGGGACTTCGTGAGATCTTCATCCAAGAAGATCTTCGAAGGAAGGGAAAACAACTTCCTCTTAGCACGGAAAGCCTGAAGCCTGTCTGCAAGTGAAAAGAATCTGATAAAAAGGACCTCCCCCTATCCAAACCAACACCTATCCAACGTAATCTCGGTAAGACCAAGTTGATCATAGAGGAAAGAGCGTCCCGCTGCGAGAGGATCGTGGGTAGAGGGGAGTCCACGAACCCGTAGATTGAGCTCACGGACCCGCCTCACACGTTCATCCTCAATCTTACCTTGCACCATTTTATCAATATTGGCCAGAGGTTGAGAAGTTGTGTTACTACAAAGAGAGGCCCATGTCTTGACTTTCTGTTCCGTATCAGAAATAAGAGAGGAGTGTTTAGCTGCTATGATGGATTGTTGTTCTTTAATGGCATCAAGACCCTCCAATTGTGTGATGATAGAACTGATATTAACTTGCAAACCTGCTGTCTCCTTAGCAAAAGTATCCGAGAAACATTGAAACCGAGCCGTATTAGAGGTGGTGACACCCTTAAGTTCGGAAATGGTAATACTAAGGGAGGAAACCTGTTCTCTCAACTGAACATTATCGGATTCAAGTTTTGCAATTCTGTCACACAACCTCCTTTGGTAAGTGTTGATCTGCTGGCTCTGAGTTGAGTTTGATTCCATACAGTCTGCCATGACAAACAGGGAGCAGAATCACAGCCAATTGCCGATATTCTGGAAATGTGCGTTGAATGCTGAAGTGGTTCGAATTGGATTCACACTGTATGCAGACTAGTCGTCCTTTTTGGTTGTGCTGGAGCCCAAGGTATCAACTCTTGCTCATGATGGTAGGAACCTCTTCTTAACCTGGAACTATAGGTAATAAACTTGCCGTATGGAGCTGTCTGGTTTGCTATGCCATCAATGGCGTTGACCCAGTAATTAACCCTCCTGTCTTCTGCCGAATCGTGACTCACGATGACCTCCTTTACCGTTTAAAATGGAGCCAACCCGTCAAGAGATTTACGCAAGTGCTCACAGCTACTGGGCGCTAGAACTTTAAGCGAAGGTTAAACCCAAACCAACTTGGCCTCTTTTATAGTAGACGTGTAAATAAAATCACAATCCAGCAAATACAATGGAGACTACTGTCACTGCTGTTGAACTCGTGTATTATTCAGCAGTGCCCTGGTTCTGCTCACTGGAGCTTTCCTCTCAAATCCACGATAAGAATGACCTCTTACTTGTTACGAAAATATAGTGTGCAGGAAAATGTTCAACCCAACTTCAAATGGAAGCACTACCTAATTTTTGTTCGACGCCCTAAAACTCCAACCTTCTTACACGCAAATGCCTGCTGCGGGATGTAACTGCGATGCCTAGAAAGTAAAATGCCTGTCTGAATTGACCCGCGAATTTCCGTGCTTCAAACGGAAACAATACCTTAGAAATGCCTGTCTGAATCGACCTGCGAATTTCCGTGTCTGAATCAACCTGCGAATTTTCGTGAATCGATCCGCGAATTTCCGTGTAGGTCATCAATCTCTGAAATTTCCGTGTAGGTCTAGAAGAATCGCCAAATTCCTTGCTTGAGAGAACCAACTCCAACAAAAGCACCAGCTTCTCAGATTGAGCATGAACCTAGCATCCTTGAGTCACCAACCTGAGTCTAATGCTAATACGCAACCCTCCGAAGATTGTGAGAGATTTCTCCTCTCAAAACCTTCCCTCTGAAAAATCCCTTTTTCAGGATTTGATTGTGTGTGCTTATCTAGCATCAATGTTTCAGATCACACTCTGTGATCCATTAGCAAGATGAGAGGGAAGGATGGAAAGATAAATAAACACAAAGTGTAACCGGAAACATTGATGCTAAATAAACACACACAATCGAATCCAGAAAAAGAATTTGCTTCAACATACCGATTTGGAAATCTGATAATGTTAATCTTGTGCTAATTCAGAAACTTCACCTTTTCGACATTCTCTCGTGAAACTGCACTAGGGTTTGTTTAATAAACCTTATAAACAAATTATGAGTAGTTCTGCCTTCCTATGAGAATTTAAATTCTTATGCTATTAGTACAGATATTCCAAAGCTTCTCATTCTCGTACAGATATTCCAAATGGTATTGGAGCTAACTTTTGTTGGATCTATATCCCACTCTTTTTTCTAAAGTAATTTGTCTAAGCCAAAACCACTAAATAAACATAATTTTAAAACACACACTCTCTCTCTATAGTACGGTCTGTATCCCATGATTGTTGTAGCACAACCTTGTGACTGTTTCCCTAGATTTATGGGATTTGAACATGTATCATACTTTTACGAGTTCCCCTATTGCCTGCGTGCCCTAATACTTAGGGACATTTTTGTCCATTTAAAATTCAAAGGGTTAGAAAAGAAAGTTTCGTTAGAAAACAAGAAAGTGATATGGTATTCAAGTTTTATGAACAATAACAGTTACAAATATTAAACAGTGTAATTAGATATTGGAAATAAAAGTGTCTTATGAATTGTAAAAGCTTAAAAGAAAATGATATATGGGTAAAACGCAAGGTCACCGGGAGACGGCGAGACTTTGAGGTCTCCGGTACTGGTACTGGTACCGGTACGGCAATTTTTCAAATAGGAGACGGGGGTACTTGGAGACGGCAATTGTTTTTTTTTTTTTAAAAAAATAAAAATAAATTTTTAATAGTTTAAACTTAAAGAGTCTAATACTAAAAGTAAATACAATTTTTCAAAATTTCAAAATAGTAATACCGTAAGACTAAAAGACTAAAGTAAATAATAAATTAATAATACTAGTGTTGTCACATTAAAAATTAAAATAGATTCATATAGTCAAACTGTCAAAGATTATAATAATAATAAGCGGTCAGAGACAGAAGCACATTACTGAAATAGATTTTAAAACCTGACAAATTGGCATTGCTACAAAAAATTTGTGAAAATTATTGAATTATTCAACATCGATGCATGCATAGAGACACACTTGATTTCTATTTTCTAACTAAGAGTTAGGATTGCTTAGTTTAAAAGGGAGTAAATCATTTTGTAATAGTGTTTTTTTTCCAGTTACACAGATTCAACTAACAAAGATTCCTATATTGGTACTAGGATATTGCCAATAGCAGATAAACAAGTACGAATAACAAATATGACTTATACATCAAACTGAAACATGATATCCTCTTGAAAAAACAGAAATATGGGACCAAATACATTCATGTTAACATACATAAATCCTCTAGTCTATCACTGTTATCGCTGAGTCTTTATCAGCAAATAGATGCTTGGTTTTCATGAGGAATAATACTATTATCAAGCATTTGCATATCAGATTTCTGTAACATACGTAATACTATCTTCTAATGCACTAACAACAGTTTTTGCACCCTAATTCCTCAGCCGCATAAATTTATGTGATTTGGGATCTTTACTGCAATCCTGTACAGCTTCCAATATGTTGTCTTAGACTTGTATCGTGTTCCAGTAGGTGACGTACATCACCAAGCAGTTGTTACGGAATTCATATAGTACCTTAGATTTTTGCATTAAAAACATTTAAATGAGGGCTAAAATATATAAAATTATTTAATATTATATTTTACATTTATATTTTATCAGGAGACTTCGGGGAGACTTCACTTTTTGGATTAGGAGACGGGGAGACTTCAGGAGACTTCGTCATGAAGTCTCCAACCTTTTTTGAGGTCTCCGGAGACGCGAAAAGTCTCCGAGACGTGTCTCGGTCTCCGAGACGCCACTTTTAGGGGGGAGACGGGTCTCCTGGTAACCATGGTAAAACGAAATGTGTTCCTTGCTAATTGAGCAATCATTTTGAAAAAAATGAAGCGCGTGCCCTTCAAAATGTGGAGTTGTCTTTTAGCAGCTACATTCTTGCTTGCGATCTGTATTCTATCCACACTTGATTTACAAAAATGTTTTATAAAGCTAAACAATATATTGGTGGGCTAAATTATAAGTTAAATAAAAACACATTATTTTCTGATAGTGGTGATTTGATGGTAAGTACTCTCCTTTTAACTGCAAGGTATGTATCACCTCAAATGTATCCAGCAGTTGGACCTGATCTCAAAGGTTGGAGTATGTCATATCCAAAATTGGACACATCATGTTACCTATCTTACACCAAGCATATCTTTAGTATTAAAGCTCCAATGTTATCCGTTTGAAATTAAATTGGGTCTTTGCCATGCTTCATCGCGACATTTCCAGTTGAGAAGTATTAAACTAGTATTGTAATATTAGTTTCTAATAATCAATTAAGTTCTTGAATGAACGAATGAATGCTTTTAATAATGCCCACAAGGCCAAACAGACTATGGGAGCCACGGATAGCCAGCAAACAAAAAAGGAAATGATGCCTGAAATAGAAGGCCCCCACCAACTAAATGTCATTTTCCTTCTGCAATTTGAATCGTTTGCTGTGCATCTCGATCAAGAAATCTGCAACCCTTATTATCTTTTCTTCTTGAAACAACTTACTCAAAGTGTACCTAGATAGTGTATCAAATTATGAATGTAATTGATCTGAATATTCTTGTAGGCTGAACCAGTGTTTCGGGACTCTACGAGTCCGAGGCAGAGGCGACCTTTCTGAGGCAAATGGCCTCTGGACTCAGACTCGGCCGAGTCCTGGTAGAGTCCATGTGGACACGCCAAGTCCCAAGCCCAGGACTCCTAATTTTTTAAAAAAAGATAGAGATTTTTGGAAGGTGTTTTTTTTTAGTGTATATTAATTCTGAAAATGATGTTGTGGTATTTCAGGAATTTAGTAAGGATTGAATCTTAAATCTTAAATCTTCAAATTTATGTCTGAAAATCTTCAATCCCATAGGAATTTAATGTTTAAATCTTCAAATGTCGTTAACTAGGTTGCAACAAATTACACAGCTGAATAGCCCTACATCTCGAAATGAAGGATAGTTACCCAAATTGAAGGCTCACTGCCAATATTGGTTACTATCTGGGTTTCATTATGAAGAAGTCGCTTTCAGCATTGTAGAGTTCAGTAATGTTGTATAGATATTTTCATATTTACATATATTTGTGTTAGAATTCCATAATGATGTATATGAGTTTTTCTTTTTTCTTTAGACTTATGTGTTCATGAATGTTAGAACTCTCTAGTGTTGTACATAAAGTTATAAACTTTCAGACTTACGTGTATAGGTGTTGCTGGCTATATCCTTGATCATTTTCTTGGCAAAAACTTGTAAGCCAACTATAATTGTTATTAAAAGACTTTTATCATTAAAGGTTGTGTTTCACTAAGCAAATCAATAGACATACTTGAGAGCCCTATTGTTGTCCACAATGCGCACGTAAGTTGTAACAAACATATTTCTCAATCTCTGAGTCTTCCATGACTTATCTTAGGCGTATTCCTAGGAGGGCTTAGGCTACTATGAACCTTAGTTTTCTACACTCTAGCTGATATTTTGATATATGTTTTCAACTTTTGATTCCAGGGATTTCATATATTGTAGACATTTGATAGTGACACTATGTTTAACTTTATATTATGTTTTCAGTTTTTTTCCTTCAAAAATTCGCTGTTATACTTATGTGATCTATGCAAAATTGTGTATGAATGTTAAGTCTTCTATTTATCTCAATTATTCTATATTTGATGTTAATTAACTAAATGATGCATTTCATGGGTTTTTTGATTTTCCGAGTCCTTGCCAAGTCCTGGCCGAGTCCGAGTCCAAGTCGGATTTTGACTTTCTGAGTCAGAGGCGAGTCCGAGTCTTGTAACTATGGGGTGGACATTCTATGATGTAATGGCATTCTGTCTATACAGCTTATTGTGTGTAACAACAACATCTTTTGTCTACCCACTCTTCTTTAGGTACCATCCATCTTTTGATTTCACATTTAGGCTCGTATAAACTAGTTCTTATCTGGGTAATTTACATTTTTCTTTCCATTTTATTTCCATTATTATTAGGATAGACTTTGGGAATATTTTTTTATTCCTTGCAGATAAGTTCTTATCCTCTGCTTTCTTAATTGTTGATTTTATCCTTATTGTATAGATCTTTGCAACTTTCATTTAAGGAGACTTTCTTGTAAGTAAATATCACCTTTACTTTCTATAAAAACAAGGGAACTAAGTTACTTTATTTAAAAATTGTGTATTGTATTGTCCACTTTAATGATCAAGTCAATTGAAGTGCATGTTAACCTTGGAAATTTGATTGAATCAACAACCAATTAACCCTTTCACCTATTGTGAAATTTAAAACAGTATCTAACTACATTAATCATGAAGAGACCTACCAAGATGACTAGTGGGATGCAAAAGGGTGGTTTGGTTACAATGTTAAACTAAAATTTGTGTGAGATGTATTTCATGATCATCTAACTGCTAAATTACAAATTTAATAAAGGTAAAGACCATGAATGTACTCTGTTTTCCGATTACTTTGTCAAACAAGTTATTTGATTACCCCATAAATGAGTAAGCATAAATAGAACAGCAATGATGTTTTAAATCAATCTCAAATGATTTTTATAAAATAAGCCTATACTAAAGAGAAAAATTAAACTAGTCTAAACTAAATCAAAAAAAGCCTATATTGCAATAAAATACATTATTATATAATATAAAAGGTGTCGTTGTAAATGTGACTGCTGCAAAAATGACTGTCTGAATGTATGTAAAGTAGATTCAATATTAACAAATACTGAATATCAAAGTATAATTTGAAAATTCCAAATAAGGCAGAGCATTTATGTAATAACCCCAATAGGTTATAATTTCTTCACACACCAAAAATCTTTATACTTCAGTTGTTTGACATTTCATCAAACACTTTGCAAGCAAGCTCTGATACCACTGTAATAACCCCAATAGGTTATAATTTCTTCAAAAACCAAAAATCTTTATACTTCAGTTGTTTGACATTTCGCCAAACACTTTGCAAGCAAGCTCTGATACCACTGTAATAACCCTCCTCAAATCTGCCCTCAAAAAAATGCCGATGAAAGCTCAAGGAATTTCATCAAACAATTCACATGCAAGGGACGTATGACTGATATAGTATTTCAGCTAGCTTCAAATGACTTTTTCTTCAATTTGCATCAATAAGAATCTTGTGTTAGAAGACTACACTGGACTACACAATGACCTAACATGAGTGTGCTACTAATTTTGACAATATTCAGGGCATATATATGATCTAAGCATGAGAAATGAACACCTATAGCCAACTAGCATTTTTACAAACAGTTGGTATGCAAACTAACTAGCTGATAAATAATGATATTAAATTGCTTAAATGACACCAGCAACTATTATCTTCTTAATTGCAATGAAAATTACAATGCTCATGAAATATGGCCAAGACTTTGGCATACACATGGATTACAAAATGATAATACTGGTATAATGCACACTTACAGCTGAAAGCTTATAACACCCTAAAAAGCAATACTAACAAAAGAACCTGGTTGTAGATGGCTGTAATAATTTCCTTTAATGCTGCCTCTTCTGCTTTGCTTTTTTCGAACTGCTTTTTCGGCCTTCTTTTTCGGCTCTGCTTTTTCGGACTACTTTTTTGTACCCGCTTTTTTAGCCTTCTTTTTCGGTTTCGCTTTTTCGGACTGCTTTTCCGTATCTGCTTTTTCGGATTGCTACTATGTTGAATCTCAAGACCATATCTTTCAATGGCGTCAAAATTTCCAGCTTGAAGGGATTTCGTCCTTCAAACTATTGAGACATAATCTCCAGAAAATTATCCAATTTCTTTGATATTTCCAAACATACTAAAAAGAAACTCTTCCCTTTCTTTTATAGTGTTCTCACAAGAGCTCAATCCTTCGTTTTCTCAATGTGGGATAAAAAATCACTCCCTTTATGTAACTTGTGTCTCCAATGTGTTATAAAATGAAGGGGACTGTTTTAATTTAAATATTTCTCACAAACTATAGTCTATGCATTAATAAAGTTAAATATTTAAATTTAACTTTATAAAATAGCTTTATCAATGCATAACAAATCTTATCAGTGATAAACAAGTCTTCTTGTCGATTTTAAACAATTACTATCGACATACCGTTGCCACTGGATGTCCGCCCATGCCCAAGATGACTTACTATAAATAGTAAGTATGCCCAAAGTTGCCTCACAACGCCTCAGAAAGACCTGCAACTGAAACTATCTAGGCCAAATGGCCTCTAAGTCCCTTTAATGTCCTAGTTAACCTACGGGACTGTGGGGAAATAGGCTAACGACAACATCATGCTATGAATGCTAAAAAAGGGACATTACAATTTATTAATTTTGATGCTTTGTCTCTTGGATTTAATCCATATAAGTAATCATACTAAGAGCCACATAATGAGGGGACTTGACTGCTCATTATGTGTCTCTTGTTGAAGAGGCATGAAGTCACACAATTAACACTCTAATAGACCCATCCCTAATCGGGCATGTTCTCCGATTTACATAGGATGATGGATCATAAACTCAATACAATACATGATCGATATTTTGCAAGGAAGTATTACACGATCTCCAAGAGAGGTATAATGTGAACGTATAGATTTGCATACTTAGTTTGATATAATAGTTTCAGATAATCAGAAGGATAATCGCTTGTGATATTAATGGCAAGATAAATGCATGCATAGTTGCCATAATCAGTATTTGACCGACGCTATCATATCTCAACACTCCCTCTTAGCTAGGGAAGATAACTAAGTATAACTCAATTTAGATATCAACTAACTTGTGATATCAAGGAATATAGAGAACATGAAGCCACATGACATTCTTATATCCTAGTTATGGTATGTGCACTGACATCATGTCACATGATGTCTACCATAACATATCATGGCATGTCCACAAATATTATGTCATATAATATCCACCATTATTATCTCATAAAGAACATATTGATACAGAACTGATATCAAGTCAGCATGATATCTATCAATAAGTCTAAGAGATAGTAACTATCAAGACATTTCCATTAATATCAAGTGATCATGATATTTGTCATGATAGTGAATATTGTAAAGTTGTGACTTTACAATGTTAGATACAAGTGTATATTATTTGAAAGATTGTCACCTTTCAACATAGATGGGGGGTGTGTCATGTCCCCACTCTAGCTCAGTCTAACAGAGACATGTGAGTCAGCTTATTATGGGGTCTTGTAGGCTGACAGGGTTGGATAGAGACCCAGTATGGTTATTCAGTGTTGGGGACTGGGTTTTCTGGTGGGTATTGATCAGTTGGGTGACGTTCCTTGTTTTTAGGAGGCAGTTCCTACATTTATGGGGTTCATTCTTACTTTTTAGGAGGTATGATCATGCCCAGGGCTGGGTTTCCATGAGATGACCCTTTGGGTTCAGTTTCAGAGGGATAGGGCTTGTTTCCTAAATTTTAGGAGCATCCCTAGATTTTAGGGATGAGACTGCCAGTGGATCCTTGATTTCCGACTTCAGTCATAGACAGGTGACAGGATGATTTTTTGGTTTGTGATGTCAGTTGGGTAGTTTGTGGCTATTTGGGTTGTATTTTTAATATTTCCTAAGTTAGCGTTTAATATTTAAATAAGGCTAAGTTAATAGCCATTTTGGAGTAATAAGGGAATTTTGGCCTCATCTGGATGCGTATCCCATGTTATGATAGCTCGTTGGAAAGGTCTTGAAATTCTCTAAATCTTCCTCTTTGGTCTCAGGGCAATTCGGTGAACGGATTTATTACTATGGTGGAAAAGGTCATTTTTTAGTAATTAAAAAGGATAATTACAGTACTTTCATTATTGGATAATTACTGTGATATTACAAAAAGGATAATTACTGTGCACTATATCTAATGGAAGATCAACACTCTCTTTGAGTTCTTTGCCAATCTTTCGTAGTGCCTTCGACCACCACTGTCCATCATCGTTGGGCACCATAGTGTGATCCAAATCCAAAAATCTCTCAACCATCCCAACAAACTGACAAGATAGCCAAATCTGATACCACTGTAGTATTCTCAAACCTGATATGGACGACAACGGTACCTGGTTCTTTGTTCCTTTTGATCCTTCAACCACAAACAAAATTTCCAATATGATGTCCGTAGGAGGCAATTGGTACAAAAGGCAAGTTGTTTGTATGGTGTGAGATGTAGATGTTTTACAACAGAGGGAGGCCATATATCTTGGTAAATGCTAGAGGACTCTGTGCAGCGATGGAGTTTATATGGGGTGGCAGATGGAATCAATACGATCCAAGCTAGATGTACACTGTTGATGTTCTTACGGTGATAGCAAGGAGTATGAGGGGTTGACAAGTTGGAGGATGGGTGTACGGTATGGAGAAGAGAATGGCATAGAGGGGAGAAAGATTGTGTTGTCGTACAATGGGGAGAGAGACAATGCATACGGGGAAGGTAGAATGGATAGGTTGTTGTACAGTGAGTCTTGTGATGGTCCAATATACCAATGTGATTCCTATCTAGACTATACAGTACTGTGTATGGCGTGGATGTCACATGACATCAAGTATTGTCTCTCAGGCGATATTTTAAATTATCCCTCAGCCCCTCTGCTACATCCAAACAATAATATTATGTGTTTAAAGATGGCTGCACAAGAAACAATCACTTAATATATCAATGCCAGAATAACTTAATTTCAGACGAAGATGGTGTTCCAAATTTTCCAAATCCGAAACGTAGTGATACAAGCATAATGGGGTGAGGGTGAGTCCCACCGAAACGACACAAGCCAAATAGTGAAGGTCTTTCACTTCAAAATGGTGAACTATAGCATAACCCCCAATGGAATTTGCAAATATACAATAAACCAAGTTGCATACCAAAAACATCCTACACACCAGTCATAAATAGCCCATTAGAGGGAAACTCTGGAAGTGCACAACAAGTGTCGACATGACATCAAACACTTACGGCCAAAATAAAAGATGGGCCCGAGATATACATAAATCAATTGAAGCCCAGATACAAATATTTTTATTTTATTAATTTTGCCCCCCTATATTTATTAATTAAAGTGAATTATTAAAGGTCCTTTTATCATATTATTTATATTCTTGGACTAATTAATTAACTAATTTTATCAAGTTATTACATTAAAATTTGGGGACATTACAAAGGTTAAGAATAAAGGAGTGAACCAAGCAATAGTTCAAGCGAGGAAATGGATGGAGAAAAAGACCACTTCGTGAGAAAGCTAAAGGAAGCATTTGGGAAGTATGAAGGTAAACTATTATATAAATGATTTAATTGTTGTAGAATAGGTTATTTGACTTTTATGTGTCTATAGGGTAGGAGTGAAAGCAACAAGGATGATGAGGGTTGCTAAGTAAATGTCATGGCCCCCCACTTAGAACCCTAATTATAGTGTTCTCCACCTAAGAGAGATAGATGATATAAAATAATCTCATTTAAATACATTAATATTAACTATTGATATAATGATAAATGAATATGATATATTCATTATGTATCATATAAGTTATATATTATCATAATATAACGTAATCTATATATCAACATATTGATATAATAATCATATTATATTAATATAATAATAAATATAATATAAAATAGAAATACATCAAATACTATGATTGAAATATATAGTTATTAAATGATAAAGAATAAATAATATTTATGATAATTAATAATCAAATAAATAATAACAATTATGAAAATCTTAATAATAATTATATATTAACCATATAAATAGTAATTATAATAGGGGCATTAGAAGAGACACTTCCCTTCAAACATGGCAAATATATAAGTATGCCATTTTTTAGGGAAAGGGGGAGGATCACTCATGAAAATTTATCTTATAAAACATGGATAGAGAAAGGGGTCATTACAATTGGTATCAGAGCCTTAATCTTGCCAACCTGAGGGTGAAGAGGAAAAACATACACGGGCACAACCATGAATGTATACAATGGCATCAATGTACATTTTACCCACCAGTAAATATATAGTTGAAGGCAGAAATTTCATTAATGAATGCAGAAATTCAGAAAATTGCCACAATACAATGATAGCAGCTTATGAGCAATGATGTATTGTCCTGCGATCAATCCTATTTAATGAATAGCAGCGATTATCTGTGCTTGAGAGGGTATATTGCTTGATATATATAATGATATATACAATGGGATTATGGATATCGATCTCCAAGGTATGTTTGGATTTATGATTAAATCGTTGGCGATGCAGACCGAATAAATGTGATGAAACCAATGAACTCTGGATACTGATCTCTGAAGACTTCCTTATGCTCAATAATAAGGGATTGCTGTGTATATTGCCTCTGTCAATATCTAACTGGAATGATGCAATTACTGAGTATATCACCTTGTTGCCAACCTCTACCTGGGAGTTGTGTATGATGTCTTGTGCTATCAGCAATTCAACTATCATTGTGTATGATGTAACCACAACCTCTTAATGAATTCGAGGATGAGAGCTCAGTTGGGCAAGCTTATTACAACCTCGAAGGGAAGATATGGAACTGGTCTGCAAAAATTCTAATAAGAGATGAATTAAGTAATGTTCCAATTGGGGCATAGAAAATGACATGATCAGTTATAAATATCAGTATGAAAAATAATAATCTCTAATACAACGATTAGAAACATCGAAAATAATAACAAGGAAATCCCATAGAGGAAGAGTAGATTAAATGTTTGGATCACGGTATGGTTACGGGTTATATGTTAAATCATATTTTAAAAGGGGAATATACCATGGAAGGAAGGACGATGGTTATAATGATTACCATAGCAACATGTAGCCACCAGGACCCCTCAAGCCGCCACCATCCATTGCATCAGAAGGGAGAACGAAGAGCAGAGAGTGAATTATGGAACATTACAAAGGACGAAGAAGATCCAACCATAACTGATGATGTCCAATCGACAAATTCCACAATCGAGGATGGAGGAGGAATATAACTAATATATTTAGCTTATTGCTCAATTTGCATCAAGTTCTATATACCCCATGTGGATCCAAGATAGGACATTCATTTTATGTTCAATATAACCATGAGACTATACCGTAACTAGAAACACAAAGAATGGAAAATATATGTGGAAAGTTGTACATGTTACCAAGGAAAAAACATGGAATTCAATCACATATGTCCTTCAAATATGGACCAGATTGATCATCAAGAAGATAAACAAGAATAAGATAAAGGAAAGAAACAAAAATAGACAATAGAAAGCTTAAGGAAAGCACAGGGAAATAAATATATGACGTGGATAAGGGGAATAATATTAAAAGGAGATCTCAATTGATTACACAGAATATAGTCATGCACATTTCATGAGCGAATAATGACTTTGAACCAATAAGAAAAGAAACAAAACAGAGTCATCGTAGCACTCATCGCACATAAGTTATCATCATCGACATATACACGTATAGTTGGCAAGAAGGGTACAGATTGCAGGTCACGTGGAGGAATGTTAGTGCACCAATATTTAAAATAAAGACGTTAGTGAAGGTTGATGTAAGCGAAAATTAATAAGGTCACGGTGGAGCGGAAGACATGGGACCTATCAAAGGAAAAAGTATATTAAAGGTATGATTATAAATATTATTATTGTTAATATCAATTTTATGTTTTATGTATTAGTTTATTTAATTGTTTATATAAATTTTCATATATATATATAAATTCATAAAAATGACATTAGGATCATTGATATATAGACATGGACATGATAATTGAATATAATTTCTTACAGGAAATAATTGATCCAAACTATGTTTGGAGGAGGAGATTTTAAATAGTATGATCCAAAATATGTTTAGTGGACATTTTGTATGAATGTTATTTTATGATCCAAATGCACTTGGTGGGGAATGATCCAAGTATAACTTGGTGGAGGGAATTCATTGCGAATGTCATGGAATGATCCAAGGTTATTGCTTCATGTATATTGTATCAGAAATGGGTTCATTCACATTTGGCAATTACGATGAAGTAAATGGCAAACTTTTAGTGTTAGTAGCAGAGATAGGTATTACTACCTGTTTTTGACAAAACAGAGATAGATGTAATGTTGGTATCAAAGATAGGTAGTATACCTATTTGGCCAACTATTAAGGAATGGTTTATGTATTGGTATTGGAGATAAGTATTATACCTATTTGACAAATTATTAAGGAAGGATTTAAGTGTTGGTATCAGAGATAGGCAGTGTACCTATTTGACCAACTATTAAGGAATGGTTTATGTGTTGGTATCAAAGATAGGTATTATACCTATTTGACCAATTATTAAGGAAGGATTTATGAGTTGGTATCAAAGATAGGTAGTATACCTATTTGGCCAACTATTAAGGAATGGTTTATGTATTGGTACCAGAGATAGGTATTATACCTATTTGGCCAATTATTAAGGAAATATTTATGTGTTGGTATCAGAGATAGGTATCACACCTATTTGGCCAAATTTTAAGGAAAGATGTGTGTTGATTTCGAGATAGGGGAAAGGAGCACGACATTTACGATCAAAGTGGTAAAACATTTCCTTACCTTTTCTTGTTTCAAATTGTAAGTGGGATTCTAACATGTATACTATGTGTGATACAGGAGCATCCTAGGTGTAAGGGCAATCTTGCATCGCCCAAAAATATTTTATTTTCAGCCTTTTCTATTTTAATAAGGACTAGTAGACAGGGTGGTTACTATTTGTGGGAACTTACTATTTTTAGTAAGTTTTTCATATGAGCTTGGAATGTCCTCATTTTCTACAGGAAGGTTCATTTTAGAGTTGTAAGCCTACCATAAAAATCTCATTGCTTAAGCATAAGTATCGAAGAAGTAATTGCAGATTTTCGGTGGAAAAATTTGCAAAAAAATCTTTAGGCTTACTGTTGGAGGCCTTAGAGTGCCCAAATGAGGTCTAAAAACTCGACGAAAGGGCACTAGCGCTAGTTCGAGCCTGAAGATCAAGAGCCGGTGTTTTCGAAAAGTGGTTATCATAGCCAATTAGAGTAATGGTTCGTGAGTTATGGCCTTTCAAAGTTGGGCTATCTGAAATATCTAAAATAATTGTCAAAGTTGTATTTGGCCGACTCTATATGTATTGTTAGGGTCTGTCGGTCCTAGGTATTAAGTTTCAATGTCTAGAGCCTTCCCGGGCGGCATAAAATTGCCTATTTAAGAAAGGTCCGAACATTGTCTAGGGCAGCTCTGGGTGATAGTTCGCAACTTGTCTTGCAGATTATTGTAATGAAGGTGCCCATGTGGGTTAGCATATTGTACTTATGAATTCTGTAATTCCGCATTTGCGGTGCAAATAAGAAGTGTATATTTTGTTCTCGCATTTTTTGTTCTTTCTTTGTTTCTATTATGAGTTTATGGTATTAAGGGGAGCACCTTGCATTAAGTGGTATTAGAGCTAGAATTCTTGTGTGTGGACAGATCACTGACTGTGAGGCAGTTCACACCAGGATCGTGGTTTGCGCTGAGCGTGTAGACATATTGCCGATTGTGAGGTAGTTTGCACTAGGGTTTCAACGAAAGCGTGAAAATGCCTCCACGAAGAGAGCGTGGCAAGAGAGCTGTAGGTGTTACACCTGAGGGTTTTCGAGCACTGCAAAGGCAAATGCAAGCATTGGAAGAAAAAATGCGAAGAGGAATAAATCTTCTTGTAAGAGATGAAAGTGAGGATGAGGATGAAGTAGAAGAAAATGCCGAAGCAGAGGTAGTTCTAAATCTAGAGGAAGAGAGGCTTTTTAGGGCCATCTCCAAGATTGGAAAAAGACCTAAGTTTGAGGTTTCCACATTTTCAGGAAACCTTAACCCAAAAGAGCTGATCAATTGGATCAATGAACTAGAGGAGTACTTTGAGTATGAAGATACTTGAGGATTTGGATAGGGTCAAGTTTGCGAAGGCACAACTAAAGGGATATGCAAAGATATGGTGGCAAGAGGTTCAGTTGGAGTGAAATAGAAAGGGAAAGGACAAAAGCTCCAGATGGGATCCGATGATTGCTAAAATGGAGCGACAATCCATTCTTATGGATTATAAGCTTGATATGTTGAAGAAGATGCAATGAATGAAGCAAGTGGGAAAATCTGTTCAAGAGTATACCGAAGAGTTCTACTGAGTTCTCATTAGAAGTGGCCATACAGAAGTTGATAAGGAGAAAGTCGCTTGTTATCTTAATGGGTTAAGGCAAAGCATTTAGGACGAGCTAAGTTTGGTTCGAATGAGTAGTATTGAGGAGGCATACTAGTTTGCCCTAAGAGTCAAGGAGAAACTGAGCAAGAAGTTTGACAATAAGAACAGTGAAAGAGGTCGTGGTGGAAGATCTTATGGTGGTCGTAATGATGATCAAAAGAATAAGGATGAGGCTGGAAGTAGTAGTCAGAAGCAGAGAGGAAATAATTTCAATAATTTCCATGATCAAAATAATAGAGATCAGAGAGGAAGAGGCAGAGGACAAGAATTTGGAAGAGGAGGCTTCCGTGGGAAATGTTTTCACTGCGGAGAAGAAGGGCATAGAGCATTTGAATGTACCCATTGCCAAGGAAGGACAGAGTGAAGAACAAAAGGTGAAACGAGAGTTGCACATGTTGATGAATATGTCAGATCCTCACATTCTAAAGATGCTAAAAGAGAAGTCCTAGTTAATAGAAGAGTCCTGCTGAGTGGTGAGATTGAACCTGATCAAAGGAGTTTGTTTCACACAAGGTGCAGATGTAAAGATAAGTGTTGTGATGTGATCATTGATGGTGGAAGTATTGACAATCTGGTGTCAGAATTGCTGGTCAGCTAGTTGAAGCTAAAGGGACAGAAACACCCGCGTCCATACCGCATTGCTTGGGTGCAAGATGAGCACAAGGTTATGGTCAATGAGTAGTGCTCAGTGAAGTTCAAGATTGGAAGCTACCAGGATGACGTACTATGTGATATCATACCTATGGACATATGTCATATGTTGTTGGGTAGGCCATGGCAGTTTAACAGGCATGTTGTACACAATGGGCGAGCAAATACCTACACTCTAACTAAGGATGGAGTGAAACATAAGTTGAAGCCATTGAAGGATAAAGAAAAAAAGGTATGTAGTGCTGCCAGAATATGTTTTGTTGATGGAAAAGAGTTTCTTAAAGGTATGAAACATAAGCATATGTGTTTTGCTATAATTCCTAAAGATAGTAAAGAAGAAGTAGAGGAGGTACCTACAAAAGTTGCAGATATGTTGGAAGAGTTTTCTGATATTGCATCAGATAATGTACTTGATGGATTACGCCCAATGAGGAAGATCAGTCACTAGATGGATTTGGTTCTAGAAGCCAGTTTTCCAAACAAGGCAGTGCATAGAATGACACCAGCAGAAAGTGAAGAGTTGAACAGACAAGTTCATGAGTTGTTGCAGAAGGGGTTGATTCGAGAGAGTCTGAGTCCATGTGTTGTACCTGTAGTATTGGCACCAAAGAGGAATGGAGAATGGAGGATGTGCACAGATTCTCGCACTATCAACAAGATCAGAATAAAATATAGATTTCCATTACCAAGGATGGATGATATTATGGATTGTTTGAGTGGGGCTAAGTATTTCACAAAGATAGATATGAAGAGTGGGTACCATCAAATTCGTATCAGAGAAGGTGATGAGTGGAAAACTGCTTTCAAGACAAAGGAAGGACTATATGAGTGGTTAGTCATTCCTTCTAGGCTAACCAATGCACCGAGCACTTTCATGAGGCTCATGAATGAGGTACTAAAGGAGTTTCTAGGTAAGTTTGTCATTGTTTACCTAGATGATATATTGATCTTTAGTAAGACATTGGAAGAGCATTTGATTCATATTCGCAAGGTGTTTGATAAGTTGAGGGAAGAAAAGTTGTTGATAAACTTGAAGAATTGTAGCTTTGTAAAGAAAGAGTTGGTGTACCTGGGATTTGTAGTCTCAGAGAAGGTCTAAAATTGGACCTAGAGAAAGTGAAGGCTATCCTTGAATAACCTACTCCAAGGAGTGCGACAGAGGTAAGATCTTTTCATGGACTGACTACATTTTACATAAAGTTCATAAGAAGTTTTAGTAGTATTTGTGGACCCGTGACTGAAACAATGAGAGGGGATATGAAAGATTTTGAGTGGATTGTAGGAGCATATAATAGGTTTAATCTGTTGAAACAAAAAGTAACTGAGTAGCCTGTTTTAGCACTTTTTGATTTTAACGAGGTGTTTTAAGTAGATTGTGATGCTAGTGGTATTGCAATAGGAGTTGTTTTGAGCCAAGAAGGTAGACCAATTGCTTATTTCAGTGAGAAGTTGAATGATTGATAAAGAAAATATTTTGTTTATGATCAGGAATTTTATGCTATAGTTCAAGCATTGAAGAAGTGGAGACACTATCTTCTTTCTAAGGAGTTTGTTTTGTATACTGATCATCAAGCTTTGCAGTGTTTGAATAGTCAAGGAAAATTGAACCAAAGACATTTCAAGTGGGTTGAGTTTTTGCAGAGTTATACATTTGTTTTGAAACACGTGAGTGGGAAGTCTAACAGAGTTGCAGATGCTCTTAATAGAAGACAACTTTTGCTGATAGAAATGCAGATATAGGTGGTTGGGTTCAAGGAACTCAATACTTTGTATCCAAATTATCTTGATTTTGGTAAAGCGTGGAAGGCTTGTACAAAACCTATTACACTTGATAGGACAAAGTGGTTGGATTTCATGATCTAGGATAGTATGTTGTTTAAAGGAAGCCAATTATGCATTCCCAGAAGTTGAATGAGAGAGAATCTCATCAAGGAGAAGCATAGTGGAGGATTGGCTAGACATTTTGGCAGAGATAAAACCATTGCTTTGGTTGCTGAGAAACAATGAGAGGGGATAGGAAAGATTTTAAGTGGACTGTAGGGGTAGATAAGAGTTTTAATCTATTGAAACAAAAAGTTACTGAGCAACCTGTTTTAGCACTTCCTGATTTTAACAAGGTGTTTCAAGTAGACTGTGATGCTAGTGGTATTGCAATAGGAGCTGTTTTGAGCCACGGAGGTAGACTAGTTGCTTATTTTAGTGAGAAGTTGAATGATGCAAAAAGAAAATATTCTGTTTATGATCAAGGATTTTATGCTATAGTTCAAACATTGAAGAAGTAGAGACACTATTTTCTTCCTAAGGAGTTTGTTTTGTATATTGATATCAATCTTTGCAATATTTGAATAGTCAAGGAAAATTGAACCAAAGACATTTCAAGTGGGTTGAGTTTTTGTAGAGTTATACATTTGTTTTGAAACACAGGAGTGGAAAGTCTAACAAAGTCGCAGATGCTCTTAGTAGGAGACAACTTTTGTTGACAGAAATGTAGATAGAAGTGGTTGGATTCAAGGAACTTAGTACATTGTATGCAGATGATCTTGATTTTGGTGAAGCATGGAAGGTATGTACAGAACCTGTTACACTTGACAGGACAAAGTGGTTGGATTTCACGATCCAGGATAATATGTTGTTCAAAGGAAGCCAGTTGTGCATTCCCAGAAGTTCAATGAGAGAGAATCTCATCAAGGAGAAGCATAGTGGAGGATTGGTTGGACATTTTGGCAGAGATAAAACTATAGCCTTGGTTGCTGAAAATTATTACTGGCCATAGTTACAGCAAGATATGAAGAAGTTTGTACAAAGTTGCCAAGTATGTCAGATGACAAAAGGAGTGAAGCAAAATATAGGATTGTATCAACCATTACCTGTACCAGAGAAATTGTGGGGGATATCAGCATGGATTTTGTTCTTGGATTACTGAGGACCCAAAGCAGCATGATTCTATTTTTGTGATGGTTGATGAGTTTTCAAAGATGACACATTATAATTTGCAAGAAGACTAGTGATGTTGTTCATGTAGTAGAGTTGTTTTTCAGAGAAGTGGTGAGACTACATGGTTTGCTAAAGAGTATAGTTTCAGATTGAGATACCAAATTTGTTGGGTATTTTTGGCATACATTGTGAAAAAAGTTGAAGAGAAATTTGAAGTTTAGTTCATCACATCATCCACAAACTGATGGGCAGATAGAAGCTGTGAATCATAGTTTAGGAAACTTGTTGAGATGCTTGGTTGGAGATAAACCAAAAGGATGGGATATGATTTTACCATAGGTAGAATTTGCATATAATAATTTTGTCAATAGGAGTATTGGTAAATCACCATTCCAGATTGTATATGGGAGTAGTCCTAAAAATGCTTCTGAATTGAGGCAGTTGGATAAAGGAGAGATAAGTAGTGCTGAAGCAGAAGATTTTGCTGAACATTTGAAGAACATCCATGAGGAGGTGAGGAAACACATCATGAAGATGAATACACAGTATAAGGCTAAGACAGATGTGAAAAGGAGATATAAGGAATTTCAGATTGGAGATGAAGTCATCATTCATTTGAGAAAGGAGCGTTTTCTAGTAGGTACATATAATAAGTTGAAGATGAAGAAGTTTGGACCGTGGAAGATAGTGAAGAGGCATGATTCTGGAAATGCATATAAAGTGGAGTTGCCTACTAAATTGAATCTTTCACCAATATTTAATATTTCAGATTTGACAGAGTATTATGAAGGAGGTGATGAAGATGAAGTTGCAGAAGCGTAGTGGAGCATTTTAGCAACTAGTTCGGCTACAAAGGAGATTGAGGAGATACTAGACAGTTGTGTTGGAAAAAGTACTAGAAATAGAACTGATGAGGAATATTTGGTCAAATGGAAAGGGAGACCAGTTGGAGATTCATCATGGCTAGCAAGGGAGGAGGTTAATTGTCTTGGTTTTCCTTTGAACACTTGAGACATGATGGGGTCACTTCTCAAATTACCTCGGGTGTTTGATGTAGGAGCATCCTGGGTGTAAGGGAAATCTTGCATCACCCAAAAATATTTTATTTTTAGTCTTTCCTATTTTAATAAGGACTAGTAGACAGGGTGGTTACTATTTATGAAAACTTACTATTTTTAGTAAGTTTGTCATATGAGCTCAGAATGTTCTCATTTTCTATAGGAAGGTTCATTTTAGAGTTGTAAGCCTACCATAAAAATCTCATTGCTCAAGCATAACTATTGGAGAAGTTATTGCGGATTTTTGGTGGAAAAATTTGCAGAAAAATCTTCAGGCTCACTGTTGGAGGCCTTAGAGTGCCTAGATGAGGTTTGGAAACTCGACAGAAGGGTACTAGTGTTGTTTTGAGCCTGTAGATCATAAGCTGACATTTCCAAAAAGTGGTTATAATAGCTAATCAAAGCAACGGTTTGTGAGTTATGGCCTTTCAAAGTTGGGCTATTTGAAATACCTAAAATAATTGTCAAAGATGTATTTGGCCGACTCTATATGTATTGTTAGGGTTTGTCGGCCCTAGTTATTAAGTTTCAATGTCTAGATACTTCCCGGGGGCATAAAATTGCTTATTTAAGAAAGGCCCGAACATTGTCTAGGACAACTCTGGGTGATAGTTCGCAGCTTGTCTTGTAGATTATTGTAATGAACGTGCCCATATGGGTTAGCATATTGTACTTATGAATTCTATAATTCCGCATTTGCGGTGTAAATAAGAAGTCCATATTTTGTTCTTGCATTTTCTGTTGTTTATTTGTTTTTGTTATGAGTTTATGGTATTAAGGGAGCACCCTACATTAATGTGTCTACATTGTGTCTTTTTGCATTAATATGTTTGCTTCGTGTCTTCTTTGTGCCTTCTTGCATTCGTGTGTCTACCTCGTGTTTGCATTGTGTCTTCTTGCATTAATGTGTCTACTTTGTGTCTTCGTTCATAGACCATCATATACTAACATGTGTACTTTGCAAGTATTTTAACGCTTATGCAGGGAAAAGAATTTGAGTTATAAATTGCTTAAGGAAAAGAAAAATCGAGAAGGGTGGACTGTCATGGCCTCCCACTTAGAACCCTAATTATAGTGTTCTCCACCTAAGAGAGATGGATGATATAAAATAATCTCATATAAATACATTACTATTAACTATTGATATAATGATAAATGAATATAATATATTCATTAAGTATCATATAAGTTATATATTATCATAATATAATGTAATCTATATATCAACATATTAATGATATTATATTAATATAATAATAAATAGAAATACATCAAATACTATGATTGAAATATATAGTTATTAAATGATAAAGAATAAATAATATTTATGATAATTAATAATCAAATAAAGAATAACAATTATGAAAATCTTAATAATAATTATATATTAACCATATAAATATTAATTATAATAGGGGCATTAGAAGAGACACATCCCTTCAAACATGACAAATATATAAGGATGTCATTTTTTTAGGGAAAGGGGGAGGATCACTCACGAAAATTTATTTTATAAAACATGGATAGAGAAAGGGGTCATTACAGTAAAGAAAGGAAATAGATCAAGAAAAGAAGGGCTACAAGCAAGATCAATATGAAAATGAAAACTCAGATTTCTGTAAGTATGGAAAGGGTCTTTATTGAAGAGAAGATAATAGCTCATCCAAGGAAAGCAATGAAGAAATTTCAAACATTGATAAAGAAGAAATACTCTTCGTGGTGTTGGAAGAAAAGGACGATAGAGATGAAAAGAAAGAAAAAAAGATCTATATCAAGTGCATAAGAAAGATGAAGGGGAAAAAGATCTTGAGGAAGATCTCTAGTATGCCTACAATGAGATTGAGAAACTTGAGAAAATAATTTTAAGATAAGTATTTCGTATTCAAGAGGATAGTGAAGCCAAAGAAAAATTAACACAAAGTCTTGAAGAGTCAAAAAAATTGATTGCAGATCTAAAATTTCAAATAGAAGAAGCAAAAATTGTTTAAGAGGAGATGAGAAACCAATTGAAGACAAAAGAGGAAAACTGCATAAATCTGGATTTCAAGATCGTTTCCCTAAGAAAGGAATTGAAGAAGACGATGACTCAATCAAATAAAAACTTGAAAAATGAGAAAAGTTCAAAAGCTTTGAACATCTTTAAATCTCAAAAGCCCTCATTTGATAAGAGTGGTATTGGTTATGAAGAAGGAAAATGTTCTAAATCGTTGAAGAAATCAAATTAATAGAGGTATGCTGATGTCCTTGAAAGCCCCATCAAAGATGAAATCAGCAAAAAGGAGGAGAATTGGAAGCCAAGCATAACTGAAGAAGGTAAAAATGACATGGTCAAGAAGCCCTTTTCATTAAGGCAAACTCATATGCCTAGGTTCCATCATTATTTCTTTGGTTATTGTTTCATGAAACTTGTTTTGTAGAGCACATGTGACATATAATTGTGGTTAGAACAAAAATAGAAGTTATTAGATGTCCAAGGACATCTAATTCCCTTTTTCCCTTATTGGATTATAATTTTGTATGTTATAAATGCAATTATTATGGACATATAGTCTGATTTTGTTGAAGTGATTTTGTAAAACCACATAGATACAACATAAAATAGAATACTATGACCAAAAAAGAGGAAATCTCTAAGAGTTTGGAAAAGGAAAGAAAAACAAGATAATCAAATGTGTTAAAGTTGTAGCTTCAGTCGAATTGAAGCATATAGTAAATCAAATGGTATATATATATGTTTGCTTTGTAGGCAAGAGCCTACAACACAATGGTAAATTGTGAGCCTCTTATCTGAGAGGTCTTGGGTTTGAATTTACTCTAGTTAAATAATTAAATAATAATAATTAATCTTGGCTTCAGCTTCTTACCAATAAAAAATATATATATATATATATATATTTTCATTGTGTGTGTATATATATATACCTACATAATTACATTCATATGATTTACTATTACTAAACAGATTGGTCTCTTCCTTATAAATCTAGATTTCACCTGATTATACACCAAATGTGATCGGATACCAAGAGACATGAAGTATTTTATATATCTCCACTGGCACTTAATTAAGGAATGTTTTTGTTATGGACAGTCATGTCCACATAGGGACATAAGCCTACGTGGCAATAGCCATGTAGAGTCATGTCTCTACGTGAGCATGACTTTTGACTCCCTTATTTATGTGTGTTCACTGCATTTGGGAAAGACATCAATCTATGGCGATATCAAGTACCTTCAGCAGCAAGTGAACTAATATCATATCTGCAGTCATCGATTAAGTATTAATAGCATGTGCTAATATTATATCAGAAGTTTCATATGTCAGTTTTGATTATTTAAATTAGTTCCAAAACACAGTCAATATCAGATTCAAATTTACTGTTATTTATATCAGACTTTCAGTCAGGTATCATTAGATCCTTCTTCTGTTACTTTATCAGAGATCCTATAATCCTTAACATGGTATCAAAGCCTAACTGATAGAGTTAAAATAATTGTCTTCCACTTAAATCTTAAAACCTAATTAAATAAGTTCTAGTTGCAACCATGGTGATCCATGCAAGGCTTGAGGATAGATTCGAAGGTGCTACAAGCTTCGTCTCATGGGAAATTCGAATAATGATCATCCTTCAAGAACTTGAATTAGAAGGATACATGGAAGAAAACAAAACAATGCTTGAAAATGAACCAGATAAAACACTTTGGAAAATGCATAATAATAAAGCTATGAAAATAATTATAGACTCTGTTTAAGATCACATATTTCCATCCATATCAAATCTAAAAACAGCCTATGAGATGTTCATGACTATTCAAAACACATTCAAAATCAATAATACCAGCAAACTGCTCACTTTGGAACAACAACTACTATACATCAAGAAGAAAGGAGATACTATTACATCTTATTTCATGAGAATTGCAGAGTTAAAAGATGAACTTTCAGCCATTGGAAATAAGGTAGATGACAAAGAATTATTCCTAATAGCTCTTAAAGGGTTACCTATGTCTTGGTAATCCTTTATCCGAGGAATTAGTGCTTGACCTGAATTGCCAAATTTTGAGCAACTTAAGAATGATTGCACACAAGAGGAATCAGTCCAAATCAAGAGGGAGAAATACAAGCCCTTCAAATCAAAACAATTAATAAAGGAAAGAAAAGACATTTCAAACGAAAAAGAGGAAAGAGTAATCAAATATACAAGAAAAGAGACATGTCTAAAGTTCAATGCTGCAAATGTGATAAATTTGGTCACACTCACAAATACTGCCTAGAAAGAAAGAAAATTCAAGCTGTCCTAGTTGAAGTCAAGGAAGAAAACTCACTATTCTTTTTATCATATTATCAAGTGAGTTAAACACTAACAAGAACACTTGGATAATAGATACTGGAGCATCTCGACAAATAACTGGATTCAGAGATCAATTTGTAATCTTTGAAGGTCACTCTACTAAAGAAGTCACAATAGGGTATAACTCCACCAATCCAGTGAAAGGAATCGAGCCCCGTTCAATACAATTGAAAACCGGAGTCACCTTGCAACTAAAAGATGTACTATTTGTACCTGGCATCAAGAGGAACTTGGTCTCCATTTCGAGCCTATCAGATCAAGGGTATTGTGTCACCTTTCAAGAAGATAAAGTTCTATCTTGGCCTAACAATTCCAATATTAAGAACGCAATCACCATTGGTTCCAGAGATGGAAGTTTGTATAAACTTTGCAACCCTCAAAACCTAGCCTTAAATTTCAAACTCAAATGAAATTTGGCATAGAAGGCTAGGTCACCTTCATTTTTGTGCTCTACCATCTGTAGAAAAGATTATAACCAATCTACCTACTCTAAAATCTGATCATGTTGGAACTTGCAAGGGATGTGCTCAAGGAAAAAATATCAAAGGATCTTTCCCTCATAGCAAACACAAATCAAAAACTGTGCTTGAACTTATTCACATTGACTTGTGTGGTCCTATGTTAGTACCTTCTCTAGGAGGTTTCTTGTATTATGTAATTTTTATCGATGACTTTGTTGTTTCCCAAAACCACAAATTGGAATCTACGAGCCTTGCCTTCTCAATGCTGGGATATCCAACCGGTTAAGACCAACTTGATGAGATTGAGCAATGTGATCCAAATCACCTGCGCTTCTGGCTCTGGATGACCAAGGCGGGTGTACCTGATCTTGGACAAAACACTTAGATCCAAGACACTTATAGTAGATTGATTAGAACACAAATGTATTGAAAGTTTCCCAGAGGGCAAGGATTTTAGAAAACGTCAAACTTGCAAATTATGAATTAAAAATAAAAGTAAATGACTATATAAATGTGATAATGTTTTAAATAAAGAATCATTATAGATTAATGCAACAAATGAATATATTAATTCCTCAAAGGAAAGAAATGAAAAAATTGCCAACATATGAATTATGAATCAGGAGCAATATAAAGATCAGTGCTTAATTAAATGGGCAATCAGAGTCAATATTATAAGCTGAAACATACAACTTTGTAAAATTCAATATATTTAAACTATAAACAGTTTTAAGAATTCAGATGCAACAAATCAATTATACAAACGCAATTTTAAACTAGTCCAAGATGCACTTTAACTCCTGTGGAGACAAATTAGACATAAATACGGAAACAATTAAATATTTCACATATTATATATTTATCAAGTTTAAAATGCAATAATGACCCGGTCCACTTACCTAAATTTTAAAATGTTTATAGAAAATAAATAAAAATATTTATGAAGGACACAACTTAATAATAATTTGAAACTCAAAAATTTAAAATAAATAATTATGCCAAAAATAACATCACAATAAAGACATTCCTTACAAATGATCCATCTATTGCGAATGTATCCAGATCGCACAAAATTCACCCAATAATTCAAATCCATGGGCTTTGTTCAAGAATTAATTCCTTCACCAATGGAATAATAAAATATATCATTGAGCATGTATATGTAAATTTTTTAAATATGAATATGAATTGTACCAATTAACTGTGCGACCCTCTTATATTTATAGATGACGAAGAGGTATAACATCTCTCCCAAATGACATACTACTTTCAAACTATAAACTAACTTTATAAGTTTAGTTTAATCATATGGAGAATTAATGTCAACCAAACATTAACTTATGTCTGGCTTGATTAATGTTTGAAAGATAATAAAAACTCGGTAGAAATATCTTCGTGCTCCAATCGCACCAATGACCCATATGAATTACGAGTTCTATGCAATGAATTGCTTCATTTCTCTCACGCACACACCTTTCTCCTGTGTACATCTTCACGCTCAAATGCATATCCTGCGGAGACTCCTACAACAGATACAAGATAAGTGTCAAAAAAATAAAAAAAAATCCTTGCATGATATTCCAAAGGCTTCCTGATGATGTTCCAGATCTGCACAATGATTTCCAAAGCTCAAATATGATTATTTTTTGTTGTCTTTAGCTATCACCTCCAGTGGAGTCTGAGACGTGGTTTCTAGGAAAGCTTCGTGACTTTGAATAAGTAACACCATACGTCAAAGCCCACAATCCACTCCAGAGTTAGCGAGAAATAATGGTATTTTGTCCAGACATGCCCTTTGACTATTGATACGGCAAACTTCCACATAACTTTGGTGAACGATCAAATGGTTGTTCATTTTCCATCACTATACAACAGTACCTCCAGACTTGAATAAGGTTTTGAGCATTAATATTGACGTCTTCTAAGGAAAATATAAAATGGCATAAAATGCGATGAATATGTTAATTCTGGGCTGTGCAAACATTTCTGTGCAGATATTGTGTTTAGTATTTGGAGAATTCCAACGGTATCTTGATAATAACTTCATACTCTTGCAAACAATGGAGTACCATATGGAAACAAAATACCATGACAACAAAGAGTGGAGTACCATATGGAAACATAAGTACCTCTTCAATGCTAAATCCCTTCCTAATTTCTTCACTTCTCCTAATGTTATTCATTTTTCCTCCATATGGGGAGCTGTTTAGGGGACCAAGAAAACTTTAGAAAAAGGATGCTTCTGGAAAATCAGTAATGGGCTAAAGGTGAAATTTTGGGAGGATATCTGGCTTAAGGACCATCCCTTGATTGAAGACTTTCATGACAAGGCTTTAGTTGACCAATGCAAGCAGAGATTTGGCTTTCTAGTAAGTCATTATTGGCAGAATGATTCATGGGTGATTTTAACTGATGTTGATCAAGGTTTCAGTAATATCCAACTATCCCTAAATGTTGTCTCTCTTTACCCTTATCTTGAGGATGAGATTATCTGGCATGCTGATCCTAGTGGTCAATTTAAAGTCTCTTCTATCTTTGCTTCAAAGGATAAGGGTAAGCAACCTTTCTGGTCACATGCTTGGATTAAGGATCTCATACCCAAAATTAACATATTCTTTTGGATTCTTCTCCAAAACAAAATTTTGACCCTTGACAACTTGCAAAAAAGAGGTATAAATGTGGTTAATAGGTGTACTTTATGCAGAAATGGACTTGAAGATAGAGATCATATGTTTTTGAGTTGCTCTTATATCCAGGAAGTCTGGACTGAGATTTTGAATTTTTGGGGCATGACATGGGTCCATCAAAACAATGTGGATCTTTCTTTCAAAAGTTGGAGCTGCCTCTCAAAGGATCCTAATGCTCAATTTCTTTGGAAATTAACCCTCCCTCACCTTTGGTGGGGCATCTGGAAAGAAAGAAATAATAGAATATTCAGAAATAAAGATCTTCCAGGATGGGTGCTTGGTCAGAATATCATTAGAGCCTTCAAGGAGAATTTTAAATCCCAGAGGAAGTCTGGTCAAACCTTCCAACTTGATAACCCTTTACGATCTCAAGGATCTAAGTTGAAAATTGATAATCTTAGATCGATCATAAAATGGTTTGTTCCTCGTAATGGATGGATCAAAGGGAACTTCGATGGAGCTGCTAAGGGAAACCCGAGAAGAGCAGGATGTGGAGGTGTTCTTTGAGATCACGTGGGAAATGTTATTGATGCTATAGCAATCCCTATTGGTCACTCAAATAGCCATATTGTTGAAGCTACTGCAGCCCTCTATACCATTAAATTAGCTGTTGATTTGGGGTATTCCAAATTATGGTTGGAAGGTGATTCTCTGAATATTATTAATACCCTAAATAATAAAAATTCTATCTCATGGTCTATAGAGGCTACAGTTATGAAAATCAAAACCTTATTTCAAAAATTTGAAAAGTGGTCATTTCCCATACATATAGAGAAGCCAATGGGGCCGCTGACTGGATAGCCAATCATGCAGTTCAAACAGGACATAAGGTGAGGTGGCTTGATGAATTAAACAAGCAAGTGGATCTTAAAGCGATTATTAATTATGATCCTATTCATTCCAAAGTGGGAAATATTTGCGTGGATTAGAAATTTAATGATTTGGGGGAGTGGCCTTACGATTGTCAGATTACCTTCCTCGAGGAGGTACATTCATGTGAAGGTTATGTGCTCTCTACACATCATCGAAAAGGTGACCTCGATTTTGAGTTACAAAAAACTGGTCTCATTTCAACCTCTCTGCTATCAGTATCTGGGTGTCTCTGGCTTTTTGTTCGCTCTGTAAATGGGGGGTGAACCGAGGAATGAAGAGCCCAAAAAATGTGATGATTGGAAGGCTAGTAGGACATTTGGAAGATTCTCCAGAAAGGGAAGGTGGTCAGTTTTCTGGAGCATTTGCATGGATTCAAACCCCATGTCACCACAGGGTCGATGACAAAGTTACTCTCCACGAAGTCACTATGAAGCTTACTGAGGAATTCATTGCCGAGTTTACTGGGCTCCCCATGGAAGGTATTAAATTCTCAAAACAGACCAGCATTTCCAATGTGGCCTACAAAAAATTCTCGAAGACAGATGCTGAGGAGAAGCAATTGGAGAAGAATGGAGACTTCTTTGATGTGCAACAGATTAAAGATATTTGGCGTGATGTGCTTGGTTGTTTCTGTGAGTACTTTATCCTTGATGGTAGGAATAAAAGAGTGCACAAATTCCACTTTGTCTTTCTTAACCATTTTAGGTATAAGGACAAAATTTCCTTCCCTTTCTATTTGCATTTCTCTTTGCTTCAAAGCTTGTAAGCCCATAGAAAGAAAGAGTCACGACCCATCTTACATGAAGGTTTGATTTTGCTCATAGAGGGTTTTTGTAAATCCATTGCTCTATCTCCCTCCACTGGCAAACATAAGGATTCTCAATCCATAAAATGTAAAATTGATGAGAATGTTAAAGAGAAAGATAAGGAAAAATTGAAACCCGCTAGCTCTCGAAGACAAATTGTTGAAGAGGATTATGAGGCGGAGAGTACTGAAGGCTCAGATAAGGATGTCCCAGAGGAAGAGGACGGAACAGATGTTGGGGAGTTTAGCTCTAACCTGGACGGTGATCTGGGAACGAAAGGCAAAAATGAGAAAGGGAAAAAGGAAGAAACAACTGAGGATAACTCGAAATAGATCAAGTCTGATAATGAGGGTACTCAGACTGTGTCCGGGGGAGGTGATAAAGATAAGGATAATTTAATTGATGATCCAGCCATTATGAGTGAGGAGGAAAACATGGGGAAGGTTTCCACTCCTGCAAAGGAGACTGAGGAACAAGATAAGGAGGTCCCTAGTCAACATGACCCTGTGGAGACTGGAGAGGAGGAGCCGTTGGATGGGGAGGAACAAATTGATAAAGTTGTCCCTGCCACATGCCATTGTTGAAGACGCGGGTGACTCCCCGGAGAGGGAAACCAAGCTTTCCTTCCTGCATTTTGCCAAACTTAAAGCTGATTCTTTCCTCCAAGTCGATTCTTGGATTTATAGTGAAATAATGGGGTTGAAGAAGAAGTGGAAAATTTGCAACATAACTAGGAGGCTGACCGGGCTATTATCAAACACTTGGAGGTGCAAATGGGAGACATCCCAAAAAAACTTAAAGATTATGAGCAGAATCTTAGAATGCTTATCAAGGAAAGTGGAACAAAAATGGAGCAGGTTACTTCAAGCATATGTGCTGTTGCGGCGAGCTTGGGCAAAAGAGAAAATGAAGGAACCATATCTTCGGAGGGTCCTAGCAAGAGGACAAGATAGAGTTTGAGGAAGAAAGCCTTGATTGTTGCTGCTTCTTCGGCCGCTAACTCCATCCAAGATACGGCTATGATTGGTAAGGAGGCTGTTAAGATGATCACGGAACTGCATTAGTTTCTTTGGGTCTTCTTTTCTGGTTGGGTTCCTGTTCAGGTCCTTTTTGCTGGTTGTTACATCTGGTTCCTGTGTTTGGTCCTGTTTTCTGATTTTTAGTTTAAAATTGTATTGGAGGTTCCAGGTCCTTGTAAAACCTAGGTTCTTTAATTGGACTATGTAAGTGGTTTTAGGTCCCTGTAAAACCCGATTTTGGTGCTGCTTCTAGTAGGTTTAAGGACTCTTTTCCTTATGGCTGTTTTGCTTTTTCCTTTTTGAGGATGTGAAAGGGTTTTGGGGTCCCTTCAAAACCTATTTTTACTGTAATCTAAAAACTTCATATTCTTGCTCAATGAACTATTATATTTTGTTAGAGGACTATATTCATTGTTTGTGGCAAAGACCTTTGTATTGTCTCTAAGTTGTTTTCGCTGCACAAATTTCTGACTTGAGGCTCAAACCATTAAAGAGTTCCCAACTTCAATACACACCTATACAGTTCTGAGTTATTTAAGCTTTTGATATCATCTCCAGATTTGATGGATATGGTGAAGATTGTAACAATGAACTGCTCCTATAGTGTTTCTGTATTGGATTCTCACTGTCCTCTGTTTTTCATCAATCTAATTGATGAACAATTCCCTTGTGATTGCAACTATAAGAGACATTGAATCACTCTATTGCTCCAAGTGTGTGCCAATCAAAAGTATCTCCAGTCATAGAAAAGTAATTTCACTAGAAAATAAATGCACAAGAAATACCAGTGTCATGATAGTTCCTTTTGAAATTTATGAATTTGACCTTACTAAATCCATTTTAGTCACCATATTATCATTTAATTTTTGCATACCCTTACAAAGAATTGCTGTTACAAAACACAAGCTTATGTGTCTCTCATTCCTCCTTATTATAAATATGTCCTTTTGTCATATATCTTTACTATATCTCATCCTTTGTTTATTTTGATTTCATGGTTGTCAGCATCCATCATTAATAGAAAGGCTATCCCATGTCAATCGCTTGCTCATATAGCTTGATGAAAATGTATGTCCATTGGTTATTACTTATATGATTACTTTAATTCCCAATGGTGCTGTACAAATATTTTGTACTTGACCATTTTGCTAAACTTTACCCAATCATGTTATATGCTGCTAGCACTGTAGTTGCTGTAATATATTTTACCATTTGCTGAGTGTAGCCATGTATCACTACTTCTATATAGACATTATGCAAGTTGCAGATGTATTACTCACCTTTGCCAATAGTATTATTTCAATTTATATTCATAGTGTTTCAACAAGTTTGGCAAATTGAAGGTAATTTCCAGTCTATTCAAATAGTGAGTTTGGCTCCTCATACTTTCAATATTGGTAATGGGTACCTTAGCAATCTTGTTCATGCTTATAAATCCTTTGATATCATCAATTTTCAACATCATTTCACAAATGGAGACCTAAATTTTTAGGCTCCATCAGACTTCGCCAAGAAAACTTGGACTTGTTTCCTAAAAGTTAAGGAATCAAATGAAGTATTATCAAAATTCAAAGAGTTTAAAGCCTTATTCGAAAACCAAACTAGGAAGTAAATCAAGGCTCAAAGATATAACAATGGGGGTGAATACATTTCTGAGAACTTTGAATTCTTCACTTCTGTTGGGATTAAGAGGGAGTATAGTACCTTATAATCCACAACAGATGGAGTGGCAGAAAGCAAAAACAAAACTCTTATTGAATTTGCCAAAGCCATGATGCATGATCAAAATCTTCACATCTCATTTTGGGCTGAAGCTTTAAATACAATAGTATACATCCAAAATAAATGTTCTTATTCAATCTTAGAAAATATAAGTCTTTACAGGAAGCAAGCCAGATTTAAGTCACTTGAGGATCTTTGGCTGTCCTATATATATTTATGTCCCTAAAGAAAGAGATCCAAACTGGAACCCTCTGGGAAGAAAGGCATATTTGTTGGATATAGTAAATCCTCTTAAGGTTATAGAGTTTGCATTCTAGGACAAAGAACTATTGAAATCAGCAGAGATGTTAAATTTGAAGAAGATACGGCATATAACATCTCTAAAAACATTGAAGAATCAAACGAGGAATCAACTATAAAATTAGATGAAAACCCTAGAGTTGAGAATCAAAGGGAGAATTGTTTAGAAAATCATAAACCCTATCATCAAATATTGGAAATGTTGAAATCTCTAACAGCAAGAAGAGGCCACAATAAGCAAGAAAGATGATTGAAGAAAACAATATAGAATCTGATGAAATCTTTAGAAAAAGTAAGAAAATGAGAAGTTATTCATGCTTTGTTGCCCTCGTATTAACTCAGCAAATTCGAACCATCAAGTGTTGAAGAGACCTTATCATGTCAAGCCTAGAAAGATGCAATGATTAAAGAATATCAATTTATATTAAAAATTGATGTTTGGGATATCATACCTAGACCTAAGGACAAATCATTTGTCTCTTCTAAATGGTTATTCAAAATCAAACATGCACCAAAGGGTAAGTATTGAAAAACACAAGGCTAGATTCGTTGCCAGGAGATTTTCTCAAAATGCTGGAATTGATTATGAAGAGACATTTGCTCCTGTCGGTCAATACACCTCTATTAGAACCATTATTGCTATTGCAGCATCCAAAGGATGGAAGATTTATCAAATAGACGTCAAGAGTGCATTTTTGAATGGTGTTATTGATGAAGAAGTATATCTAGAACAGCTAAAAGGCATTGTCTCTCATGATAAGAACTCCTATATGTGTAAATCAAAGAAGGCCCTCTACAGCCTTAAACAAGCCCCTAGGGCTTGGTACGAAAGGATAGATAGTTATCTTACCAAACTAGGATATTCCAAAAATAAAGTTGATACTAATATATATTTCAAAATATCAAATGGTGATATGCTAATTCTTGTTCTATATGTTGATAACTCACTAATAACAGGGGAAGATCATCTTATTATAAAATGCAAACAAGATCTTGTGTTTGAGTTTGATATGAAAGATCTTGGACTTCTACAATATTTTCTGGGTCTAGAAGTATGGCAAAAGAAGAACTAAATTTTACTAAATTAGAGAAAATACGCTGTTGATATCTTGACCAAATTTGGAATGGACTGTAAGCCTTTATCCACACCCATGGAAACAAATCTTCATAAGCTTAAAAGTGATGCAATTGAATTTGAACCTACAGATCCAACTTACTATAGACGAATAATTGGATCTCTAGTGCACTTGGTGAATACTCGTCCTGATATTTGTTATGCAAAGAGTGCACCAAGTCAATTTATGTATAAACCTAAGAAAATTCATCTCATGGCAGCCAAGCACATCTTGAGATACTTGTGTTGTACCATTGGACTTAGTCTAAAATATGATCATGTTGAGATTCAATTACAAGGGTATTTATATTCTACCAGGGTCGGCAGTTCCATCGATCGTAAAAGTACTACACGATGTTGTTTTAACCTTTGATTTGTTATGATATCTTGGTTTAGCAGAAAGTAGTCAGCAGATGCTTAGATTTCCATAGAAGCCAAACATATAGCAGCCTCTATGGGAGCCAGAGAAGCAGTATGGTTAAGGAAGTTACTAGTTGGATTATTTGGGAAGTCTCTGAACTCTACAATTATGTATTGTGACAATCAGAGTTGTATAAAGCTTTCAGTAAATTCAGTTTTCCACAACTGATCAAAGCACATCGAGATTCCCTATCACTACATGAAAGACATGGTGGACAGAAACGTCATCAAATTGGTACACATCAACACTGATGAGAAAACTGCCAATATATTCACTAAACTTCTCTAAAGTGGAGCATTTTAGTGGTAAACTTGGTATGATTAAAATGTGATTGTAACTCCTGAGAATGAATCTCAGCTTTATTTTATATATATATTCATCTGAATTGTGATGTCAAAAGAGTTGCTATCTTTCACATGTGGATTATGTCATGAAAGGTGACTATCTTTCATTGATATATTTGTAAGGTTGCTATTGTAAGACGACAATCTTAATAATAGCTTGACTTGTTATCATGACAGACTCATTAAGTTGTTCTAGAAGTCATGATAACGAATGTGCTGTGATAAACTACATTAAATTACTGTCCTAGGGTGCTAGAGATCATGATACTTGTCATGATAAAGATCATGACATTCTGATTAGTTGTTATTTGATAGACTACATTAAGTTGCTGTCCTAGAGTGCTGGAAATCAGATAACCTATTCTCTTGATAAGCATCAACGAGGTTGATGTCTATAATGTCCCTTCTTTTTGGGGACATTAGAAATATTAAGAAGGGATGTATTTACAATATTAAGTTTGACTATGTGAGCTAGAAATTTATTATTAAAGGTCAAATTAATATTCCAAGTGGCCACAAGAGGATGAGGAAAGATAAGACGAAAAACCCAGAAAGGAAGTCAAAGGGTCACCATTGTGAGAATAAAAGGAGAAGAGACCCCTTCTTTTTGGTATGCTTGATTTTATTATTCAGTTCAATTTTCTCTCTTGTGAGTCTTAGAAAGCTTCAACTTTCAGCTAGTTGGAGGACGTAGCCCCTCATGCTAGCAGATAGTGGATGCAAACCCATTGTCCTAGGAAACATCAGTTCAAGTGTTTCATTCGTGCTTACAAGTTCTTATTCTAGCATTCTAATTTGACTATTAAATGTATATTTAGGATTGGGGTTTTGTACTGGTTATTGTATTGTTGTTGTATAATGCAATAACGTATTTGCAGAGTTGTATGGAAGTTTCTGGTTTTAAAATTATAAATTTGTAATGCATTTCTATATGTCTGAAATCTTGAGTATTATTCTGAAAGGAAGTGGTTATTAATTTGTGAAGAATCTTCTAGTTTAAACATCGTATTGTATTCCATTTGCCTATATCTGAGTTTGAATATTATAATTAAGAAGAAGCTGGTTAAACATCTGTTGGCTATTGTACTAGATTCGTTTGTGATGGAATACATTTGCAAGGTTTTGGTTCTGATTATTTTGTTAATAAGAGAAATCAGCAAATATCCGGTTAGGGATATTACAATATCAGTGCACATATCAAGAGAATATTGATAATTCACTTCTCCCTCACTAAGAGGGAGTGTTAAAGTTGTTGCTTCAGTCGAATTGAAGCATATAGTAAATCAAATGGTGTATATATATATATATATATATATATATATATGTTTGCATTGTGTGTGTGTGTGTATGTGTGTACACACACACCTACATAATTAAGTTGATATGATTTACTATTACTAAACAGATCGGTCTCTAACTTATACATCTAGATTTCACCCGATAATATACCAAATGTGATTGGGCACCATCAAGAGACATCGGGTGTTTTATATATCTCCTCCGGCACTTAATTAAGGAATGTCTTTGTTATGGACAGTCATGTCCACATAGGGATATGACCCTACATGGCAATAGCCACATACAATCATGTCTCTACATGGACATGACTTTTGACTCCTTTATTTATGTGTGTTCACTGCTGTTGGGACAGACATCAATCTATGGCAATATCAAGTACCTTCAGCAGCAAGTGAACTAATATCATATCTGCAGTCATCAATCAAGTATTAATACCTTGGACTAATATTACATCAGAAGTTTCATATGTCAGTTTTGATTATTTAAATTAGATCCAAAACTGGCACAGTCAATATCAGATTTAAATTTACTGTTATTCATATCTGACTTTCAGTCAAGTATCATTAGATCCTTCTGTTACTTTATCAGAGATCCTATAATCCTTTACAAAATTAAGGATAAATCTATGTTTGTGGGGATCTGCAGTTCATGCACGATATTGAGGCAAAGGATAAATTTAGGGCTAGGTATTCATTGTATTATCTTTTAGCTCTATGGAGAAAATGATTCAAAGATTAATCAGCTAACTTAACAATAGATCAGTCAATTCAATGCCATTGATTTCAGAAAAGGGGAGAATAATTTGAAAAGGAGAAAATGATGCCACTAGTTTCAAGAGGGAGCATTATAGAAAGAGTGAATCTTCTTAAATTATTGAACGTTCTTTTTCCATTGATGTCAAAGGGGGAGGAAGAGGAAGAGGGGGAGCAATAGACAATGACAAATCGGTAGATATCAATCAGCATAACAACAAATCATTACTTTTTATAATTAATTTATGATAATAGAAGTACTTCAAAACTTGATTATCCATACGAGTAATACATATGCAAGATCTAGCAATTAGGAACACAAGATAAAAATACAATTTATGTGGAAACCAATTCGGGATAAAACCACATCTAAATATCACTTTTATAAAACCCTACTTCCTGTAACATGCAACTACCGTGCAATAATATGAACTCAACATTACCTATTATAAAACAAGTCTTCTAAGTTTGTGGAGAACTCATGCACAACATTGAGGAAAATCGTGAATTTAGGGGTGTTGGAGTTTCGAGAATCGCTGGCAGATGTAATTGCATTGCCCTTTAAGGTATGTACTTTCCAAATGATAATCATCTCTCTTATTAGATGAAATATGGATAGACATGTCCCTTCACCGGACATTTCTATTCATTAACATTTAATATAAGAGTCTGTTATTTAACACACACACACACACACACATATTTGTGTGTGTGTGTGTATATATATATATATATATATATATGTAATATATGTAATTAAATATTATCTCATATATATCTTTTGTAAGTTTTATTTGAATGAAACTACACTAACATTAACACTCCCTCTTAGTTAGGGAGGATAAACACAAGACCATATATTACCTCAATGCAATATCTTTGATCAAAAGATATTCAACATTTTGATATCACATTTGATATTATGGCATCCAGAATATCAACAAATGATATTCAACAAATACTCTGAGTAAGGATATTGGGAGTAGTGGTCCCTTCTGAATGTCATCTCATATGACATTCATCATGTACTCTTTGAGCAATGGCCTTGGTGCAAGAGCACCTAAAGTATAAGAACATGAGAAGTTTATGATTTCTTATTTGAGATATTTAAATCCATTTGTCATTTATATTGTATTTGGGTCAAGTTGTAAACGCTGGCTATGAAGCCATTTTGTCAAAAATGTAAAAGTTGCATAAAAAGTTGTAAAATGCAACATTGAGAAAGTTGCTAACAATACAAAAATAATGTAAAAAGGTATATGGTTGGTCTTGGGGGTAGTTATGAAGATTTATAACTATAAAATGGGTATAAATACCATTGTATATGGTCGAACCAAATCAATTTGGAGAAGAGGAAATACTTTGATACATTTTTGGTGCATTCTATTGTTGTGGTTTTGATTGGTTTTTTTAGTTTTAGGGTTGTTTCCAGGCCTTGTACGGCCATATACAACCTGGAAACCATGTAATGTAGTAATGTATAGATAGAATGATGAATTATTCTTCTCATGCTTTTGGTTTGGTTCAATTTTATGAAGAAATGAATAAGTTATGATCATTTTGGTGAAAATGGGTATTTGCAAATTTGAGATTCCCTGAATACAGTCATGTTGCAGCGTGTGGTATAGACACATTTTGGAGACCTAGGACCTTTAATAATATTCATTAAAAAGATATGTGAACTATATTTCATTTCGAATTGGTTTGAATCATTTTATCATTTATATTTTTAAAAGTTATGAAGATTTGAGTGAAAACTGATTTTTAAATGCCTGCAATGGTGTTGCAGAAGAAGATTTGATCTTATACAATGATTCATGAATGAGAAAAATAAATGGCTTACAGATTTTGAAACTAGACTGACAAGTGGATAATGTGAAATTAGTTTGGGGTTATTTGGATTTGTTTTGAGAAAGATATTTGATGCCCTAGGTAGGGTTACTGTTTTTACTTCTGGTTTATGACAGAGACAATGGATCTAAGTACAAAGACTATTAACTTGCAATATATTTATTATTTTTGGCTCATCTTTGGATATGTTTTAGTATTTCTAATTTGGAACATTTCCACCAAAGGGTTTTTCAAGAAGACGTTTAGAACTGAAGTTATGAACAATGGAATCAGATATAGAAATCAGGATATATAAGTGGAGAAAGGTTGATGCTTTTGTGTTAAAACATGTTGTGTTTTGCCTCATGAGATGCCTCTATATAATGAAATTATTTCATAGATTTTGAAGGGATCAGCATGGATCCCACTGATTGGTTGATCTGTATGATGCACTGCATCAGGCCTCCTGAATGTTAAGTTCAAATATATTCACCAAGTTCTCCGTGTAATGGCTTCCTGAACATCAATTTGCATAACATTTACCGTGTACTCAAAATGTTCATTAGGTATGTGCAGACACATTCTCATAATGCTTACTATATGGACATCCACCATGCAAACTATAATCTACAATGATCTGGATAAACAATGTACGATATCCATCATAATAGAAAATTAAGTTATTGTAAGATCGTCACCTTTCAAAAACTTCCGCAAATACAAGTGATAATCATTTGGAAGTCATCACTTATGATGTACACAAAGGGTAGGCCCATTAAAACCATGTAGTTACACATAGAGACTTTTAGACTCCCTTTGAATATCAATCTTCATAACTAATCATCCAATGTTGTTAACTTTGAAGAGGTGTTAAACTCCTCTAAGTCTGAAATCAATCTCTCTTTTTGTGCAATAATATTCTCAGAGGAAAAGATCAAGGCATATAGCTCTTATAGACAATAAAAAATAAGATAGAGACTAAAATGAATATTCGTATAACCTTTCTATTTTAAAATAATATTTATTACATATACAATCATATATATAATTTATCACAACTTATATATTTCATAATATCCCATATTATGTCAAAAATGGTAAGGGACTTTATGAAATAAATAAGCATTATTAATAAAACATAACTTGTGGAATCATTAATAAAATTGAGTACAATATATATATTCAATATCATTTGTAGATTAAACTAAATTACAAACAATCAAATTCTAAGTATAATGCATTAGGTTTATGTACCTATGTAGGGAGGACAATATAGTTTTCTTTCACTATCCACCTTATTATCTCCCTCTCTGGCTTGCACATGGTTATATTAAAGAACGTGGGCCTTTCTTGCTCACTTCCTATATGGTGATTTCCTTTAATTACTAAGACAAGATGTCTCTTCATACTATGGTCAATTCACCTGCCAGCACATTGATATGTGGGCACATACGTGTTGGTGGAATGGATTATACGTCATGATGTATTTTCCCTCTTCCTCATTCTTCGCTTCACTTCCCTAGAAATTGTGACCACCTTGTACCATCGGCCCCACTGTGTTTGCTTGGACTTTGCCCGATGATGTGGTTTAATCCACTCCCTCTATTGTAATTCGCTGACTTCGATGGAAACAAAAGATAAAGTATATCCTTTATTCCCATTTGTCATTGTGAATCTGATGTCTTTAACTTCTGTTAGATTTTCTATGGTCTTATCTTCTAATGCCCCTTGCTTATTCGCTCATCCTTGGAAATGGTTTGTGAGTTGACTAGTGCCCTTTGTTGTTGCGTAGGACATCATGATCTTCCCATGGTGGATGCCTTTATTCTGATTTGCTCTCGTGTCTATCCTAAGACCAATCTTGGCTGTGCACACTTAGTAAATGTTGGTGGATCGTGAGCCCTATTATTATTTCTTCGGGTTGTGCACTACAACTTTAGCATGTGGTGTCTACAAAGTTTGGGCCTTGTGTTTTATTTTACTTTTGGGCTTCTCGTCATGTTTGCACTGCTAAAGTTGTCCTTTCTTCCCATTTTCTTAATTACATTTGTAGTTGGTTTTGATACCATGTTGGAGTTTTGAGGATCACTTGCAAATGTAATTGCACTACCTGTTAAGGTATTTACTTTCCAAATGACACTCATCTCTCTTATATTAGATTAAGTATGGACAGGCATGCCCCTTCACGAGACATGTCTGTTTATCGTATGGGGTAAATGGATAAATGTATACAGACGATAGCAAAGAACAAGAATACTCCTTTCATTATTTGCATATGCCAAAGACATTACATTATGCTTATGATGATGCTTACAATAATCCCAGAGGGTGTATATATACTTTCTGAAGAACCTTTCCGAAGGGGCCATCGGCTACATAACAAGAACCTTCCTGAAGGGGCCGTCAACTACACAGTATTTACCGATGACATACATCCTGTCGGCTACACAATATTAACCGACGACATCATCCCCCCCAAAATGACAACACAACAAAACTAAAAAACAACTAATTACATTTATTCATAAAAAAACAACATAAACATCATGAAGTAGAAGGCTGTGTCTCTGACTGTGTAGATTGGCTATGTCATAGCTGATACATTTGTTCTATCAGGACCTTTAAATCAGCCTTGATCTGTGAGTTCTCCTTCAACTTCTTTCTGATCATGTGCTTGTTTTGTTGCTTCCTTTTCCTGTAGCGCTGCTGCAAGTTGCTGATCTACTTCCTGCTTCCCCTGTGTAATTTCCTCGAGTTGTGCTAATAGTGCTGTCCGCGCTTTTTCCCATGCAATTTGCTGGGTGGCAAGTTGGTCAACCATCTCCCAAGCCTTCTTTGCAGCCTCCTGAGCTTCTTGCCCAGCCTCCGCCCGTTGTCTCTCTGTGAGCACCAACTCTGCTAGGCACTTGCTTCTCTTGTTGATGTCGCTGAGGCATGAATGGATTTCCTTTTCCTTTTCCTCTACTATTAGTATAGGACCCTATGCCTGTACCCTCCCTTCTGCTTTTTCTAGTGTCGTTGCACTCTAATCTCTTGCCTCTGGTGATGTGGGGACCTCGACAACCTCGCTGTTCGACCAAATTGCCTCTAACTGAAGATCCTCCCACATGGGAGACTGAATGGAAGGACCTCCGGTAATAGGGGCAAGTAGTCGTCGTCTCAGATACTCACTTGCTCGACTTGCTGAGCTAATCTGTGCGGCTGTTGGCGCGTAATGTTCAACTTTCGGCATGCTCAAATCAACACCCTGATCCGCTGCATCATCCAACATTGTGTCAGCTATCATGACTACTACATTTGTCCCAATCACCTCTAACCAGACCTGCTCTTGTGCCCTACCCTGACCATCTCCTCCCTCCATGGGTGTCAACTCAGCTACTGGATGTGGCTGAGGCAGGCTCACTGCTACAAGCTGAAGTGATCCTTGCTCTTGAGGTATGGGGGTCGATTCTTGAACCGCTGGCTGAGGTTGTGTTCCCGTAGGTTGCGTTCGCAGGTGTGTCCGCTGGTGATGCTGTCCTTCGGCTTCCCAAAGGTTGGGCAGCCACTAGATGTGAAACTAATCTTGCTACTCCTGCTGCTGTTCATGACCTGGGGTTTAGGGTGACTGGGGTCATCACCATTGGATATCTAAATGGCCCGAGCCCTGGGATGTGAACATCTACCATAGTGTGCATATGTAGAGCTGAAAATGATGGCGTAGCTGTTATTGGCGCAGCCGTCAACTGTCGTGGAAAGCGAAGTGGGGTTGTTGAAATCACCCTGACCTCCTCATCATCTTCCTCCTCATCCTGCTCCATCTCCTCCATTTCCTTTGAGTTGTCCTCACAAGATGTATCCTACCGGCCACTCTCTGTGTTTCCAGATTCCTCCATCTCCTGTCGTACCCTCTTTTGGCCAACGCCTTTTTGCCCTCCAGGTGAGTCTAAATGCCTCCTCTGCATTATCGGAGACTCGTCGGGTACTGTCGGATTTGGTTGTATTTCCAACTTTTCTTGGGGTATCATCCTTGTAGTTGCCTCCAGAAAGATTCTGATGGCATGGTGCGGTATGTAAAATGTTTAATGCTGCAATGTCATGAACTCATCCATGCGTGTAGCCAATAGAGAAGCCTAGTCATAAACCCTCCCATTCATGAGTCTGTTCATCATACTAACTAGCGGAAAGGAGGTATCTTACGCCCTACTGGACCCTGTAAGTCTAGTCTTTATCACGTCCATGAGACACCTCCTATGGCCTTCTTTGATGTCGGATTTCTGCAACCCTCTTCTCCTCGAGGTGTCAGTAAGGGCATCTTTCTGTTGTTGTACCTGATCCTTGCACACTAATTCCACCAGCTTCAATTTCCTCTCCTTGTCCATCTTTCTTGGCTTACTGTCAATTTTCTTCCCTCCTTGTGCCGTTTCTGGTATATGTCAAATACCCTGATAAAGTCAGTTGGCTGGAAAGATACCACTACATCGTATCCCAAGTACGGGACTGTACTTTTACGAGAGTGCTTGTCATATGCCTCAATCATGATACGCAACACACCTTCGAAATCTCAGATACAGAAAACTGGCATCTGAATTGCCCACTCTACTTGTGCCTTCCATATGCTTGCTTTGACGAGGTGGTCATCCGAATTTTCATTCCACCATTTCCTGCATTCCAGTCCATTCAACCCTTCGAATGCTACATTCTGTGGTGTTATCTATACATCCGGCTAATTCTGCACTTTGGCTCTTTGTTTTCCCTTGTCTTTTCCGGTTGGCCGCGCTCTTGAAGGTCCTGCTTGTGTATTTTGACTCATAGCTGAATCATGATCAAGTTTCTTCCTCCAAGCCCTCTTTCTGGCTGACTACATACCTATTACTCCTTTATCAATTTGCTGAGTAATTCACCGCTAGGTCAGTTATTTTTTTGTGTACAACTATCTACTAGAAAATTCCCCTCTGTATGGTTGTACGGTTGTTCTTATTTCTCTACAAGGTGTATTATACGGACACTATGCCTTGTCCACCTCCAGCAACTCAACACAACCCTATAGAAACAATTCACAAGCTAGTGAAATTCAACTGCAGGCTTAATACATCATGACCTAGTTGGCCTTACCTCCAAATATCATTCATTTTGTTCCTAAGTGAGTTTTCCAATCAAACTTCTAACCCCGCCCTATTCATGCTTCATGTGAGAAAGAATGAATTGACCCTTACAAGTGGCGATCCAAGAAACTAATGCTGATCATTCTGTTGCCACCTCCATTTTCCCCTCTGATGTTGTGTTCTCAGGAGAGAGATGAAAAAATAAGAGTGCAAACCAAAAACTCCCTCTTAATTTTTATAACATTGCACATGTACGGTGAAGGCATGAGATTGTCTTACTGAGCCGTACGGTAGGAATGCATTTGCAACAATCTTCGTTGGGTCCCTTTACTTGCCAAAATCCTTGACTTGTATGGTACACAAACTCTGTTATATAATAGAAGAATGCCTGACTTGTACGGTCCCCAGGCTGTTATATAATAGAAGAATGCCATACCAAAATACCATACGGTGGTTTGTAGCTTGGCTAATGTACGGTCTCCTTCCTTGACTGTCGTATGAACTCTTTACTAGTACACCTTACGTCTTTGGATCTTCCCTGTCCTTATTTCGTACACATTACAATGCTAGTCTTGTTCAATGTAGCCATCGTATGGAATGTAATCATGCATTCGCAATATTTCATTTTTTGCCATACACCATGTGGGTTTGACGTACAGTTCACCTTGTCGTACAGTGTGTTTGCTGATGGTGGAGTGTGAGAAGCACTGTACGGACAGCCACCATACAGTAACTTATAGTTGGCAACTATACGGTGACTTGCCGTATGATGACCTCAATGACCTTTTTTTTTTCAATTTTTTCTTTATTTATTTATTTATTTATTTTTAATTTCCTACCACTCCTTGATATTCACTGATGACGACTTAGGTTGCGCGTGATATATTTTTAACTTGCAACCGTTCACTGTTTTTGGAATTTCCTGTCCATCCAGCGTCCATAACTTGATTGCTACATTATCACCTACTTCCCGAATCTAATATGGCCCAACCCATTCAACTTTAAACTTGCCTGGTTTGATCTCGTTCCGGCCATCATACTTCAACACTAGCTGCCTTGGTTGGAACTTGTTCAATTTCAAGTGTTTATCATGCCATGCTTTGCGCCTGTTCTGCGTCACCTCCATGGTCCTTTGTGCCAATAGCCACTTCTCCTCGAGCTTGTTTAGATTATGCAACCTTTCCCGTAGGCTTGCCATGTTGCCTAACTTATTCAATAGTGCGATCCTCAAACTTGGTTTCATGAATTCTGCTGGTACCATTGCCTCTTGTCCGAACATCAACTGGAACGGTGTGTGTCGCATTGTTACCTTGTACGCCGTGCGGTATGCCCAAAGGGTAGTTTTTCCTCCTAGTCTTCACCTTCAACCACACATGACTTGTAGATGATTGCTATTAGGATCTTGTTTGTAGCTTCAGCCTGTTCATGTGCTCTCGGATAGTATAGGCTCGATAATGAATGATAGATCTTAAATTCAGTAGTGAGCAGTCAGGTAACATGGTTAACGAAGTGTCCTCCCCTATCACTTGTCAACTATAGCGGAATTCTGTACGTGGTAATTATTTTCTCATAAATAAATCTCGCTGTGCTTACTGCTGAGTTATCTAGTAGTGCACGTGCCTCCACCCACTTAGTCAGCTACTCCGTTTCGACGATAATGTATTGGCACCTTCTAGTTTTGCTCACCCTCAGAGGTCCGATGAAGTCCAACCACCATCTTTCAAAGAGTTCCTATGCATGTGAGGGGTTAAGCGGTATGAAGACTCTCTTTAGCGGCTTCTCGGCCCTTTGGCAAGTGTCACACTCGACGACCCATTCACGTGCGTCATTGTACACTGTTGACCACCATAGTCCTACCAGCAATATTTTCCATGCTATGGTATCACGTCCCATATGCCCTCCTGCTGGACACTCCTGCTTCCTTCAACACCCTCGGTATTTCCTCCACCGTCGCAGGATATGATTAGATCCCATCTTGTACAGTAATCCATTGATCAATTGAAATGTACGACTCCTCAACACCAATTTCCTTCTCTCATTTGGAGGCATTTCACTTGGAAACTGTCTTGTCAAAAGATACTTTCCAATGTTCGTGTACCATTTTGGCAGTATTGCAATCTGAAATAATTGTGCATCAGGAAAATCGTCGTTCACTCCGTCTGTTGGTTCTCCTGTTTTGAGATGCGACATGTTCGTTCCCAGGCCGTACAATGATCTTGAAAGTAAACTCCTGCAGCAAAAGTAACCACCGGCTGATTCTTCCTTGGATGACAGGTTTATTTACTAGGTACAACAGAGCTTGATGGTCAACACAGAACACGAACGGTGTTGCCAGCAAGTGTCAAAACTTCTGTACTGCGTAAACTATGCCCAATGCTTCCCATTTCATTGTATTGTAATATTTCTTTTCCTTAGATAGTAGTCAACTGGCGAAGTACACTAGGTGATCTAGTCCGTGGTTACCTGTCTATGCCAAGGTTGCACCTATTGCATAGTTGGATGCATCGACGTGAACATGAAATTCCTTGTTCCAATCCGGATATGCCAAGATAGGCGCTGTGGCCAAGCGTACCTTTAACCCTTCAAATGATTCATCCTAATCTTTCTCCCATCTGAACGATTCTCCTTTGCATGTTAATTTATCCAGCGGGTATGATACTTTGGCGAAGTTTTTGATGAACCTTCTGTAATAGCCTATGTGTCCGAGGAAAGACTTCACCTCTATTACATTCGTGGATGGTTGCATTTCCAGTATCACCTTGACTTTGTCTGGATCCATTTTCAATCCTTCCTTGCAAACTATATGTCCCAACAATTGTCCCTGCAGAACAATGAACCGGCATTTTTTTGGATTTAAAGCTAGTCGTGCCTTTTGACATCTCTCCATGCATTCGCCCAACGTCGTCAGATGTTTGTACTCGGTGCTGAATACAGACCAATCATCCAAGAACGCCTTGAAGTTACCAACAAACATCTTGTCGAATATGTGCAGCATGATCCGCTGGAATGTAGCCGGCGCATTGCACAAGCCAAACAACATTCGGTTGTATGCACACACCCCTCCTACCAAAAATATTGTTTTAAGCTTATCCTCTTCTGCTATGCAAATTTGATTGTATCTTGAGAACCTGTCCACAAATGAGCAAATTTCATGTCCGGCTACCTCCTCCAATATGCTGTCTATGAATGGTATCGAGAAGGGATCCTTGATTGTTACTGCATTGAGGCATCTGGAATCGACACATATCCTAATTTGGGTGGTAATCCTTCTTCAAGGATATGACTATGGGCGACACCCATTCACTGGTTTGAACCTTAAAAATAATACTGGCCTCCAACATTCGATTGATTTCTTCTGTAACCCGTGTCGCGTAATTCTTATTCACCCTGTAAGGTCGCTTGTGTACAGGCACTGCACTTTTGACCAACGGAATGCGGTGAACACATAGCTTCGATGGAACTCCTTTCAAATCCTTATATGTCCAAGCGAATACATCTTTGTATTCCAAAAATATTTTAAATGCCGTTGCCTTGAGTACTAAATTTCAGTTATCCCCCACTAGTATGTTTTTTGGTTCGGCCTCATCTCCCAAATTCATGGTTTGCACTGTGGCTTCGTTATATTTGATCGGCTTCCCTTCACCGAATACATGTGTGGGTGTTTCATCCAGCGGTGTGTCCCCTTCTTTTATTTCCATGAACTCTTTTGGAAATCTGTCTCCGCTGTGCCCTTCCTCTATCATAAGTATGTTGCAACTTTGGAATAGCTTGTAATCCTCCATCTACCAATGAAATAATCCGTTCACCGAATCCAAATCATTGTCCATCAATCTGCCTTCCAACAGTAGGACTCCTTTCGGATCTGGTTCGATTCGCTGCTTTCCTTTTTCCTCGTCTTCGAAATCAAATGAGAGTGCTTTCTCGCCCACCATCTGTGTGTGCAGATCAATAATGAATTTTCACCCTTTGCTTTCCAGTGATAATGTATTTTTCTTCCAATCATGCTTGACCTTTGCTTGCACGGGCCATCCATAGCCTAGAATGGCATCGTATCCTGTCCTTTTCAGTGGGATGATGACGAAGTCGAGTAGAAATGGTTTTATTTCAATCGTAATTGGTTGTGCCATCAGGACGCCAAGAGGTTTAATGCCGTGTTGGTCCACTGTTAGCAACTGGAATGTAGGTGGCCACAACGTCGGTTGTCCCAACCTCTTCCAAGTATCCTCTGGTAACAAATTCACACTGGACCCTCCGTCCACAATTGTGTCTGTCAAAACAATTCCTATCTTGACGACCGTCAGATGTCGTCCGGATGTGAGGGCTAGCAGTATCGGGTCCTCTGCACGTGCTCCACTTTACTTCTCCCTTGTTCTCCTAATAATTTAGCAGTTGGAGTGATGTTTTTGAGTGCCGATCGGAGTTGAGGCATTGTGAGCAACAAATTGTTTATTTTGACGGGTACCTCAGTTTGTAGTATCTGCAGTACGATGTTCTGTTCCATGCAGTTACTTGTTGAGGTACCAGTAGTGTCCTTCAAGTGTGCTTTCTCCGCTTGTGTCGCCTTCTCAATTTTCGCTCATGCTTCCTCTAATCTCTTCTTTTCCTCCGTCGGGTCGGGGTATAGTTTTGCTTGCTTCCGTGTGATTGCCAAAACCTCCTCTTTGTCCATCCCGATGGTGATCAAATTCACTCCTGATTTTGGGCACTTGGCATTTCATGATCTCGAGGACCGCACCATCTGGATAACAACTTTGGTGCATTTATCGTTGTACAATCTCGGGCAAAGTGGCTCCGCAAATTGCATGCTCGACATTGTACCATCAGGTGGCTGTTCGCATCGTATTGAATTTTGTTGCGGCCCCCATTATTGTTGTTGATGTTGCTGCTGGTATTGTTGTTTTGTCCTCTTCTATTATTTCTGTACCCTCCCGATGTGGCACCCTTGTTACTGGTGTTCTCACTCTCTCCTGACATACAAGCCTCCTGTGTTAGAAGTACTTGCTGAGGTCCTCTTGTTTTCATATTGAAGGGGCATTCTTTTGTGGAATGTCCCATGATTTGGCAGATCTCGTAGAACTGGTTCTTTGGACAGGATCCCTTTGTGTGACTTTTTGTCTTGCATTCTGTGCACAATAGCTTGTTTCCCTTTGTCTCTTTCTACATGTTCTTAAATTCCTTCATCATTCGGATCATATCCTTCTGAAGAGCTCGGACCTTCTTACTGTCTTTTTCGTCATCATTGTTACCTTCTTCTACAGACGTGTCGTCATCTGAATCAAATGAGCTACTCTTCTTCTTTTTTGTTTTCTGCTCACTTTTTAAGTTCATTGCCCGATTGTATGCTTTAGTGTATGACAATGGTGGCACAATCTTCATTTTCTTCCGTAACTTCAAGCATAGTCCTTCGATGAACCATCTCTTTTGCAACCCATCTACCGGCTTATTTTCTATCTTGTTTATTAATTCTTTTAATTTTTTGGCATATACTCGAATTGTTTCATTTTTTCCTTGCTTTGTGTTGTATATCTCTGCTACGATCTCATTGTTGTCGCGCAACAATTGAAATTCAGTGATAAATTCCTTCTTAACTTCCGCCCGATTGGTTAATTTTTGGGGATTTATATCGGCAAACCAATCAATTGCGACACTCCTTAGGGTTGCTAGAAATTGTCTCACCTATTCATTTGTGTCAGTGACACCATTCGCCATCCAAATTGTTTCACATGTCTTACAGTATCTGATTGGATCGGCTGTTCCATTACCATCAAACTTTTACAATTTCTCTTTTGGTTCTGCCATTATTACTGGATTTTGTGTACGGGCGTTGTTCACTACTGCTCCATCGGCGTTGTTCTGCACTCCGACACTGACGTTCTGCACTCCGACACAGACGCTTTGTATTCCAACACCAACACTCTGCACTCCGACACCGATGCTTTGTATTCTGACACCAATGCTCTGCACTTCGACATCAACATTGTTTCGAGCAGTTGTCTTATTCCCAACAGTTGCTTTGTTTGGTGAAGAAGGGTCTTCATTAAGCAAAATTGTCTGTTCCGAAAGTGTATTGCGAACGAAGAGTTCACTCCACTCTCGTGCTCCCTAGGCACTCCAAGCCGTGCGAGTTAATTCCCTTCCTTCGGATTCTCTTCTCTCAGGGAATACAGGTTCGAAAATTCCTCCCTTGCTTCTTCCACCAACTCCACCCGTTGTTGAGTCTCCTCCAACAATTCCTCGGCACTTCGGCTTCCATCGGCAATTTGCTGAAACCTTCGTCTGCGTTTGGCCTGTTGTGCCAAAATTAAATTTTCTTGTGCGGTGTGTATTCCATCTTTTCCCTTTAGCTTATTTCTATCCTTGTTAAGCTGATTTGGCATTAGTCTTCATTCCTCTACCTTTGTTCCAGGTCCATTGGGCAACGGCGCCAAATGTTTACCGCATGGGGTAAATAGATTAATGCACACAGACAATAGACAAGAACCACAGAACTTCTTTTATTATTCACATATATGCCGAAGAGATTACATAATGCTTCTCATGATGATTACAATGATCTCGAATGGGGTCCATATACTACTTGTCGAACCTTCATGAAGGGGTCTGTCGGCTACATGACAATGCTAATCTACCCATCAGTTACACTGTATTTATTGACGACAATGTCTATTCATTAGTATTTAATATAATAGTTTGTTCTTTAACACATATATTTGTATGTATATAAATTCACATATATAATATATATATGTAATGTATCTCATATATATCTTTAGTGAGTTTTATCCGAGTGAAACTAGACTAACATTAACAAGGTGTAGGTATTATTGTTTTATCTTTTAGCTCTATGGAAAAACCAATTCAAAGATCAATCAGCTAATTTAACAATAGTTCAGCCAATTCATTGCCATTGATTTCAGAAAGGGGGAGAATTATTGGAAAAGGAGATAATGATGCCACTAATGTCAAGAGGAAGCATTATAGAAAGAGTGATTGTTCTTTGTAAAAGTATGGAACATTCTTTTTCCATTGATGTCAAAGGGGGAGAAATAGAAAGAGGGGGAGCAATGGAGATAGAGGGAGCATTATGTTCTACCACATTCATAGATTATTTCTTTAAGAAGTTGCCACAATGAAAAAGGGGTAGATATCAATTCAAGAGACTTGAACGAACTGAAGGGAGTGGTTCAATTGGTATAACAACAAATCATTACTTTTCACAATTCAGTTTATGATAATAGCAATACTTCAAAACTTTATCATCCATACGAGTAATGCATATGCAAGATCTAGCAATTAGGAACACAAGATGAAAACATGATTTATGTGGAAACCCATTCAGGAGAAAACCACACAACTAAATCACTTTCATAAAACTCTTCTTCGTGTAACATGCAACTACTGTGCAATAATATAAACTCAACATTACCTGTTGTAAATAAGTCTTGCAGATAGCAATTACAATTTGTTTTGAAAAAAGAGTAAGTGCAAGAGCTGCTCAACTTGTAATAAACATCATTTCTTAAAATTAGCAATTGAAATAGACACTGAAAAATATTTGTAGCTCTATCACTACTAATAATTGTAAGCAAAACAAGTACTGAAATAAATACTGAAGTAAAGATAGGAACTTGATACAATTCCGGATTATATTGAAGTGTTCCAAATACATCTGACTATTTGCCAGAGAGGTGGAGCATCATCAAGGTGCTTCACTTATCGAGGTGCTTTACCCCCTACCACAAATCAAATAGTTCCCCATCCATTCTCCATTTGGAGATTGGCCCTGCCCTGCTCGAGGGTGTAACATTTGATAGACCGAATGTCATCTGAGTTATGGGCTTAGCACTCTAGGTAGTCCGTATCTAGTGTGACCTCACTGACTCGGAGGTGTAGCTGGGTCTTATGAAATTTGTGCTAAGCAATGCGCTACCTTGGCCAAGGATTCATTTAATAGGCACATTATATGTGTAGTCCTAGCTCACCGCCCTACTCAAAATTGTTAACTTCCATACGACCCTACTAGTTTGGATATATGTTCTACTCAGTTATAGGAAACATTAAGTTTGTACCCATATCTTCTAAGCTACAATCAGAGGGTTTCATTCATTAGTTTTGAGCCATGTCTGCTCACTCGAAGACATATATACACCATCTATAGGTTTTCTAACCATCCTCATTATAAATTCTCTTGACTTACCTGAGCCATAAGAAGATGGCTCTCTGGTTTCGAATTATTTTTTATAAGTTTCAAGTTGTTGCTGTTAATACAATTGCTATACAGGAAAATGCTTTGTTGCCATTCGGCAAGAAGCTTTTCATGAATAGTTTTCACTGTTAGGTTAAAGCATGATTCTACAATTGCAGTGCAATGGTTAATAACTTAATTTCTTTTATACTTTCAGCTTTGTCTGAATTTCTACATCTCCCTCTAATTTAAAACTATGCAAATCCCAGTCATCTTAAAGCACTGTTCTTAGTAGCGTCTCTTCCTTGTGAGGCCTTCATTAAGCGCCTAGCTAATGAGCTCAAGAAGAATTTCGTGCTTGGCTATTTGTAAGCAGCACATTAGTTCTGTCATTGTGCTGTAAAGTGTGCTTCTATTCCATAATTTATTTGATATTCTTCAAAAATACATATATTTTAACAACATGAATGATAACTTTTGTTAAGTTTCCAAGTAAAGTCCTCTAAGTGGACATGCACAACTAAACCAGCGATGGCATCATTTTATGAATTACTTCACAACAGTGAAAACTTCACTGTTTTCAAGGCTTTGCAAGTAAAGCAGAATTTAAGGAATTACTTATGCAAGAACAGGTGCATAGTAAAGGCAAACCTAATACTGTCATCCTTGTTATTGAGTAGAAAATACTTCCTTCCAAATACTTAAAAATTTCTGGGACATGCACAACTAAACCAGCGATGGCATCATTTTATGAATTACTTCACAACAGTGAAAACTTCACTGTTTTCAAGGCTTTGCAAGTAAAGCAGAATTTAAGGAATTACTTATGCAAGAACAGGTGCATAGTAAAGGCAAACCTAATACTGTCATCCTTGTTATTGAGTAGAAAATACTTCCTTCCAAATACTTAAAAATTTCTGAATCCTAGCTCTTTTGAAAGTTCCCAACAGAACGAAAATAGTAGAGAGAAAAGGATAGTTCATGCATGTGCGTCTCTCTGGTAGTTCCTCTAGCTCCCACAACTGTGGCTTGTCTTTCTCAGTTCATTGTTTTTTCTCCTGTTCCTAATTCTTTTGACACCTTCGAAAACAAGAATGTATGCTTCTCTTTTTATCAGTTCTCCTATTTACATTTCAATTTCCCTAAAAATTCTGATGCATTTCAAAACGGTTACTCAAATGAAATGGCATTTCCAAAATATCTTCGCTTTCTTATCCATATCCGGTTGGTTATTCCAAATGAAATGTTGTTTTATATTCAGTTTTCTTTCATATTCCCCATAAAACAGGGTTTGATCCCATTTATATCCTCGCTGTTGTGCAATATAGAAGATTACATATCTTCCATCAATTCCACTTAACCTTTTTGGCATTTAATAACAAGTCATGGCTTCTTGTGTGTATATATATATATATATATATATATATACATCAATATAACAAGGTTGGCTAAGAACCTTCCCCTTAAGGGTTTGTGGTTAATTAATTTAATAATATACTTAAAAATGAATGGTTTGGTCATAAGTAGTATAGATGATTGATAGACTTAAGTATGTATTATGTAAATACACACACGTGCCCATATGTGCAAATATATGTATGCATGCCTTCATTTAATACATTTTGCATGGTTACATATATAAATCCATTTTCCATATTTTTTTATATATTTCTTAGAATTATGCCTGAAGATTTAAGTGATTAATTGATTATATATCCAAATCTGCTATAAATATGCAATAATAATTGCTCCAAGATTGCTTTATATATCTGCTCATATGCTGATATGCAATGCCTCAACAGGTTTATATATATTGCCTCTATATGCTGTTATGATTTGCCTCTACAACTTCTCTAGTCTGTTGCAAAGTTTTTTCAAAATGACTTGCTATGAAGTTTCCTGAAAATATTCTGCCATAAATATCCTTATATCTGCTCACAATCTTCCTAAACGTCCAATCATAAAGTCAGATGTAATTCTCTATTAAAATCTGCTATGAGTAGGAAAGATATTTGTTAATTGTTTGATATCTCTATCTCAGCTTCATCTTTTATTTAGACCTTGATCATATCCTTTTGCCAAAGAGGTTGCCCTCGAATGAAAATAATAATTTGAATTTAATTTCACCAAGGTCAGCAAGTTTATGTACAAAGTAAGTTTATTTCAATTCCCTAAGTAATTCTTTTATCAAGGTTGTTGGCCAGCCCTTGAAATTCAAGCATTTATCTTGGATGTAAGAAGGAAAGAATATTAATGATGTCCATGAGACCAATAGTCTAAGGGATTGTAATATCCCTAACTGGATATTTGCTCCAAATCTCATAACCAATCTCAGAAACTTTATGCAAATAATTCCATGCAATGTATTTCAGATTTCACCAGCAAAACCCCATTAAATACCCACATAAAAAAGAAGTCTCAAAATGTGATCGCAATAAATCTCCAGCAGAAATATATTTTCAGAAATAATATTTCATTGAAGTTCTTCACCTAAACAACCAAGAAATCCAATCATAGTAATATAAAATACAAGAAGATTGGATATGAAAAATATGAACCTAAAGCACAATGTGAAACAGTAGCACAATGTCTTCAACCAACAATGGGGTTTTGACCACTATCCAAGATCGAGCGTTCATGTCCTCTCACCTACTTTCAAAAACTCTCCACTAGAGAGAATGAAATCTAAATTCATAAAACAAAGTAATGCTGAAATGAGCTCCTGATTTCTTCTTTTAAACACAACTCGGTGACTCTTCACATTCCCTCTTTTGTTTCTTAATTTCCTGTTGAAAGTAACACTTTTCCCCACTAAGGAAATAAAGAGCCCATAATAATAAAGTGGCATTTAAGAACTTATTTTATAGAGTCACTTTATTAATTAATCCTAAGATACCGATTCTCTCCCAAAAACCTAGGGTGTTGATGCTGGTGCGTTAGGATGTGCCGGTGCTTTTGGATGCTACGTCGATCCTCTTAGGAAGCATGCCTAGTGTTTGTGGATGCGCTTAAGATGTTTCCAAGAGCACCCAAACAACATTCGAGTGCATCTAGAGAGCACTCGTGACTTTAAAAATCATGTGTTAATTGATATTTTTAAATCTATTTTTGCTCATAAACCGTAAAACAACCCTAAAAGAGGCCATTCATTGCTCATTCTTCTCGTTTTGTTTGCAATTGGGCTCTCTTCTTATTTCAATTTGAACTATCAATTGTGAAGTATCATGGTATGGAATGGTTTATTTTTGTATATTTCTTGTGTTTGTTTATATATATATATATATAGATGCACACAAACGCATCCAAAATCCCCCCAAAAAAAAAATTGCGCATCCGCACAGTAGAACCAACATCGATAACTTAGAATTAATCAATTAAGCCTTCAAGCATTAAAATCTCTTATTAGATGGTCTAGGTTATGCATTTGTGATAGCTTGTCAGAAAAGTCTCAACAAGATGCTCCTAGTCCAACCCTAAAATGCTAAGAATATTGAGTTTGTTGGCTTGCTAAAAATAATAAGTGTATGGAAAACCCCACAAAAACCATAGATGGAAAACTCTCACTCCGTAAAAACTTCCCAATCCCCCTCAAACAAAGCTCGGGAAAAATTCAGCCAGTTTTTAAAATAACTCAAGAACCTAAAAAATAACTTAAGTTTAATTAAAAATATATTTTTTGCAAAGTTCATGAGAAGATGCATCTAATGAGTTAATTAATGAGAACACAAAAGAAACAAGCAAAGTTCATATATATATATACAAAGAAATGCAAGAAACATACAAAAACAAATCATTTGGTAGTATGACAATGATAATTCACCCTTCATCAAAATGCAAGAAATAGAAAGAACAGTATATTGCACATTGACTACAGGAGAGTGGAGCAGCATGAGGATGTTATAAAAGAAAAATAGTGAGGCTCATGTGGTAGGCTGGATTGAATTGGTAAATTGCGAATTGTTTGGAGTGGTCATCTTCAAGGGTTTGTGACAACGAGATCTCTCATGAGAACCAATCTTTATGCATCAGTTAAATTGTAACAAACATGCATGAAAGTGTTATATATCTGGTTTGATAGTTTGAACTTCATAGAAATGTCATAGTCATTCCCAGCTGTCCATATCTTGGAAGCCAAGACATGTCAGATTGAAGTTTAATATTATTCCATAATCGATGGTCATCTATGGATGTTGTTCACTATAGAGACATGCAGACTGAAGGAGATTTAAGGGTTTGAATACATACTTACAGCTTGGACATTGTAAGGATGTTGAGTGGTTTGCATTTTAAGTGGTACCACACATTGCTAGGTTATATGTTGCAGGTCTGTATTTCCATAAATTTATAAAATGTTATCTGAATTTGTTTAGACTTACATGACCGAGTAATACCGATTTGGAGAGCAACAAGGGGTAGATTTGTTGTTTGAAGAGGTTGTGGCCTTATTCTCCATAGAATGAACTGTACATGCTGAGAATATCGATTGAAACTGAGTAGATTATTCATGGCGACCAAAAGCCCTATAGATGTTGCCAAGATGGACACATGCTCCTAAACCAGTATCTGGCTTATGAACTATTAATGCATTTAGCTTCAATCTAACATTACTGTGAAGCACATACTTTTGTACATACATACAACAACATGATGCACACACTGTTATGCATATATGCATATGTACGTGCTGTTGCACTTTACACAGTCTGCAACCGATGAGACATATATATGTTCCAAGATCATTAAGGCATGATAGAAATTATCTTTGGTTCCTTTGATGTTTAGATCTTGGTCGATCTATCCTTTATATTGGGCCGTAGATGTAATGATTGGTTTATACATTTAAATCACTGTGTTGAGATAGTAACTAATTATGTGATTAGTTAACCACAAACAGGTGTGTGAATGAATGTCCATGTCTCCCGTGGGAGACATGGCCATTTATCCCCACACCTCTTCCGTTGGTATTTATCCAATCTTCCCGATGTAATCTTGGCATCGTAATCTATTAATGCAATCGCTCCAAAAGGATCAAAGATAATTCTGAAGCTTCATATAATTCATTTCTGTTATTACTGCACTAACACTTGCAAATTCTAGAAGCAATTAAAACATTGGTGATATTGATTGTACTTGCAACAAAATTCTGCAATCAGTCAAATCTAGTAATAAACTTTACATGGTATCAGAGCTTGGCTAAGGAAATATCGCTCTAAGTTTATAATGATCAAATTTTACCTCAAATAATAGGCCTCCCTCCCTCTACAAAGATGACAAACACAACAAGGTTCGAGCATCATCTGGGAAGTGTTGATAACTTCAAATCCTAAAAACTTTGATTAATGATGTTAAAAGAAAATAAATTGGAATCATTTGTAAGAGAGGACAAAGAGGAACTCAGAGATGATCCTAAGAAATCAGAATGGATCAAGAAAAATAAAAAGGCCATGAAGATAATTGTAGATGTTGTTCGAGACTACATAGTACCTATTGTGGCAAAACATACCACAGCATATCAAATGTTTCGAGCTCTAGGGAATGCATTTATAATCAATAATACAAGCAAAAAACTTGCTCTTAAAATGAAAATGAATAGTGTAAGCATGAATAAAGGAGAAATCATAAATGCTTTCTTTATGAGAATCATAGATTTGAGAGATCAATTATCTGCACTTGTTTATGAGATTGAAAATCAAGAATTATCTTTAATAGCATTAGGAGGACTTCCAAACTCCTGGGAATCCTTTGTACAAGGTATAAGTGCTAGGTCTAAAATTCCTAAACTAGATTGTTTAAGATCAGATTGTCTTCAAGAAGAATCGAGATTAATGATTAAGGGAAAACACAAAACCCTAGATGAAGACGTTCAAGTTAATAATACAAATGCTCATAAGAAGGGAAAGAAAAAAAACAACAAAAGGAAAAGAAATTTTCATAGAAAAAGACAATCCAAACAGAAGAAAGACTTGTCCAAAATCCAATGCTTTAGAGGTGATCTATATGGACATTATACAATAAATTGTCCCAATAGATCTAAACCTCAAGCATCTTTTGCAAAATCTGAGAAGTCAAATGAAGGCAATGAATATGAGAAATATGCTTTCTATTCAGCACTATCCAGCCAGATATAAACCAAAAGGAATACATGGATAGTTGACAACAGGTCTTCTAGACATATCACTAGATATCAGGATAACCTAGCAAACATGCAAATAGAAACAATTGAAGAAGTTACAATTGGTGATGACTCTGCTCACTCTGTAAAGGGAATTGGGACTTGCACCATAAAATTGAAATTTGGAAATTCTATTCAACTTTTTGGAGTTCTTTATGTATTAGGTATTAAGAAGAATTTAATATCTATATCCACACTTGAAGATGATGGTTTTAGAATTGCATTCATGGAAGGAAAAGTACTAGCATGGCCTAAAAATTCAACAATAAAGGGCTCTAACAATAGGAGTAAGACAAGGACTTTTATATAAACTATGTGCTAAGACAAATCTTGCACTTGTACATGAGACCTCAGATTCAAATGAAACATGGCATAGAAGATCAGGTCATATTAACTTCCGTGCCCTAACATCAATAGAGAAGGTAGTAACTAGAATGCCCAAGTTAAAACATATTCGCAATGAATCATGTAAAGGTTGTGCCTTAGGGAAAAACACTAAAAAGTAATTTCCTCATAGTTTGAGCAAAACTAAAGAAGTGTTGGAATTAGTACATTCTGATCTATGTGGGCCCGTGCTATACCTTTTATAGGAGGATTCTTGTACTATTTGATATTTGTTGATGATTTTTCAAAGAAGACATGGATATACTTCCTTAAATGCAAAGAATTTGAAGAGATTCTCTTTAAGTTTAAAGAGTTCGAAAATATCACTAAGAACTCTGGTAAGAACCTTAAAATTCAGAGAACAAATAATGGGAAGGAGTATACTTTTGAAATATTTAAAGAGTTCTGTAGACTCACTGGGATTAAGAGGGAGTTCATTGTCCCTTACAATCCTCAACAAAATGGGGTTGCTGAAAGGAAGAATAGACTATTGTAGAAGCTGCTCGGGCTATGATTTTTTATCAAAATTTGAGTATGTCTTTCTGGGCTGAAGCATCCAATACAACAGTTTATTTTCAAAATAGATGTCCTCACTCACACTTGGACAATAAGACTCCTGAAGAAGCATTTTCTAGGAAAGAAACCTGATGTAACATACCAATTTTCCTAATCAAGTTTCAATCTAGAAATCAACTGATTTCCTAATTCACATGACTAAGATTTTCAATGGCTGATAAAACTGAATTAAAATCTATTTACAATGCTGAATTTACCAATAATACATAATGAGAAGATAACAATTAACTAGCTTAACAGCTGAAAGTAAATATCAGATGTAATCATTTAACTTCTAATTATTCAACTGAAATTAAATAACAAATGTTCTTGAAAAGAAATATCGAATTTAAGTAAAGTTATTTGTAAAAGCTAATTAAAAAGTAAATAACTTTCATCTTGAAATGAAATTTAGAGGTGATATGAACATACAGTGAATATTGTGAAGCTTTCTTTATTGGTTGTCCAAGCCCTGGCTTTGGTGAGAGGAGAAGCATTGACATAGGCTTAACATCCCAACTGCGGACCATTACTTATCCCACTTATTCTAATTTAATAAAACAACCCTCCCTACCCCGAGGTCGAGCTTGGGATGTTCATTAATCTTGCCATCAGAGTATCCAGGTGGGTTGAAGTCCCAACAGTTATTTGACAAAATAACTAAAGCGTCTGAACAATCAACAAACATCACTTATTCCGGAAAATCTGCCTAACTCCACCTTGGCCAAGGATTTCAAAATGTGGGTTGTCAAACTTGATCTCCACCACTCAGCTTGACAACTTACTTCATGAGTGGAACATGTATGAGCTACTGCATTATTTGTTTTATTATTATTTAGTTCTGATATCATTCTTATTTTGCAGGTATCTCTACACCACCTCACCATTTTCAAGCCATCAAGCCGGTGATTCCTTGGTGCTTTCAGATTAACTTATATAGATACTTTGCGCCTTCTTCACCATATTCTGGCATTTTGCCTGGTGAATTCCTTGGTGTTTTGGGTTCAATATCTCAATCTCAATTATTTAAATTTATAACAGCATGTAATTGATTTTACTTGAGAAGGTAACCTTCTTAAAAAGAAAATCAGAGAAATTTACATAATTGGATAAATGAAAGAAGACATCAGATTTAAGTATAAATCATTGCAGTGTTATTGTATAAGGCAGTCAGCAAACTTTACATAGAACACGACAAACTTTAAAAAGAATATGACAGGTTTCAAGCATTTATCATAGTCATATACCACAAAGAAAACGACAAACTTTGTAATGAAGAACGGTAGACTTATATGCAAATGGGGTCTTACTTTTCACATACTATTCAGCTCGCTCAAGGATTAAACTCTGCATTTATGATACCAAAAGGAAAATATAAATGATTAAACGAGTTAAGATATCTTATGTGACTCTCTCTGTCACCAATTTCTGAGAAGAGCCCGCACTTGTATTAGCCCGTCTATCTTGCTTAGTAGTTCGCAAAAGATGGTAATGATTTGATTTAATGCGAAAATACTATCTAAACTCGTTCAGTAAGATAGCTAACATGGAATTTGATTGCTGAAGGTTTAGGAAAGCCGATGAAGAGTGAATGAAAGAATGCCAATAAACCATAATAAAGATTAAGCCTGTCTCTACGGCTACCTTCGGTTTCAAGATCCAAATAGAAAGTCTTTCAAAATGGCTAAAACGAAAAGAAAGAAAGGAGGAGATAGTGAGAAAGAAAGACGAAAGGTTTTTAAAAATTAATATTATTTTATTATTGTTTTATTTTCTCAACTATGCTTATATGTACATAATGATAAGGTGGCATCATTGAATTAATATTTTTAATGTAATGGTGTCATTTTATTATTATTTACATATGACCATATTTGAGAACGTAAGATAATAATTAAATAATATTAATATTTGATAATTCTTAAGGGGAAGAATTTATGTTTATTTTACATTGTTTTATTATAATATTCCACATTTTAGCTCATGCGGTTCCACCATGAAATATGTTGCCAAGTCCTAGTAACCTTGCCAAGATAGTTTTAGGTCAAACCTGTCGATTCTAATGACTGAGCAATTCGACCATCTCCTTCCAATGACCTCGTTTCGTAATACTTCTCTCTCTTTAGTCTTCATCTTGTAATCATTCAAAACAACATTCTCACCAAGACATCAATTCAAGATTTATAAATTGCTAATTCAAAATCATCAAGTGACCGTTAGGGATTTCATCAATGTCAAAATAACTAACTTCACATGCTCATCATATATATTCAACGACAATAATTAACTGACTCAATTTCACATGATCTTGAATAGATCAATACAATGGCTATAATTAACTGACTTATTTTCATATGATAATTAAATTGATACAACGGCTAAAATTAACTAACTCAATTTCACATGATCATGAAGATATAAACAACAACTATAATTAACTAACTCAATTTCACATTGTTATGAAGAAATAAACAATGGCTATATTAACTAACTCATTTTCATACAACCATGAAGAAATAATTGATTCAATGGCTATAATCAATTTAAAATTTTAGGGCAAAATTTGGGATGTAACACCTAACATTAGTCACCTTAAGATATTTGGATGTCCTGTGTATGTTCATGTACCTAAGGAAAAAAGGACTAAGTTAGAACCTTCTGGAAGAAAGGGTATTCTCATTGGTTTTAGTGAAATAGTAAAAGGATACAAAGTCTACATTCCTAGATAGAAACAAATAGAACTAAGCAGAGATGTCATCTTTGAGGAAGCCATTGCCTTCAAAAGAGCCAAAACCTCTGATGAACTAGATACATTTTATGTATCTCTAGAAGAGACTCTTGCTCCTAAGATTCAGAGGGAGTTTCCTGAAGAGACTTCAACTAAAATTGAAATCCTTCCAGAGACTCAAGAAGAGAGTCTTGATCACTCTAGAAGGCCACTTTGGGCAAGAAAAATAATACAGGAAGGAGATGGATTCACAATGCCTTCAGGAACCTTCCAAGGAAGCAAGAGACCTAGAAAATTGGCATATAATGCTTTCGTGTGTGAGGTTGAATCCTAAACCTTCTAATACTTCTAAAGCACTTAAACATCAAGCTTGGAAAGACACCATTGTGGACAAATACTAGTCTATACTAAAAAATGATGTTTGGGACATAGTTTCAAGACCTAAGGAAAAATCTGTTGTGTCTTCAAAATGGCTCTTCAAAGTTAAGTACGCTGCAGATGGTAGCATTGAAACATAAAGTTCGATTTGTGGCTAGAGGTTTTGATTAAAATGAAGGAATTGACTTTGAAGAAACCTTTGCACCAGTTGCCAGGTACAGTTTTGTTAGAGCTGTAATAGCCATTGCAACAGCCAAGGGTTGGAAAATCCACCAAATGGAAGTAAAAATTGCTTTTCTTAATGGAAAAATAGAGGAAGAAGTTTATCTGGAACAGCCAGAAGGATTTGTAACTCATAATGTTGTTTCTTATGCTTGTAAATTGAAGACGGCTCTATATGGACTTAAACAGGCTCCCCGGGCCTAGTATGAAAGGATTGACAAATGTCTTTTAAGTCTTGGATTCACCAAGAATGTGGCTGATCCAAATCTCTACTTCAGGGTAACTAAAGGTGATATGTTAATTCTATTTCTTTATGTTGATGATCTTCTTATTACAAGGGAAGAACATCTTATTAATCAGTGTAAGAAAGATTTGGCTTCTGAATTCAAAATGAAGGATTTAGGAATTCTTCATTACTTGGTTTTGTAACAAAAGTCTGGTAATATCTTTCTACATCAAAAGAAGTATACTATTAATATTTTGAAAAGATTTGGAATGTGGGACTGTCGACCTATGTCTACACTTATGGAAACCAACCTTCACAAGCTAAAGGAAGCAAGTGTTGAATCTAGACTAGTTGATCCCACCTTATACAAACAAATAATTGGGTCCTTGATGTATCTTGTAAATACTCGACCTGATATCTGCTATATAGTGAATGCATTAAGTCAGTTCATGTGTGAACCTCGTGAGATGATTCATCTTGTTGCCTTGAAACATATATTGAGGTATCTTCAAGGTACTATTGGATATCAACTTAAATATGAGAATACCAGCTTGGAGTTACATGGATTTACTGATTCCGATTGGGCCGGAAGTGTAAAAGACCGGAGAAGCACATGTAGAGGTTGCTTCAATTTAGGATTAGTCATGATTTCTTGGATCTGCAGAAAGCAAGCTTTTGATGCTCAAAGTTCTACTGAGGTAGAGTATATTGTAGCAGCTATGGGAGCTAGAGAAGTAGTGTGGCTTCAGAAGTTGCTTTCTAACTTGTTTGGTGAACCTACGAAACCTACCACTATTCATTGTGATAATCAAAGTTGTATCAAGTTATCTGTGAATCCGGTATTTCATGATAGATCCAAGCATATAGAAATTCCTTACCACTACGTAAGAGACATGGTGGAAAGAAGAGCTATTCAATTAGAATATATTAATATAGGTGATCAAACAACTAACATTCTCACCAAGGCTCTCCCTAAAGTGAAAGTTGATCATTTCAGAAAGAAACTTGGCTTGATTGAAATGTAAGTTTATGAGATTGAGTCTCAACTTTGTAAATTTGTATTATTTAAATAAAGATGTTTAAAGTGTAAACTCATTTGTCATATGTGTGACTCTATGACTCATGGTCCTATCCTATGTTCATTATTTAAGGAGATAATCTTTTATAATGGAATATTGATTCTGATAATATAAGGTGACGACTTTATTATTTTTAGATTACTATCATGATGAATATCATGTGACTTGATATCTATATATTCACCATAACTAGAAAGAATGTCATGAGACTTGATGTTCTTATATATATCTTGAGGATATCACTTTTCATATAAAGAAGAACTTATATATGCACTTTGTCTTCCCTAGCTAAGAGGGAGTTTTAATGCAGGTAGCTTCGGTCTGACATTACTGTGAAGCACATACTTATGTATATATGCACAACAACATGATGCACAAGTTGTTATGCATATATGCATACGTACGTGTTGTTGCACTTTACACAGTTTGCAACCGATGAGACATATATATGTTCCGAGATCATTAAGGCATGTTTGGGATTATCTTTAGTTCCTTTGATGTTTAGATATTGGTCAATCTATCCTTTATGTTAGGCCGCAGATGTAATGATTGGTTTATACATTTAAATCACTGTGTTGAGATAGTAACTAATTATGTGATTAGTTAACCATGAAAAGGTATGTGAATGAATGTCCATGTCTCTTGTGGGAGACATGGCCATTCATCCCCACACCTCTTTCGTTGGTATTTATCCAATCTATCCAATGTAATCTTGGCATCATAATCTATTAATGCAATCGCTCCAAAAGAATCCAAGATAATTTTGAAGTTTCATATAATTCATTTCTGTTATTACTGCACTAACACTTGCAGATTCTGGAAGCGATTAAAACATTGGTGATATTGATTGTACCTGCAACAAAATTATGCAATCAGTCAAATCTGGTAATAAACTTTACATGAACGAATTTGAGAGCCAATGGATGGCTTACTAAAAGCATCCAAATGCATCAAACACAAGTTGGCATCCACATCCGCATCCGCCTCGAACTTCTAGGAGGCTCCATCGATATCTAAGGTTGAAACATATCTCAAATATCTTGATAGTATTTATACAAATATAACTTGAAGTATAAGAAAAGAGTTATACTTAAATGTTATATTTGTATAAATCTCCTACCCCTGAGCTGAAAAAATGACTCAATCCTCCTACAAATAAGGAATGAGCTTGAAAAATACCATTTTCTTTCTTTAAGACATTGAGACAATGTTGCAAATGCAAAATGGTATAAAAATGACATTGTTGGTCATTAAACCTCTAAGTTCATTGCACAAGTAATTTTTTATCAAAGACTTGACGTCCCTAATCCTGTGACTTTTTCCCAAAAAACTTGTCGAGCTAGAAAATTCGATGATTGAACTGTGAATTTTCCATCTATGACCAAAACAATTGTGATTAGCTGGCAATTGAAACAACCTAGGCCAAAACTTGAATTGATCCCAAAGAATACTCAGTTAGCTCACAAGACCAAGGCAAAATGGACTAACGATGTGACAAAATTCACTAACCTTGAAAAAGGGGACATGATAACCCTCCCTTCTCAAAGATTGCTTGCCCATAGTCAATTTGCGCTTGTATGTTGGAACCAAACACCTGGATCCTAGATTTGTCTCAAAGCTAATGCTTTGTCCAACCACAACGCTATACTAGTGTAAATATCTCTAACCCCAATGTCGTGAAGCAACACAACATGAACCAAAACACTAGTCTACTAAATGCCAAGATCCCAAAATATCTTAGGTGTATACTCAATCCTGACAACTTACATTGTGTTGCTATCATTATTGTTTTTGTCTCTATCCAATTGAGTACCTCACTCTAGTTGTAGCTACATACACATGTAATATCATAAGGTGGCAGAAACTCAACATTATACCAATCTCCATCAAGAAAGGAATGCAATTAATCACTCCTCTCAACTCCCCGATCCATAACCCATGTGAATGCTCCACCTAGATCTTAAGTGAAGACCTATGTGATGCCCATGATATCTCTAACTAATTCCTCTAATACCTGTGCCAATGAAGAGGATAATACTTGCTCAACTGACACAATCACCATGCCACCATGCTGGAAATAGTGGAGCAATCCAATTGTATGAGTCGCAGAGGTAAACATTTCAATAGAGATTAATTTAGAAAGCCAACCTATCACAGCCCCCTCAACTGCGGAAGGGTATATATCATTTCGACTATCCAAATCTTGCACACACGAGGCATCCATCAAAATCAAAATAGTTCCAAGAAGATCATCAAATGCTCGACTTTGATCTCATCTTCACCAAGATAGAAGTGGTGAACTCCATCATTGGAAGCCATCGAAGCTATAATCCTAACTCTTTCCACACTCGGGTCCCAAAGAAAACAACTCTCGCATCCACCGGCCATAAGGGGATACAAACCACTAAAAGAACTTGCAACCCCGCAACTGTACAAGTAATCTAGCTTGTAGTAACCGACACCTTAATCACCTTGTAACCCTATATCCGCATGAGATCTTTGAGATATATAAGTAACCAATCCGCTCGAATACATATTGCTATAATGGAAAACTGATTAGTGACCTTGTAAGTACTCTCCCTTAATCACCTAAGTCGGATACATGTAGCCTCTGGTCCCATCTTCTGAAGATGGCAGATCTCCACCCCACATCACATGATACACTCCCAAAGTAAATTCACACTGATGCCTCATCAAGTCGTCCACATGTGGATCAATAGAAAAATAATGAGCACTCATTGTATGGTGACGACGAATAGCCTTAACCTCAGTCAATGGTTCATGATGAAGTACAATCTGCCCACTAAATGTGGACGAATCATGCTCAACCCAATCATCTCTCGCACTATCATCCCTGACAACCTTCTCAACTTTCATATCTGAATGTTGAGCTGAATAAAAGTGTACCAAATTTAATTCTTGATAAAGCGCTATGATCTGATTTTTAAGGCAATCTCTATGGTGTCCTTAGTATTCAAGATGATCACAATTTGAAAGATGTAGGTAATCTGATTTCATTGTTCTCATCCCTTTAATCTCCAAATGTGAGAACTTCTCTTTGAGTCCTTTTTATCTTTTTTCTAATTGTTCCCTCCAAGAATGTTTTCCAACCATGTCACAAATGTTATCAAAATGTGACAGAGTTGTAACAATTTTATTTTCAGTTACTTTCATTTGACTCTCCAAACAAGGTGAACTAGGTGTATGAGAACTCAAATGCACATGTGATGGGAGAATGCGTTTCATCACACATCTCCACACCATAAATGTCATCTTTCATTTCCAACTATGTATAGTAATTAAGGGCAGCTTTATGTTCAAAAACAAGTTCATCACAAGAAGAATCCATACCATATGCAGAGACTGTTAAGTCTGAATTAAAATCGGCATCAGCACTCACAAAATATGTAGTCATCATCATTGGCTGATTGGACAATCTTCTCCAATGTATTATCAACATGCCTATCAAGAGCAGTAGAAACTTCTACCTCCATACTACCTATCAATAGATCCGTGTCATATTTATTATCTTCCATGAGATCATGAGAAGGCTGCAAATCACTGGTAGTTGATTGCTCTTTTTTTCCAAGACCACCTATAACCTGTGTAGCATTATTATCTCCCTTGCCTTCCAAAACTTGTTTGAAGTTTGGTTTACCTATAGGCTGATTATAATTTGCTGAAAACTCCTCATACATATTTCTGCACTATCTTTCGCAAGAAGATCCTAGGCCAACTCTTAGTGCTTCTCCTTTGCCATATTATTCTTATTCCTATAGTTTTGGATGGAAGTCCACATAATCAATGAAGGGTAAATCATCCTGAAACTGTGGAGGAAGTTTGTTATACTCATTATACATGTCAAGTATATTTTTTCTTACATCGGGTTGTGAATTTCAGGCTATCTGTTTTTGTAATTCAACAAGATCTTCTCTGACTTTTTCCAAGCCATGTACTTTCCCCATGACAACACTCATTTCCTTTCAAGAAATCTGTTAAATAGTTTTCTGTTTCGCATCAATCATCTAATTAGAAACAGATTCCAACATTTATTCTAATAGAAGAAAATACCATCAGACCTCTACGAAGTCCTTTCCACTATGACAGCTGAAACCTCAAATATTTTGCATAGTTGATTGTAATAACATTCCCAGATCCCTTAAAACAGCAGGAGAAAGATAGCAGTGCAAATAATTGCCAGGTTTAGAAAGCACTGTATAGATTCTCTGCTATATGCACAGGTTTCTGATTCACTGTCCAATGATGCAAATGTTCAATATATCACAGGTATAGAAGGTCTTCTCTTCAATCGTTGATTGTATCATATACATAACAGCTCCCCTCAATGAAACATAATCAAAGTCCCGGGAAAACACCAAAGTTGTGACTGGAATCTTCTCAGTGAGCTCCTACAACTGCTGCAACTCAGAATGAAGATTGATATGACTGAAACTTCTTTCATGGATGCTTGACCAGACACCAAATGATTGAAAATGCCTTAGTGCATGCTGTGATATCCCTTCTAAAAAACACACCCACACTTCTCAACCATGCTAGTTGAAGGTCCTCCTACTTAGTCACCGCTATCGTCAGAACTGCACATACATATTACTCTAGTTTTATATTTGCAACTATGTTCAGATGGAACCTCGAGTTATATCCAACAAGATGGTGTTTACCGTACCAGGTAAAAGCTTAACACGTGTAACACGATTCAACGTAGAACAAATACTTTATTCATATATGCACTTGCTGATTACAATCTGAATACAATGACTACGATGATCACAATGATTAGAACTGATGATTCCAAAGTCCATCTCGGATGTGCGCATATACCTTTTCGAAGGGATGACTCAGGCGTCACGTGCTTGTTCGGATACTACTCTACCCGTTGGCTACACTGTACATTTTACCAACATCATACCCCCCAAAAAAGAAAAGTCGTCTCCGGACGACAATACAACAAAATTTCAAAACAAAGTACATCAACTCCTTTGCTGCCATCTTTTCCTTTTCTGTTGCCTAACTGTTCTTTTTCTGCTATCAAGGCTGTCCTCTCGGATTGCCAGGCCGCCCTCTCAGATTCCCAGGCTGCCCTCTTTGAAGCTAACCTGGCAGTTGACTCCTCTTGAACTCTCTCAGCTGCTACCTGATCCACCTGACTCCTCCAAAGAGTGTAGTATGCTTCCCTATATAACTTTGCTATCTCATGAATTAGAGTCTCTACCCAGCTCTCCATCTTAGGGTCTCTCGTCGTAGACGAGTCCTACCGCATCTCCGTGGTCTCCACATCTAGCCATCCTCTCTCCTCAAATTAAACTCTAAACGCAGCTAGACATCCCAATCTTATGAAAGCTATGACTCCATCCAGCTCTTTCACCACTGCCTCCAACGCTTGAGTCTTAGCCGAAGCTAACACTTGGCGAGCGTGAGATGCTAGAGCTACAACATCATCAAGAAAAACTGCCTCTGTCATCACTGTCTCCTGTGCTACTGGGTGTTACTGCTATGTACCCATAGCCCTCTCCACAACCACCACCATATGCTCAATAGCGCTATGCGGTACTCCCTCACTCTGTACCTGCCCAACCTCTTGTACTGGGTTCTCTGGAACTGCTTCCCGTGTGGTTGTTGGCAAGTACATCACTCGAGGTGCGGGAGTTCGGTGGAACTTTGTACTTAGGAAAGCACTTAGCCTTTGGGAACGGCTCTCTCTATCTCGCTCTGATGATGCCAACAGGGTCGTATCTACTGTGACCATTGCATTAGAACCTACTACATCTAGTTTGACACCTGATGCCCCCAACTCCTCGCCTGTCGTTACCTCCATCACCCTTGTCTCTGTGTCTATCTCTGTATCAAGTACCAAAATCTCATCTCCTGTATCTGGTAGAGTCTCACCAGCCAGCTCCATCGGTACCTCCGGAGCTGCCATCTCCGTCGGTGTCGAATGTGACTCCAATATAGCTCGTGTCTCTACGGTGGGCTGTGTCATAGCTGAAACCGGTGTCATCACCACTAGCTGCTTGAGCTATCCAAACCCTAGGATATCATGTATGCTTATAGGAATCAAGTTTGTCGTGTTCGGAAGCACACGCCACGGAAATCTCAAAGGTGTAACCGTGATCTCCTCAACCTCTTCATCGTTTTTTGCTTCCCCCTCAGACTCACTCTCCTTTGAAGATGTCTGCTCTCGGCCACTATCTGTGTTTCCACCATCTGACCTTGATCACTTCTGTCCTACAGTTTTGGTGCCAAGAGTATCCAAATGCCTCCATTGCATAATAGGTGGTTCGCCACGCATGAGTGGTCCCGGTTTTGCCTCTAGTGCATCATTCAGGATCATCCACGTCGTCGCCTCCAAGAACAGACCAATAGCATAATATGGCATATAGAACGTTTTATGCTACAAAGTGAGAAACTCCAACATCCGTTCGGCCAATAATGCTGCCCAATCATAAACCCTGGCATGCGAAATCCCGTTCATCATGGCTACCTAGGGAAAAGAGATATCCGAAGCGCGGCTTGAACCTGTGAGGCAGCTTTTCACTATATCCATCAAACAACGCCAATGACCCTCCTGAATACTAGATTTCTTTAACCCTCTGCCCTTGGATGTGTCTGAAAGAGCCTTCTATTCCGCCTACGACAGGTCTCCGCACACAAGCTGTATCAACTTCAACTTCACTTCACGGCTAATCTTTCTTGGCTTGCTGTCTATTTTTCTCCCGCCCGGAGCATGACCAGGTATGCCAAATACCCATGTAAAATCAGCTGGTCTAAATGATACTACTAAATTATGATCCAGATACTCAAATGCACTGGTTTAAGAGAACCTATCATATGTTTCAATCATAATGCGCAAAAACCTTTCATAGTCTCTAATGCAAAATACTGGCATTTGCACCACCCATTCTACCTGAGCTTTCCTGATACTAGCCTTCACCGGATGGTGTTTACCGCATAGGTTAATTAAGAATTGCACACAGATAATGAACACGAACTCGAATAGTAGAACTCTTATTATTATTCGCATATGCCAAACAGTACATTATGCTTGAATGATATGATCTGATGAATACAATGCTTCCCGAAGGGGTTATAAATACTTTCCGAAGAACTTTCCCGAAGGAGTCCATCGGCCACATACAACATGTTGCTACATAACAAAAACCTTTCCGAAGGGACCCGTCGATTGATACACAATTTCCTTTTCGAAGGGACCCGTCGGCTGATACACAATTTCTTTTCCGAAGGGACCCGTCAGTTGATACACAATTTCCTTTCCGAAGGGACCCATCGGCCAATACACATTTTCTACCGACGACATCATTCCCCTGAAAAAGAAAAGTCGTCTCTTGACGACTATAGAACAAAACTCAAACAACTAACAATATTGATCTGCCACATCACTTTCACATTCATCCCGTTGCATCTATAGCCTTCGCTAACACAATACTGACTCCTCAAGCTGACCTTGATAGCCACCTGTGTTGCTTTCTCTGCTTCCAACTCCTCGGTACCCTGAGCCAAGTGTCGCTGCACTGCCTCCAACTGAATGATCAGCTCCTCCCAAGCTCTCTATGCATCCACCAAGACAGCCTCACGGCCAACACCTACTCTCAGCGCCTCTGGTACATAGACACTCCATGCCTACAACAGCTCCAACTCTTCTCAACTGGTCAGACTCCCACGACTGATATCCGCAACGACCGGGGGTCCAGGGGCGGGGTTGAGGGGCAGCGCCCCTCGCCGCCAAGTTCAAATTAGCAACTCCGAAACCCACACAAAAATGCACGGAACACACTATTTCTGTAATTTTTTGCTGATTCTACACTCTTTCTGGCAATCGCTGATGCTTCCCCTTTCCTATGGCATCATCTGATACTCATTCTGAGCATTCTTGATTTGTCGACTTTTTTTTTAATTTTTTTAGAAAACCTCCTGTCACTCTTCTGTGCTACCAGTGTACAGCTACATCATACATCCTGCCACCGTATTGACTCCTTCCTTATGCAATATCCTATAACGTCCTCCAAAGTCTGAATACAATAACAGGTAGAAGTCGTATGCCATATTTATCATTTATGCAAAACCTGTACACCATATTATACTGAAAACCCGTACAGTGGATAATTCTTTCAAACACGTGTATGGTGAATTGCAACCCTTGAAATTATTTTAACATTCTGTACACGCAAGAGGAGATTGAAAATCCATACTCTGAAGAAGTTAGAAGGAAAATCAAATAACAAAGCCATACCACCAGAAGATCACAAATCCGTACAACAATTTTTCCTCCCTGAATCCGTATGGCAGGAATGATGGAAATCCGTACAGTGCATCATTGTTATAAAATCCGTACATCATACATTAAAACCCGTACTATTCAAAGCTCAAAAATCTGTACATTGTCTTCACTTTAGCTCCTTTCAAAACCCGTACACTGCCCACTCAAAAAAATCCGTATGCTGTTAAATCATTGGAAATCTGTACACTTTATGCACAATCCGTACGACAACTATAAAAATAACCGTACGGAAACTGTTTTGAAAATCCGTACGGTATTTGCCCACTAAAAAATTGTACGGTAGCATTTAAAAACCGTACACTTGCTTTCTTATAATAAAATCCGTACGGTGAACCAATAAATTCCGTACACAGCCTCCAAAAATCGTACAGTGAGCGGGTTAAGAATCCATACAGTGCCTTTTTTCTTTTTTTTTTTTAAATTTTTTTAAAAAATTTTCTTTTTTAATTTTTAAAATCTAACTTCTGGAACAATTATGTACAATATTTACATATATACAGTACTTACAGTCTTCTCTTAGTTGTTCGTCCACGGGGGTGCGTTACTTCTTCCATGGTGGGCATTCAACTTTGACCGATTCACTGCGTCGGCCACTTCCTTTTCGTCTACTGTCCATAACTTCATCACTCCATTATCACCAACTTCCCGTAGCTTGTACGGCCCGACCCATTTAATTTTGAACTTGCCTGGTTTGATCTCATTCCGGTCGTCGTACTTCAACACCCACTGTCTGAGTTGAAACCTGCTACGCTTGTTCTGTGTCATCTCCATACTGCTTCGTTTGTACGGCCCAACCCATTTAATTTTGAACTTGCCTGGTTTGATCTCATTCCGGTCGTCGTACTTCAACACCCACTGTCCGAGTTGAAACCTGCTACGCTTGTTCTATGTCATCTCCATACTGCCCCATTTGTTCACGAAGCTTGCTACCATGGACTCCGTCAGCTGCCCCTTCTGTCCGTCAATAACACATTCACTCTGTACTGCTACAACTTTTATTGAACCCTTCCTCTTTGTTGCCTATGCAGACCGTATTGTGTGTCTTCCTTGCTGCCGGTACCTTTCTGCTATATCTGTGGTTCGACGTAATACTTTCTTCCTGCGCAGTCGTACAATAGAATCTTTCCTTCTTTTGGGTTCGTACTGTATGTTCTGTCCTTCAGCTTCAGTCATACCCACGTTTCCTTCTTCGGCTTCTCTGTATTGCTTCGAACATTCATTTTCTCCTTCGGCTTCTCCATGTTCCTTCAGACATTCATTTCTTCCGTCAATTTCTTTGTGTTCCTTCAGACATTCATTTCCTTCTTCTTTCTTACCTTCGTTGATCCTTAGCATATTACAACTTGGAAAGAGCTCGTAATCCTCTATTTGCCAGTGGTAAAGACCATTTACTGAATCCAGATCGTCATCTTCTTCCAATCGTAGGACTCCCTCCTGATTGGGTTCCATAGTCTGCCTCCTCTCATCGTCTTCTCCTTCAGAATCCGACGATAGAGCTTCTTCTCCAACCATCTGAGTGTGTAGATCGATGACATACTTCCGGCCGTTGCTTTCAAGTGATAAAGTATTTTTCTTCCAATCGTGCTTTGCCTTGGCTTGTATCAGCCACCCCCGGCCCAGAATGGCATCATATCCTCTCCGCTTCAGTGGGATCATGACGAAATCCAACAGGAATGGTTGTGTTCCAATCGTCACTGGTTGTGCTGTCAGGACTCCTAATGGCTTGATTCCATGTTGATCGGCCGTTAGCAACTGGAATGTAGGCGGCCATAAAGTCGGTTGTCCCAACCTTTTCCAGGTGTCTTCAGGCAACACATTGACACCGGACCCTTCGTCCACAATCGTTTCTGTCAATACAGTCCCGAGAATTCCCATTTTGACGACTGCCGGATGGCGTCCGGATGAGAGGGCTAATAGCATCGGATCTTCTGCACTTGCGCCACTTTCCTTCTCCTTTTTGTCTGTTGTACTTGCTCCACTTTCCTGCTCCCTTCCATGTTCTCCTACGGGAACAATGTTTGTGAGTGTTGATCGAAGTTGAGGCATAGTGAGCAACAGATCATTTATCCTGATGGGTATCTCGGCTTGCAATATTTGCGGTACAATGTTCTGTTCTGCGCAGTTCCGTACGGAGGTACTCGATGTGTCCTTCAGGTGTGTCGTTCCTACCTGCATTGCTCTCTGGATCTCTGCTCGTGCTTCCTCCAGTCTCTTCTTTTCTTCCGCTGGGTTGGGGTACACTTTCGCTTGCTGCCGTGTGATTGCCAGAACTTCTTCCTCGTCCGTCCCGACAGTAATCAAGTTTACTCCGGACTTCGGACACTTAGCATCGTCATGATTGCCGGGTCCACACCATCGGCATAGCAACTTCGGTGTGTTCGCCGTTGTGCACTCTCGAGCAAAGTGACCCCACAGATTGCATGCGCGGCATTGAACAATTGGCCAACCATTGGCATCATATTGAATTCGACTCCTTCCACCATTATTGTTGTTGCCGCTATTGTTGTTGTTGTTCTGACCGCGCCAATTATTTCTATATCCACCTAATGTGGCACCTTCCGTACTAGTGTGCCCGTTCCCTCCGGACGGCAATGCCTCCTGTGTCAGGAACACTTGCTGCGGTGTTCTTGTTTTCAAATTGAAAGGGCATTCTTTTACCAAGTGTCCCATAATCTAGCAAATCTCACAAAATTGATCTTTCGGGCAGGATCCCTTCGTATGGCCTTCTTTCTTGCACTCCGTGCACCATAGGTCGTTGCCTTTAGTCTCCTTATTCATGTTCTTGAACTCCCTCATCATCCGAAGTATGTCCTTCTGAAGAGCACAGACTTTCTTGCTGCTGCCTTCATCGTCGCTGCTATCTTCTCCTGAAGGCTCATCGTTGTCTGAATCGGATGAGCTGGTCTTCTTCTTCTTTGTCTTCTGTTCACTTTCGAGGTTCAATGCCCAATTGTATGCTTCAGTATATGTCGATGGTGGCACGATCTTTATCTTTTTCCGCAACTTCGGGTGAAGGCCTTCAATGAACCATCTTTTCTAGAGCCCATCTGCTGGCTTATTCTCCATTTTACTGATTAAGTCCTTCAACCTCCTGACAAAGACTCGTACTGTTTCATTCTTCTTTTGTTTGGTATTGAATATCTCCGCTACAATTTCATTATCGTCATGCAGAAGTTGAAATTCTGCGATGAACTCCTTCTTAATGTTATCCCAATTGTTTAACTTTTGTGGATCAGTATCAGTAAACCAATCAATCGCAACACCCCGTAGGGTAGCGGGAAATTGTTGGATCCATTCGTTTGTATCTGCTATGCCATTTGCCCTCCAGATCGTTTCACATGTTTTACAATGTCGAATGGGATCAGCTGCTTCATCACCATCAAATTTAGAACTTTTCTTTCGGACCTGCCATTATCATTGTATGTTGAGGGTTTTGTTGTGTACCTACGCTTTTTTGCACTCCCGCGCTATTTTGAGCACCCGTGCTGTTCCGAGCTCCTGCGTTGTTCTGCACACCCACGCTGTTCTGCACACTCGCGCTATTTCCAACACCCGCATTGTTCTGAACACCTGCGCTGTTCTGAACACCTGCGTTGTTCTGCACACCCGCGCTGTTTCCAACACTTGCACTGTTCTGGACACCCGCGCTGTTCTGCACACCCACGCTGTTTTCTACACCTGCACTGTTTTCGGCTTCTGTGCTCTTTTCAACACCCATGCTATTTTCGACTTCTGCGCTGTTTTCAACACCCGCGCTGTTTTCACGCTGTTTGGTGAAGAGGTTTCGTCAACCGAAGTTGTTTGTTCCGAAAGTATATCTCGAACGAAGAGGTCACTCCACGCTCATGCTCCCTCGGCACTCCGAGCCGTGCGAGTCGATCTCCTTCCGTCAGGATTCTCTTCCCATGGCGTATGCAAGTTCAGAAACTCCTCCCTCACTTCTTCCACCAAATCAAGCTGTTTTCGAGTCTCCAACAATCCTTCCGCACTCCTTTTTCCGTCGGCAATCTTCTGGAATCTCCTTCGGTGCTCTGTCTGCTGAGGCAGAATTAAATTTTTCTGCACGACGCGTATGTCATCTTTTTCCTTCAGCTTATTCTTATCTTTGTTCAACTGATTCAGCATTTAATTCATATCCGCTTGGCTGCGTACCAAGTCCATCGGGCAACGGCGCCAAATGTTTACCACATAGGTTAATTAAGAATTGCACAAAGATAATGAACACGAACTCGAATAGTAGAACTCTTATTATTATTCGCATATGCCAAACAGTACATTATGCTTGAATGATATGATCTGATGAATACAATGCTTCCCGAAGGGGTTATAAATACTTTCTGAAGAACTTTCCCGAAGGAGTCCGTCGGCCACATACAACATGTCGCTACATAACAAAAACCTTTCCGAAGGGACCCATCGGCTGATACACAATTTCCTTTCCGAAGGGACCCGTCAGCTGATACACAATTTCCTTTCCGAAGGGATCCGTCGGCTGATACACAATTTATACCGACAACAGATGGTTATCTGGATTCTCCTGCCACCACTTCCGGCATTCTACACCATTTAACCCTTCGAATGTGATACTCTGTACTGTAGGAATGTCTCCCAACTGCTTCGGTTGCTTAGCTTTCTTCTTACTTGCACCTACACTAGTTCCTGCACCAGTCCCTGTATAGGTTCCTCCTGCTACACGAATTCCAGAAGGTAGTGTCTTCGTGTTCTTGTTCATGGCAGTGTCCTCGTCCAGTTTCCTCTTCCAAGCTCTCTTTCCAGCTGATCGCATAACTGTCAGGCTTTTGTTGTTTTGTGAATCAATCTCAAACGGTTAAGGAAGTTACTACTTCCATACAGTTTTCCACACTTTCCTCTCGTCTTGACTTCTATACTGTACGGCTTTTTCAAACTATGTGGAACGGCTTCTATGGTACGACTTATTGAATTCCGCTTCGGAGGTGATGATACAGCTTAGCTTTTAATTCCTTCTGATTATTACGTCTTCCTTAATTCCTCCTGCTTAGTACGGCTTCCTTGCTTTAACTCCTCCTACGTACGGCTTTCTTATTCCGAGCTAAGGCAAGCTCCTTTCATTGTACGGCTCTTAATTTGTAGGTTCTTTTTACCTCCTTGACAATGCTTCTCAACCCCTATGATGTCCACCCTTCTGTATTTTTATTTGCTTCAAATCCTTCCCCACATACAGTCTTTACTTTCAATATTTATTTAATTTTCTCCAGTCGTCCGTACGGTTGCTTTTTCTGAGATGGTTCATAGCCATACGCCATACTACCCACTTCCTCTTTAATATTTCAGCTTTCTGCGGCCTTATGGTCCTTATGATCTCTTCCTGACTTTCTCCTTCTGTTAAAAATTCTAACTTTGGCAATTTCTTAACACTGTATAGCCTATTGTTCATGTGCCAATAATGTTTTCCCACCGTACGGTTTGCAGCTAGGTGTACGGTTTCTTATTTCGTTGGTATGAAGTCTTTGACCGCATGGTCTCAATTCCTGGTTTGTATTCTTCTTATGGCCATACGGTTTAAATATGTTCCTCCTCTATTCTCCTCTTGACTGTACGGCTTTACTTTCAATGTTTTTTTCTTAAGTCCGTACGGAATTTGGCTCTTTTTTTCTTCTTGCAATACTCAATAGCCGTATGGACTTTCTTATTTTCATGTGCCAAGTGTCGTTCGGTGTTTCTACTTCTCATTATTTGCAATTTTTTTTTTTTTAAGGCTGTACGCCATCATTTTTATAGTTCACCTTTTTCTTTATTTTATTACTTTGCTCACTTTCTCTTCACACTTCTCCGTACAGCTGTACGGCTTCCATTAACCAAATCAATCGTACGGTTATCTTTCTTCCTCCCCGTAGCCATACGGCTTTCGATTGTTTCTACTCTCTAGTTGTACGGTCTTTTCTTATTCTTCCAATATGATTAGTTTTATATGTTATGCCTTTCCTTCAAGGCCATACAACATCACTTATACACTTCTCTAGGCCGTACGGCATTACTTATACAGTTCTCTGCTTTATTACTTATCTTAATACTTCTCTTTTGTGTTTTATATACTTTTTATCACATTTTCTCTGATTTTCAAACTGTCTTTTCTTAATATTTTTAATTTACTACTTCACACTTTAAAACTATGTTCAAATATTATACATTATTTACATATATACATTATTCGCAGTCATTTTTCTTCCTCAACTGGTTGTCGGCGGGGGATTATTCCTTTCATGGTAGATCTTTAACTTTGACCCATTTACTACATCTGGTATTTCTTTTCCATCCAATGTCCATAGTTTAATTGCACCATTATATCCAACTTCCCATATCTTGTACGGTCCGATCCATTTAACTTTGAACTTCCCAGGCCCGATTTCATTTCACCCATTATACTTTAGTACTAACCAAAGTTACGAGAATCGGAATTGGCATGGCCGAATCGAATCATGAATTGGTGATGAATCGACAAATTTGGAAAAACCCTTTAAATGTAGAGATTTTAACAATTTAAGACTTATTTCATGCACTCGTTATTGAATATAACTTAAACACACTATAACATCATCAAATAGAAGTTAAAACTTAACATACATAAACATGGAAGTTTGTGTTTACCGCATGGAGTAAAGAGTTTTTATAAGACAGCTGCCTTAGTTATTATAAGACAGCTTCACATCCAACACCTACTCCAAGTGCTTCAAAGTGTATCACCCCTCTCAAAAGGCTTGCTCTGTTGTTCTCTCGACCACAGACACTCCATGCCTATAGCAGCTTCAGTTCTCATCAACTGGTCAGACTTCCCACGATTGATAACTGTAGTGACTAGGGGTCTAGGGGGCAACGCCCCTAGCAGGGTCGAGGGGCAGGGCCTCCGCGGGGTCCCCCAGGCGCGCTCCCTGTTGCGATACAAGGTGGGGTCTGTCCTCGCCTCCAAGACCAAATTAGCACTCTGAAACCCACACAAAACTGCATGGAACACAGTATTTTTGTGATTTTCTTCTGATTCCACACTCTTTCTAGGAACCACTAATGTTTTACTACCTGATTATGTCTTTCCCTTCCCTTGGGCATCGTTTGTTATGCATTCTAAACATTTTTTATTTGTCGTTTTTTATTTATTTTAAAACCTATGGTTCTTTACTCTTCTTCTCTCTCACTTTTCCTCTCTTCTACTCATGCTTAACAATTAGAAGGCCCTTTAGGGTTATAACAAAGAGGAAAGGTAAAAAAGAAAGCGAAAAAAATAATTGATTTTATTATTATTTCCAACTAAACATGTTTGCTGCCACCAGCCGATTCACGTGGCCGATTTTGGCGATTTTTGGAGTGAATCACCGATACTAGCGATTCAGGCGATTCTCGCCAATCATGATTTACAACACCAAAAAAATCGGGGTGCATGAATCTGATCGCCGAATCAGCGATTCATGCGATTTCAACGCAATTCTCGGAACTATGGTACTAATTGACCAGGTTTAAAGTTGTTTAATTTTAAGTGTTTGTCGTGCCATGCCTTCCTCTTGTTCTGTGTTACTTCGATGGCCCACTGCGCCTACAATCGTTTCTTATCAAGTTTGTTCAAATTGTACAGTCTCTCCCATAAGCTCTCCATGTCACCCAATTTGTTCTCGAGTGCTATCCTTAAACTCGGTACCATGAACTCTGTTGGTACCATTGCCTCCACCCGTACATCAGTTGGAACAGGGTATGCCTTATAGTCACTTTGTATGAAGTACGGTATGCCCATTGAGCAAATGGTAACTTTTCTTCCCAGTCCTCTCCCTCAACAGCACAGGATTTATAAATTACTCCAACCAAGATTTTGTTAATTGCTTCGACTTGTCCGTTAGCCCTTGGATAGTACGGGCTCGACAATGAGTGGTAAATCTTGAACTCCGTAGTGAGCACTCTGATAACATGCTTGACAAAGTGTCCTCCCCGATCACTTGTCAACTGGAGGGGGATCTCGTACTTTGTAATAATTTACTCATACAAAACTCTTGTTGTGCTTACTACTGAATTGTCTAGTAATGCCCGTGCCTCCACCCATTTAGTCAAGTACTTCGTTGCTACCACAATATATCGGCACCTTGTTTTACTCACCTTCAGTGGTCCAATGAAATCTAGTCCCTATCTCTCAAAAAGTTCCTACGCGTGCGAGGGGTTCAGAGGCATAAAATCTCTCTTCAATGGTTTCCCAACCTGCTGGCATGTATCGCATGCAACGACCCACTCCCTGGCATCGTTGTATACGGTCGGCCATCATAGACCTGCCAGAAGTATCTTCCATGCAGTAGTATCCAGCCCCATGTGTCCTACCGGGCCTTCGTATGCTTCCTTTAGTACTTTCAAAATTTCTTCTTCGAGAACACACCGCCTCAAAATCTGATCCGGTCCCATCTTATACAATAGTCCATTGATTAACTAGAACGTTTTGCTCTTCAATACCAGTTTTCGTCTTTCATTTGGTGGCATGTCACTTGGAAACTACCCTGTCAATAAGTATTCTCCTATCCATGTGTACCAAGCTGGTACTACTGTAACGTGAAATAGCTGCACATATGGAAAATCATCATTAACCCCCTCAAGTGGCTTCCTCGATTTTATTCTCGACAAGTGATCTGCACTCACATGACTCTTTCTTGGCCGTACCACAATCTTAAATGTGAACTCCTGTAATAACAACCATCAACTTATTCTTCCTTAAATAATTGGCTTATTCACCAAGTATAGCAGCGCCTAATGATCTACATAGAATACAAAGGGAGTGGCCAACAAGTAATGTCAACTTCTGTACTGCATATACCATTCCCAACGCCTCTCACTCTATAGTACTATAATTTTCCTCTGCCTTCGACAAAAATCTACTTGCAAAGTATACTGGATGGTCCAACCCGTGCTAACCACTCTGCACCAGTGTTGCTCCGATGGGATAATTTGATGCATCTACATGGACATGAAATTCTTTATCCCAATTCGGATAGGCCAAAATCGGAGCCGTAGCCAACCTTGTCTTCAGTTCCTCAAAAGCTTCATTCTGTTCAGCCTCCCATCTATATGATTCACCCTTGCAGGTGAGTTTGTCCAGTGGATAAGAAATTTTTGCAAATTTTTTTATAAATCTCCAATAATACCCGATGTGCCCTAAAAATGACTTCACTTCTGACACATCCGTCGAGGGTGACATCTCCAAGATCACGCAGGCGTTGTTCGGATCCGTCTGCAATCCTTCTTTACAAACTATGTGTCCAAGCAGCTTTCCCTGTGGCACCATAAATCTACACTTCTTTGGATTCAACGCCAATCTTGCTCGTCTGCACCTCTCCATACATTCTCCTAACGCCATTATGTGTTTGTCCTCTATGCTTAAAATTGACCAATCATCTAGGAATGCCTTAAAATTTCCAACTGACATTTTATCAAATATGTATAAGATAATCCTTTGGAACGTCGCCGAGGCATTACACAATCCGAACGGCATCCTATTGTATACATATACTCCATCCTCCACAATGAATGCCATTTTTCACTTATCTTCCTCTGCAATGGATATCTGATTATACCCCGAGAATCCGTCCATGAATGAATAAATTTCATGCCCCACTACTTCCTCCAAAATGCTATTTGTAAAGGGTATTGGAAACGGGTCTTTAATTGTTACGGTGTTCAAACATCGGAAGTCCACACATATTCTTATCTGTGCCATGTCCTTTTTCAGGGATATCATGATCGGCGATACCCACTCGCTTGTCTATACTTTAAAAATGATTCCTGCTTCTAGCATCCTGTCAATTTCCTCTATGACCCGCACTGCATAGTTCTTATTCATCCAGTACGGCTGCTTCTGCATAGGTACCGCACCTCCGATTAATGGTATCTAATGGATACATAGCTCTGGTGGTACTTCTTTCAAGTCCTTATACGTCCAAGCAAAAACATCTTTGTACTCCATGAATATTCTGAATGCTACCACCTTCAACACTAGGTTCCAATATTTCCTACAAGAATGTTCTTCGGATTTTCTTCATCACCCAAGTTCATTGTTTTCACCGTAGGCTCTTCATACTTCATTGGTTTATCTTTATTGAACATATGGGCCGATGTTTTATCCACCTGCGCTTCTCCCTCCTTCAGTTCACTTTACTCCTTTGGAAACTCATTGCCTGTTTTTTCTTCCTCGACACTCAACATGTTGCAGCTCGGAAAGACCTCATAATCTTCCATTTGCCAGTGTAGCAATCCATTTACTGAATCTAGGTCATCATCAATTGACCCTCCTAATCTCAACACCCCTTCTTCATCCGATTCCATCCTCTTTTTCCCTTCGTCATCACTCTCGCCTTCACCTTCTGAGTCCAACGACGTTGCTTCTTCTCCTACCATTTGTGTATGTAAATCAATTATAAATCTCCTGCCTCCTTTCTCCATGGATAGGGTGTTCCGCTTCCAATCGTGCTTTACCTTTGCCTGCACTAGCCACCCTCGCCCTAGGATGGCGTCATACCCTCTTCTCTTCAATGGAACGACCAAAAAATTTAGTAAAAAGGGTTGTGTCCCGATTGTTACCGGCTATGCCATCAGAATTCCCAACGGCTTTAACTAGAAAGTAGGTGGCCATAGTGTTGGTTGTCCAAGTTTTTTCCAAACATCTTCCGGTAGCACATTCACTCCTGATCCTCCATCTACTATTGTATCCGTCAGCACAGTACCCAGAATGCCCATCTCCACCATTGTCGGGTGTCTACCTATCGTAAGTGCCAACATTGGGTCTATTGTTGCTGCCGTTGTTTCCTTACTATCCTTTGCTTCCTCTGTCACCCTCGGAGATGACGTCATATTTATAATAGCTGTACGTAACTGTGGCATCATGAGAAGAAGGTCGTTTAGTTTAATCGACACTTCCATTTGCATTATCTGTTTCACCATGCTTTTCTCTGCCAAGTTTCTTTTTGATGTTTTAGCAGTGTCCTTCATTGGTAACTTCTCTACTTTCATCTGCTTTTCTATCTCCATTCGGGCTTTTTGTAACCTTTCCTTCTCTTCTTCCACATTCAGATATTTCGCTTTCCTTGCCTGTTCCCGTGTGATTGTCAATACCTTCTCATCACACGTTTCAATACTTAATAGATTTACGCCTTGTTTTGACATTTCGAATCTTCATGCTTCCCTGGACCACACCATCTGCACAGTAGTTGTGGCGTCTCCTTCGTAGGACAGTCCCTAGCGAAGTGACCCTAAAGATTGCATGCCCGGCACTATATCATCGGCCGTCCGCTCGCATCATACTATATTCTACTCCGTCCTCTGTTATTATTATTGTTTCCACCCCTTCCACATCTATTATTATTCCGATATCCACCCGAAGTTGCATCATTTCTCATGTTATTGCTGTTATTGGATGCTTCTTGCGTTAGTAACACCTGTTGGTGTCCTTTTGCTTTCAAGTTAAATGGACACTCCTTCAGTGAATGTTCCGCTACCTGGCATATGTCACAAAACTGCTTCTTCAGGCATGAACCCTTCGTATGGCCATCCTCCTTGCAATCTGTGCACCACAGTTCTCCTTTCACTGTGTCCGGATTCTTTTTTAAATTCTTGAATTCTTTCATCATCCAAAGCATGTCTTTATGTAATGCTTTCACCTTCTTGTTCGACTCTTCATCGCTACTGCTACTCTTTGAGGACGAACCCTCTGAATAAAAAGATATATGCTTTTGCTTCTTACTCGTCTTTTGTTCACTTTCCAAATCCATGGCACAAGTATACACATTGATGTACGATGACAGTGGTACAATCTTCATTTTCTTTTTAAGAGTCGATCCTAGCCCCTCCACAAACCATCGTTTTTTCAAACCATTTGCTGGTTGACTCTCCATCTTTCCAATCAGTTCTTTCAATCATCTGGCATAAGTCCGGATTGTTTCATTCTTTCCTTGTTTAGTATTGTATATTTCTGCCACTATTTCATTATCATCTCGGAGCAATCTGAATTCTACTATAAATTCTTTTTTAACATTCTCCCATGTATTGAGTTTTTGAGGGCTGGTGTCAAAAAACCAATCTATCGCCACACCCCGCAAGGTCGCTGGAAATTGTCTCACCCAGTCATCCTCATCCATCACACCATTCGCCGTCCATATGGTTTCACACGTTTTACAATGTCTGATAGGGTCTGCTGAACCATCATCGCGAAACTTGGGTAATTTTTCTTTAAGACTTGCCATCGTTACTTTTCTTTGATTCTGAGGTACTTGTGTACCCGCGCTATTTTGAGCTCCCGCGTTGTTCTGCACTCCTGCACTGTTCTGAACTCCCGCGTTGTTCTGTACTTTCGCACTGTTCTGTACTTCCGCGTTGTTCTGTATAACAGTCTTGTTTCCAACAACCGCGTTGTCTGGTGAAAAGTCTTCAAGTGATGTTCTATTCTCCCCCTGTATTCATTCGTCCGGTGTATCAGGAACGAAGAGATCACTCCATGCTCGTGCTCCCTTGGCACTCCAAGCCGTGCGAGTTGCTTCCCTTCCGTTCGGACACTTCCCCCTCGGCGTATACAGGTTAAGGAACTCTTTCCTTGTTTCCTCCACCAAATTTAAGCATTGTTGAGTTTCCTCTAGCAATTCCTCGGCACTCCTCAACCTACTAGGCGAGTGCAATCCCTCCATCTGTGCCTCTTCACCCCTTCGGTGCCCCTCGGCAATCTGCTGAAGTCTCTGCTTGCTATGCTAAAATTAAAACTTCTTGTGTTGTACGTAGTTCATCCTTATCTTTCACCTTGTTCCTATCTTTGTTTAGCAAATTTGGCATTAATCTTCATATCATTCCTTCATTCCAGGTTCGTCGGGCAATGACGCCAAATGTTTACCGTACAGGGTAAAAGCTTAACACGTGTAACACGATTCAATGCAGAACATATACTTTATTCATATATTCACTTGCTGATTACAATCTGAATACAATGACTACAATAATCACAATGATTACAACTGATGATTCCAAAGTCTATCTTGGACGTGCACATATACCTTTCCGAAGGGGTGACTCAAGCGTCACTCGCCCGTTCAGATACTACTCTACCCGTCGGCTACTCTATACATTTTACCAACAACAAATGGTAGGTTTGATGCTCTGATACCACTATAATATCCCTAACAAGATATTTGTGTCAAATCTCATAACCAATCTCAAAAGTTTTAAACAAATAATTTCATGCAATGTATTTCAGATTTCACCAACCACCCAAATAAAAAGAAGTCTCAAAATGTTATTGTAATAAATCTCCAGCAAAAGTACATTTTCAGAAATAATATTTCATTTAAGTTCTTCAGCAAAATAACCAAGAAATCCAATCATAGTTACAAAAAATACAAGAAGATTGGATATGAAAGATACAAATCTAAAACACAATGTGAAACACTTGCGTGATGTCTCTAGCTGACAATGAGTTTTCATCTGCCGTCCAAGATTGAGGGTTTCTGTCCTCTCATCTATTCAAAGATGAAGATTTCATAAACCCTTAAAGAGAGAATGAAATTCAAATTCATAAAGCAAACTATGCTAAAATGAGCTCCTCTTCCTTCTTTTAAAGTTTAAACACAACTTGGTGACTCTTTGCTTTCCCTCTCTCTTCTGTTTCTTAATTTCTGTTTAAAAAACAATACTTCTCCCCACTAAGGAAATAAAGTGCCCATAATAATAAACTGGTGTTTAATATTGTAAACTTATTTTATATAGTCACTTTATTAATTAATCAATTAAATATTCAGGCATTAAAATCATTGATTAGATAGACTCGGATATGTATGTGTGATAGCTCGTCAAAAAGGTCTCAACAAGATGCTGCTAGTCCAACCTTGAAATGGCAAGAATAGTGAGCCTACTAACTTGTTGAAAAGAGTAAGTGTCCAGAAACCCCACTGAAACAACCCCAATTGGCCAGCAACTGAAACTGCCTAGGCTAAAAACTGAACTGATCCCAGAGAATACTTTATTAAGATAATAAAACATGCTTATATGCATTATAAAACCTACATATAACCTTTGTTTAATAATTTAAATTGAGTGTTCACATGAGAGTCAAACTTGGGCAATTTAGCAAAACTCAAACATTAATGCTTTATAGGGCAACCAGGAACGAGTTTCAGAGTCTACGAGTTTCTGGGACGTCCCCATTTCCAGGACAGATCAAATTTTGCTATTTAACACGGGGGCTGTCAATACTAGCAAGTATAGTGACTCTCAGTTTGCATAAGCGTTTAATGCTTTTTTATCATTTAATTATTGATTCAATATGATGCATTTTTTGCAACTTTATGAAATGGATTCTAATTGCAGTCTCACCACAAAGGATTATGGCATATGCTAGTAGAATCTGTTATATGATGTAGGTCATATTTATACACTTATAGGACGTCAGGGTAATATGTTAGTAATTTGAACTTACGGCTTTTGCATGAGATATGCAAACCAGTTCTCTACAAGTAGCAAGCAATTAGGTAGGATTTAGCCTGATCTTTATCTTTAACTTACGGAGCATCATAACAATATGTTCATTATCTTGATTAATGTTTTACTTACAAGAGTTGCAAACTATTTCTGTGTAGCTGGTGAACATCTCATTAGGATTTTACCTAAAACATGTAGGTATGGTTCATGTGTATAAAATCAAATAGCTGCTCTCAAAATTATTTAGGGCTGAGGCAGGCATCTTTGCAAGTTGATATATACATCTCTGAAATTTCCTTCTGCCAAGGCATTTAACCTTCAAAGTCGGATACATTTATATTTAGGATGGCTGGGGTTTGCACGATATTCATATTATATTCATCCATGATTGAGCATTTAATCATTTTTTCTTGGAAATATGTGGAATTATAAAAGGGATATATATCTGATGTGTGTTTGTTTAAATGCAGGTAACAGAGACAGGAGTAGAAGTACTGACAGCACGCTTACCCAGTTCTCCAAATGTCTTCCCCTGGTAGATTTCATATACGATTGTTCAACTGCCTGATGTCTGAAAAGTGAAGCTGCACAGTAGCAATGGTGAGCAGCTGCTACTTTGCACATATTTATTCACCGAGTGTAAGTCATCCAGACATTGGCAGTCAATATGCAAATCTAAGACTGTTCTTCTAGATTGCAGAGTACAGCTGTTCTCAAGAAAGCATCTAAGCATGACTGGCCTGTTTGAAATAAGAGAAATCTGTCATATTTTTCTCTTTCTATTTGTCAAAGTCTCCCAATCGTCATAAAATTCATTAGGACTCTTAACTCATTTGACAAACTTGTACATGCCTGGACGGAATTGTTTCCGCTACTTCTAGGGTACATCTGAATTTGTTTTAGCAGCAAAGAAAACCTCAAACCTGTCGTTCTCTTTGAGCACTTCATTTTACCTATGAAGATCAAATTTCCTTGAAATCAAAAGCTTTTTGTTCTAATTTAAAAATATTATTGTCTAAGCCACAAATAATTCATGATGTTAGTAAGAACTGCACTTCGGGTTCAACTGCTTGATTAATTGTTCAAAACAGTAAACTATGTGTCAGGCCAAAGGAGAAAACAATGATAAAAGGTGTAATCGATGAAATGGAAGAGAACAATTAAAATGGAGGTTACATATATATGATGATGAATTTTCTAGCAAATGCCATTTTAAACTGTCAGATCTTCCTTTTTGTCACCTTTTGTTCTTGCAATGTATATGGAAATTGTGTAGTGTTGGAGTGCGTTATTCTTACCAGTGGAGAACCGTGAATATGAATCTCATGGAACGTTGATCCATTTATAAAGTCAATTTCACAGAGGCTGTGCAACTTACATGCAAATGATATTCCATGATAATGGAATGTTATGAAATTAGGCTTTGGAAGGCCATTCTTTTCAGCTGCAAAGATTTAAATTCATATTGGCAAAATTTTATTCTATGGCAAAAGGAATATCACAAAATTAGTTGTTGGAAGACCATGTATATAAATTAATGTACCAAATGAGTCTGGCCTACAGTTTGATGAATTCTTGTTGGATTTGGTAGAACTTTGGTGTAGATTGTAAGCACCCTTACAGTGATTTATCAAACTCTTAATTTCTAGCTACTTTTATATCTCCCACCTTCAACCTAAACCTGACACGTGGGAAGCTCTCTAGTTGATTCTCTTTGTAGACCTGGTCTTTGTTTTGCTTGTTTTGCTTGAGGTTCCTGTCTGGCACTCAAATATTTTAAATGACTAATAGTAGTTGTAGTCCCAAATTGTTGATTGTACCATTTTGTACATGTGAGTATAGTGGTACAATAGTACTATGATATACTTAAGAGGTACTCAATCTTGTAAGTTTAAACATTAGAACTAGCAAAACTGTTAACATTTATTTTATTTTTTCTACGAACTACTTGTCTGAGTTGTAAATCAGCAAGGTCATAAATAGGAAACGTCGTCTCTAGTTAAAACATATAACAAATGCATCCTAGGGAGGGTTGACAATTGATGGCAAGAACAATAACATTACAACTTAACCATCACAACATGCCAATATCAGCTGATGGACACATTTATTCAAAATGATTAAAACTAGAATCTTGAATACTAGTTAGACATGATCGCATGTTTGGTTGTAGTGATTGGGGTTGAATATAATGAGTATTGCAAATTGCTCCTTATTTTACTGTCAAAAGAGATTATTAATTATGAGGTAAGGATTGAAAATTGACTATGATTTTATTAATCATGTATAGGAACATGCTATGTGGTTTTGTTATGTTTCAATTCTTCTTGATCCATGACTAATCTAACAAGTTATTCTATTATACATGAAGTGGAGATATGCAATCTAAGTAGCTTTCACTTTATTCAAAGAGTGGAAATGTTTTAGGGAAATTTTATCGGCCTATTGTGATGTGACTATTGTTCAAGGTTTTGGTTTGACATTTTTAATGGGTTCAAAGAGTAACTTGTGACATGAGTTATAATGGGAAAAGGTAGAATGAAAAAAAAACCAATGAATGGGATTTGTGTATTTATGTTTCAACAACTATGAATTTCGTGAAATTCCTTCAACCACAATGGCTTCTAATTTATGGTGGCAGAGAATTCTAGTCTATGTTTGCAAAGAACTAGGCTTCTTTCTAGCAAGCAACAAAGATTTGGCGAGAAACTAGATTAAATGAAATACCTTTATATATATATATATATATATATATATATATATATATATATATTCTCTTTGATATGGTGACTGATGTAATTATTCTTGTTGTCTTTGTGTAGAGTTGTCAACTTGTAAGATGAGTTATAAACAAATAAATGTTGGGTTACTACTTGTAATGGCACTGCATTGGGATTGTTGTGCTTTCCAAGAGCAACCTGATATAAATATTATCCAAAGGGGCATGTCTCATAGAGAGACATGTCCCTGCTTGGACTTTGTCCACGTAGGGACATGCCTCTCTATGCGACGTGTCCCGTCTCAAAACAACCAATGATAATGGTGTTGTTTAATAGCAACTAATCATGGTGTTAATCATCAATGATGAATGTTATTGGCTCAAGAGAATATTATATCATTTTTGTTTACAAGGATAACATTGTGTTATCAGATATTTGAGAATTTATTTGTGATCATCAATTTCACAAAATTGATGCTATTATCGGGCATCATAATGATATATTTAACATAATATAAATGATGAATTAATCAAATCAATAGCACACACGCACTTGCTTGCTTGCTTGCTTGCTTACTTGCTTGCTTACTTATGTCCTTGCTTGCTTGCTTACTTGTTTTCTTGCTTGCTTGCTTGCTTACTTGCTTGATTACTTCCTTCCTTCCTTGCTTGCTTGCTTACCTACTTCCTTGCTTGCTTACTTCCTTCCTTGCTTGCTTGCTTGCTTACTTGCTTGCTTACTTGCTTCCTTGCTTGCTTACTTCCTTACTTTTGCTTGCTTGCTTGCTTACTTACTTCCTTACTTTTGCTTGCTTGCTTGCGTGCTTGCTTCCTTACTTACTTTGTTAACACATGATGATTTCTATATGTTGATGAAAACAATTTGTACCTTAGATCAATTCAATTTGACCGAAGCTACAACATTAACACTCCCTCTAAGCTAGCGAGGATTGTAGCTTGACCAATCACATAGTACTCTTGATTTATCATTTCAATATGATAACATAAGGATAGCAACATCTATCCATCATTTAGATGAAACCTTATGACATCATCAAAAGTATGGTTCATTCAAGAATATCCACCATACGATACTCACCATACTTTATTTCCCTTGCTATGTGCAATGGCATCAAGTCACATGATGCCTACCAAGGAAAATATTTGTGCATGGTGTCTCTGTATACTAAGTCTCATAGTATACACCATGTCATATCTCAATAACTACTAACTTAGTTACATGAGATATGTACTATCATGATCTCCAAGGACATCATTATGACATCCATTATGATAGCAGAAGAGACTAATGTAATATATTAGTAACTACTAACTCAGTGACATGAGATCTTCATTATCATGATCTCTAAGGACATCATGATAGTAGGTTAGACTATTGTAAGATCACCACCTTTCAACAGTAACCATAACCTAAAAATAACTTAGAAAGATTGTCATATCTTAAGAAGTTTCCATGAGATCATGTAATAACTCACATGACATCCACCACAAACATATCAAAGGGTGGATCTATCTTGAATATTCTTAAAATGTGGAATAAGCACTTTCGCCTCAAACTTCTCAAGTACATCTCAAGTAACCATTGATGATAAGACCCCCTCTCAATATTTGCTTCAATACAAATCTCCAAACCTATCTTCAATAGTGCTAAAAACTTCACTTTGGTGGAAGGCTTAGAGAAAATATTGTTTGTTAGATCTTCAATGATAATGTATAGCATTCCATCATAGGCAATTTTATAAAGGCCTTCCAATCTACACACATCGAACTTCATCTAATTAATCATAGTCCTCAAACTATTGCAATTTCTTGATCACTAGAGAAACCATCTCAAAATGGTCTACTTCCTCTAAATCAGATATCTTTAATTGAGTCCCATGATTGCAAGCATAGTGTTCTTTCTCCCTTGAATGCCTTCTATTATGCTTCTAGATCTGTCTTGAAAGCATTTCAGAGGGAGACTACAAATAGTTCATAAACTAAATTATCCCAAATATAGAAGCATACATAATTTATCATCCCAATGTTATTGCATGATATAACTACATAAAAGTATATGATCAATATTCAAGGTTAGAAGTACTTATCTCTTATAGTTAATTATTGATTAATCTTCCTTACAATCACAACTATATGTACCACTTTAATGTCCCCTGATGAAACTTTACAAAAACAATTATCAGTTATAATGCTCGCATGTCATTAAGATGTCTTGTGCTAGAATCCAACCATATTCTCCATTATTGTGTTTCCTCACACACTCACTAAGCAACATTCATGATACAATTCTGGTCATATGCTCGCTGAAAATGTTATTGTAAGAATCATTTAATGTTCTTCACCCATAAACTTTATTGTTTCTCTATTGTTAAACAATTGACATGAAGATGAAATTGCAACTCCTACTTCAAGATTTATTGAAGGTTTGGCTCAAATTCCTTACTCAAAATTAAGGACAATATGATAACATAGGTTCGCCATACCTAATAGATATTAAACGAGATACATAGGAAACATAATTTGAACAAAAACCTTCCTCTCATCACAAACACTTTAATTGTCAATACAAATAGTTCTAAACCAAATAATGATAGGGAACTTACACCAGCTTCGTTATATGTATTTAAATCTCTACAAGAAACACTGAAGACATTTTCAACTTTAAGAAACTCTTTTAAACCTTAATCATAATGGCCAATAATTCTTAGACACTTGAAAACCATAATTTGAAATAATAGTGCAACCTAATTTCATATTCTACTAGACCTCGGCTTTGGCCTCTCGAAGACTAATTGTATCAGGATATGTTGAGCATTGATATAGTGTGCTGAGT